>CM034156.1:47920473-48375585 GCA_019776745.2 Taxus chinensis
TTGCATTGCTGGGAGTGTGACCTCCACGCCAGACTCGATAATTCTCTTCTTATATCTTGTGTTGTCCACAACTTGGGTGTGTGGTCTTCTTGTATCATCTGCAACTTGACTGATTACTCAAAATTCCTCAACGCCAAATAACATTAAATTTGCTTTTGGAGAGGCTTCCAGTTTTCCTTGGTTTTCTGCTTCTAGGGAACTTTTTGAAGGCTCATAGGCTGAAGAATTTTGGATCATGTATGCTTGCACCTGTTTATTTTCTAATGATATAACTTTGTTTGATAAATTTCTAATTAGGGCCTTCAACTCTTCATCATCCTTTTGTTGTGGTGGAGAGTAGGATGTTGAAGCAGCTGGTTATGCACCTTGATTAGGAATAAGAAAAGGGGAAATAGAAGGTTGGGGTGCTTGTGACATTTCTGGGAATAAGGGCATAGACGGTCTAGGAGCTATGTTTCACACCTCAATAAGATTGTTTTATGACCTTACTGCTATATTTTAAGAAGCTGGTAAAGTCCTACCTTTCATGAATTGAATCATGACTGAGATGTCATTATTTAATGCCTTTAGATAGCACAGAAAATCATGCTGGGATGTAGGACTTACCACAAGATGGATTCTGTCCCATGTCTTCTAAAATATGATGTTGAAATCATTCATTTGATCATTAGTTTCCCTCCTTGTTGTTGTCATTTTCTCTACCAAATATAGGTGATCTGAATTATCCTCAAAATAATTGAAAAGAGTTATTCCCAGCTCATCCTAGGTGGCAATAGATCCAAATCTCAAACCTCTATACCATTGAAGTGCTTTTCATTTGAGAGAGGCTGCAAGTAGCTTGAATGCTACATCATTATGTGTGATCAAATAGATTGAACACACATTTTCTACATCCTGGATATGATCTTGAGGGGTGACTTGATTTTCACCAATAATGTATGGAATAATTTTGAGTGTGCCATTTGACATAGCATTTTACACATCTAGAACCAAGGAGCTTCCTCTAGTGAAGTTATCAAAGTTTCTAAGTGGAGGAGGTTGTTGATGCGCCATTGCATGGCATGTGTGTTGTCTATTCTTAGGAAGAGTTGAATGGGAATGGTGTGCTAGAGATAGAGATGCACACGCGGGATTTTTGGAATGAGATCTCCTTGGGGATAGCTGGAGGTACTCAAAAGAATCTTCAGTTGCTACACTTTTCCTTTTGTGAACTCTTCTCATCAAAGGTGCTCATGGATACTAAAATAAAGATATGTGAATGTTTGGTAGTCATCAGATGTGTTGAGACAATCCTTCAAAGGCTAAAATGCTAAGTTGACACACCAAAACTTAGCAATATAAAATTTAAGATTTCAATGCTTGGTCCCACGGGGCGTGCCAGAAACTGTTAGTCTTCAAACTTGCATCAGCTCTTTGAGATTACAATGGAACCATCTCCAAGTTGTGGGACCTTGCGCACTTGAGATGGATCTCTGGAGAAGGCCAGTTCCTCTATCTATTTCTACTACTACTTCTACTCCTAGTGCTAAAAGGGAAACTAAAATAGTATTGCCAAGGGAATATGGATAGAAGGATAACATGAAAGTAAGCTATACTAAAAGGTGATAGCAATAGAAAAAGAGGGATGAAAATTATCTTTTTTGAGCGAGAATAAAAGGCAATACGTGAAAGGAGGCTAGGCACGAGTAGCAAAACTAAAAATGTATTTACCAAATCATGCTCATGAAACACAACCAAATTAAGAACTACAAGGGATGTGAAATGGCACAACAAGCACACACTACAAGATAAAAGCCAAGAAGAAGGAATGTAAACATGTTAGGACAAATAATAGTCACAAAACGATGCTTCTATTAATTTTAGAAATGCACAAAGATGTTACAATGTCGAAAGAGGCCAATATCCATATGCACGAGCCAGATCTAGAGGTTTGTAACTCAAAATACAGAAAATATAATGTCCTTAGAAAAATGCATAAGGATATAGAGTGTCCAACATAAAAAATGAGCCAAGCTCTTACATTTTTAGATGAATGTATAGAATAAAAGGAGGAGGGAAAATCTGAATTTGAAATGTAACCAATAAGTAGCATTGAATGCCTGTAAATCCACCCATAAATTAGTGAAATACACTTCCCCAAGCCTATTTGGCATGTTGAAGAAGGAAGGAGGGCGATAAGATTAAATTGGGTGGTTGGAAAAATTAGATCTTCTCATCAATGCTCAGAGAGACGTTTTCCCATTTCTCACCTACCAGATCTGCCAAGAATTTGAATTTGAATATCTATGACAAGTCCAGGCACATGTTGATTGGAGCTCTATAGCGGAAGATACGTCTGTTATAAGTTTGTCACAGCCTTCAACGCATGCAAGACACATGGCATGCGTGGATTGGCTGAAATGATGGCCAACTATGTAAATGTTTGTCATTTTTGCCATGTGTCACTTATTGATATTTTACAATGATTCGGTGCCCTATTGGCACGCTTTGACTAGTGTGTGTTACACTCAAGTATGTCAGAAGATGACTTGACACATAAGGGTGCAAAGGAGGGCATGAGGGAAGGGCATGTGGAAGAAAGCATACATGACGCACGCAGAAAAAATAGGAAAATAGGTGAGCGGAGAACACATGGTTAAGGCACAACTATTACAAAGTAATGGGTGTGGCACACAAGAGGGCCATGGACTTGGCTGATTAGAGCAAGTGCGAGGTGCACACGAGATAAATAGCTGCTAGGAAGAAGGTGGACACATAAGAGATGTGCGCAAGGGGAAGATGGAATAAAGGAGGAAAAGGAAAAGGAAGGAAAGAAGGAGAATCACGTGAGAGTGTGTGAGGAAAATGAGGGGTGAGAAAGGAAATTGCAACCAAGGGAATGTGCCAAGTGAATTTGAGCACACGCAACCTTGTAATGAATAGATTAGAGCTAGAATATGTATACAAACTACCCAAATAACTAAGAGATTTATTTGGATAATAATTTTCTTCAAGTCTCCAAATGCTAAGAGAGATCTGTAACCTACTTCCTACTCTGATACTAGTTTGCTGGAGAGGGAGAAAAATGATACAATAAAATAGAAAAAAAATTGTATTAAATCTGTCAAAAAAGAGCATCATTTTCATATATCTACAAAAAAAAAACAACAAATAAGAACAAATTTCTATTTGTATTATTCCTTTTAAAATCATATACAGTTAGAGTTGTCTGTGCTCTTCATCACACCGGTTCCTCTTTCTTTAAAACAATTTTTTTTCTCTTTTTTTCATATATATTCTATTCCATATTTTTTAATATTAAAAATGAGCTTTCTTTTTTGTCTTTGAATGCAAATGTTTCTAGATCAAAAGGAAAATTCTAGATGGATGAGGAAGTTAGGAGAAGGAATTAAATGATGTTAAATGCGATGGGTGTGTTAGTAACCAAATATAATCTCCTTCAAAGGCTGAGTAACATCATGGATTTAACTAGACGCTCAGAGGTAGATAGATAATCATGTATGTTGTTTTTTAGCCGGGGAAGCAATCTATTTGACCTTTTGGCACTCAGGATTTGAATAGGAGTGGGTAGCACCTTAAGAGGATTTGATCTATCCTCACTATTTTAGGTTGTACCTTTTAACCAAGGTAAGAGGACCCTTTTTGTAGCCTGTTGTTTATGGAGGAGATGGAAATATACTTCCTAATGAAGTTGTTAAGGGGACCTCAAAGAAAATATGATCAATGCAACAAAATCTAACTCTCATGAGTTGTCACTCTAGATAGGGAAGATATTTTCTAGGCAAGGTTTAGGCTACTGAAGACATTTGGAATCCTGATTGTTTGTGCATGTTTTGGTAGTAAAATTTGTGCATTTGTATACACACATGACAAACAGGGGTAGTATGGGTAGGATTGGTTGTTTTTGAATAAATTTTGGTGGGAGGTGAGGCAAAATGAACTTGATTCACCAAATCTCTAAGAACACCTATAAAATGGAAAGTCTAGACAACAAAATACTTCAAAATAGCTAAAATGTTCCTTTAACCAGAATATTTACTTCAATGGAGGCCCAAATTACTATTTTTCACACAATATATGAGATTTTAACACGAAGGATCGAGTTAGAAAACCCAATAAAACATAAAAATCTAAGATCAATCACGCTCGAGATACACTCAGAGGCTTACAAACAATCTTTGTCAACAAATGAAAGAAAAGTGATTTTAAATCCTTTATTTCGTTCCTAGATGAAAGCTCTTCTGAGAGATGAGATTACAGATGCCACTAAACTATCACAAGGATTGAGACCTGTGTGATTAAGACAGATTTTGATAAAAGATTGCAATAGGAACAAGAAAAATTATTTATAGACATTCAGAAATGAAACAAACACATTTTTCTGAAGATTAACATAGAATAACTCGAGTTTGATTAAATTTATTAGTAGGGGAAAGTTTTTGGAACAATATTAGAGATTTTCAATGGATGTACACTTGTAACCACCTTGACATGATCAAACTTAGTACAAAAGAGATATATAGGCTTCTCAGATGGCTTCTCAAAAAGTATGGGCTCTGTCAAATCTTTTCCTCTATTAGAATTTTCAGTTCGACCCCTAACACTCCAACCATTTGCACGATAAATTTGTGCCATTTATAACATTTACAACAGATCCCCCTTTTCCCTAAAAGATTCAAAAACATTGAGTGCCACTATCACTTGCTCACCTTGATCTTGATCATGAGTTCCATAGATTCAGATATGTAAAAAGTTGTCAGGTGCTCATGGGGAAGATCTCTTCGAAAATCTCCCAGCATTCAACTCCTTCCTCTGATAGAATCACTCCTCCTTCAATTCGCCAACCACTTCCACCCCTAATCTATCAAATCTGGTTCCTTGCGTGCTCGGGAGAAGAAAAATAAGAAAATCATATCGAGCCCAAGATTCAGACCATTTTAATGGCGAAAGACATCTCTAGATCTCCTCCACCAAACTTAGATATCAAAATTAACTCTCCTCTCTGTTTGGCATGTAGGAAACACCAAGAAATCATGAAGACTTGCACTTCCAGGAGAGTTTCAGTAAAATGGGGGGAAAATCTAATTCAGACACACAGCTGTCGTTGATCTTCACTTTGAATTTGGGTCGTCCACGTGGAAGATTCAATTTTAAAAATAGGCTTGGGGGTTTCCTTTGAATTTTTACAACCTTTTGAAAAAATGGAAAAATTTTCATTTTTTCTCTGCACCTCTGCCCTTGAGAAATGAGCTTGACATGTGTCCTAAGGTGGGTCCCAATGGAACCGCAGCCAAATTTTGCTATTTCACCTCATTTTTGGAAAAGGGAAAAATTTCCAAGTTTCCCCCGCACCTCCGCCCTTCCACCGTTGACTAGGAAAAAATATTGACTATGGGCCTGACAGGTTATTTGATGTTTTAACCCTATTGGTGGGAAAAAATCCCAATGGATGGTCCACTTCCCGCCCCCTTTTTCCAACTACCACATGTTCAATGGTGCATCTTGAGATGGTCTCCCAAAAGTTGAGACCTTGAAAGAGCACGGGCTCATCATGTGTCCTTTCCTGACAAGATTTGTATGAATTTCCCCATGTGTCAAGAGGTCGTCACCTTCATCGTTGAAAAGTCCAAGCAAAATTTAAAGTGAGCAGAAGCCTTCAAGTGTCCTCCTGGTTCCTTATTTAAAATGTCAAGGGAGTCCCCAAACATGCGCAGTTCCTCCACATGTCCCAGACCTCCCAAAAACCTTTTGAAAAAAGACTAAGTATGGGAAGACCCAGAAGAAGCCTCCACATGTCTCCATGGTGTAATTTCAAAATGGTGCCCAAAGTGGAGACCCTGAATGAGCGCGGGATCACCACGTGTCCTTATTTTGCCAAACTATACCAGCTGCATAAAAATTTGTCTAAGTTTGGGAAAAGGAATGCAAACCTCCACCTGTCCTCCCGGCGCAACTCTAAGGCCAAACCAAAAATTTAACCTTCAAATGAGCGCGGTTCCTCCACGTGGAAAAGTGTTGGGAAATGTTTTTTCACAAATTTTCATGAGTGAGCCACTGAGCCACATCAAATAAATAATGAACACATGGACACCCTCGGGGAAAAAATAATAAATTTTCCCCGCCACTTAAATTTTATTTATTAAAAACCCAGCGGGGCCGCGAGGCGAGTTCAAAATTTTTTCCAAAGTATTCAAAAAGAACAAGTTTCAAATACAAACCCACCACGCCCCATCCAATCAGAAGAAGCCACGTAAGCACCAGAAGAACCAATCTGAATTGAGTGGAGCCACAGGATCAAATTTTCCTTTTTTCCAAATTTTTTTAAAGTGATAAGTTAAAGCATTTGTCCACCATCCCCTGACCAACCAAAAGAAGCCACGTGACCACTGAATGTTGAGGAATAACTTTGACAGGAAAGAGACACCTGTCAAACCGTAAAATGCATAAAAATGACCATTTGAGCCCGGAGATGAAATTTTTTCCAAGGATAGAATATTTAGAATAGTTACAAGGCTCAAATACGCTCTTCATAGATACATCCATTCATTTCCCTTCAAATATTCAGGGCAAAAATGACAAGGGTAGCTAATCACGACTGTAAAAAATGGAAAGAAAGGGAGGGCCCGATTTTTAGATAAATAGAGAACGGGGGACCCAAATTACATACCACTTTCAGAGGAACAGAGAAATATGGAAACATAAATGGACCCATACATGAACTTTGACCCAGGAATAGATTAATTATGGCACAAAAAGAAAGCAAAGACGTCTGTGGCACAACATGGGGGAACAAAATATGACAGAGGCCATAAATCGATGGATTACAAAGGAAAAATGGGGCGAGACTATTTTGAGCACCAACATCAGCTCCGACTTGGGGATGGGAACTCTTTGTGAGTGTCACAAGAACAACAGTAGACCAAGTGCCAAAAATATCCATTGGGCAATGGATTCAGCTTGCAGAGTAGAGAAACAGAGCCATCTTCCAAAAATGAACAGAGAAACTAGCAAAAATAGGTCACCAAGGACCAGAGCGAGTGAAAACACAAAAGAAAGGAAACAAAAAACAAACTATACACTGTACAAATGATGTTTACCTTGATTCTGGGGAATCAATCCAAGAAATGCTTCAAATTCCTACCATTAATAGGAAATTCAAGCAATTCACCATCCAAATCCTTCAAGAAGAAGGTATGTTCACCAATCCTAATATCAATGGAGTAAGGGCCCATTCATAATGAGTCAAATTTTCCATGCTTTCCCTTATCTTCATGCCTGCTATCCCATAGCAGCACAAGATCTCCAACATTGAAAGCTCTAGGAGTGACCTTCTTGTCAAATAAATTCTTTAGCTTTTCTCTGAACTTTACACACCTCTAGTGGGATGTCCGCCTTTCTTCATCAAGTTCAACAATCTAGTTAATGCGAACATCATAAGGACTTACTTCTTGGTCCTCTAGTTTTTGAATGAACTGATATGAGGATAATTGCATATGCAGGGGAAGCAAGGCCTAAGTTCCATACACCAACTCAAATGGAATCTTTCCAGTGGCTCTTTTAACAGTGATTCTATCAGCCCAAACAACAAACTTCAACTGTTCACCCCATTTTCTCTTGTTCAACTCCAAGGTTCTTCTGATAATCTTCAGCAGGTTTTTATTATTGGACTCAGGTTGTCCATTTCCTTTGGGGTTGTAATTAGAGGCATATGTCAAGTTGATCCCATATTCTTTACACATTGCCACCAAAGGTTTAGCTCTAAAGCTCATGGCATTGTCAGTAACAATTTTTATTGGCACCCTAAACCTACAGATGATGTGGTTTAACACAAAGTCCATGACAATTTGGTGTGTTTGCCTTCTTGGTGGGGATTGCCTCCACCTATTTAGTAAAGTAATCAGGGGCTACATGAATCCACTTATGGCTATCACTTGAAGGGTCTGAAATCTCAGCAATGAAATCCATTCCCCATTGCTTGAATGGAGCTTCAATTAATACAGGCTGCAAAGGAAGGGAGCCTAAAGCTTTCAGTCTTCCAGAGAAGTGCTAACAACTCTCACAACTTCTGACCAACAAGGTTGTATCCTTGAAGAGAGTTGGCCATCAATAACCAGCCCTCATGATCTTGTGTGCTTTGTCTCTTGCAGTGAAATTCCCCCCACAAACTCCTTCATGGAGATTAGCAATTATCTTGTGGGATTCTTCTTCAGTAATGTACCTTAAGAGGTCTCCCTCTGGATTCTTCCAAGCTAACCCATAATCAGTACTGACATATTTCTAAGAAGCCAACTTAAGGGCTCTTTTCTGGTTCTTACTTAAATAATTAGGGTAGTTTAGATGTCTAAGATAATAATTACATCTTTTTACCACTCAAAACTCATCAATGTTTGAAAAACATCTACCCTACCTTCTTCTACCTCATTTACCTCAATAGTTTGCAAGTTGCTCTCAGCCATAAGCTTAGCCAGGCCCAAACCTCTCACCAGCTTCATGGTTTGGATATCCATGTCATATTCTTACAACTTGTTCACCCACCTGCACCTCTTGCTTGAGACTTCCATCTCTGATAAGATGTCTTTCACCATGGTGTGGGCAACATAAGAAAAAATCTTAAAACTTAAAATGTAAGGCCTGAAAACCTTTATTGCTTTTACTAAGGAAAATGCTTGTTTTTCCATAATAGTGTATCTCAACTTAGCCCCCTGCAATGCCTTACTGAAAAATGAAATTGGCCTCTCAGCCCCTTCATCATCCTTCTGCATCAGGATAGAAGAAATAGTGTTTTCTAAAGAAAAAGAGAACAGTTGAAAGGGATTCTTATAATCTGGAGCTACTAGAACAAGTGCATGCTTTAGTTCCTCTTTAATCCCGTTGAAATCTTGGATGGAAGCCTCCTCCCATCTGATGGTCTGGTCCTTTTTTTAGCATGGAAGTGATTGGAATGGTCAACTCATCAAATTTTGATATGAATCTCTTGATGAAGTTTATTTTACCAAAGAAATACTGAATCCCTTTCTTGGTCATTGGAATTGGGACCTTTCTGATGGCCTCTACCCTTTCTGGATCAACCATCACCCCTTCTTGTGACACAATATGGCCAAGAAATTTTGCCTTTTGTACTCCAAAATGGAACTTCTTTGGAGTTAGTGAGATGCTATATTCCCTACATATTATCAACATCATCTCCAAGTGCAACAGGTTATCACTTCTCTTCCTGGAAAATATGGTAACATCATCTCCAAGTGCAGCAGGTTATCACTTCTCTTCCTGGAAAATACGGTAACATCATGTTGATAAACTGTAATAAACTCATATATGTAACAAAAAAAAATAACATCCATTGCTCTTTGAAAGGTGGATCCAGCATTCATCAAACCAAAGGGCATCCTAACATACACACACATCCCTTAAGGAGTGGTAAAGGTTGTCTTGATCCTTTCTGATTCCTTCACCAAAACTTGGTTATAGCTAGAGAAACAATCTAGGGTGGAGAGTAATTCAGAACCAGTCACTAACTATAGCATGTTTTCCATATTTGGTAAAGGATAATTATCCTTCATAGATGCTCTATTTAGATTCCTGAAATCTATACACAGCCTAATATCACCATTCTTCTTTCTTACTGGTACTAGGTTTGCAACCCAAGAAGAATATCTTGTGGGCTAAATGATCCCTCCATCTCTTAGCTTCTTTAGTTTCTCTTGCATTTTAAGAGATAAAAGTGGATTGATGGGCCTCTGTTTCTTCTTGAATTTCCTTCCATTAGATTCCAAGGGAATCTCATGTTGAAAAAAGTCCTCTCTGTATGCTTTTAGTTCAGAATAGGTCCAAGCCATGCAATCTTGGTATTTTTTCAACACTTAGATGTAGGACTGCTTCTCCTCCTTGCTGAGATTACTTCCCAACCAAATCTTCCTTGGCCTCTCCTTTGTGCTAAGGTCATGCTCCTCAATATCCCTCAGTCTGCTATGCATCTATTAATAATGCAGTCAACACTATCAAAATTGGACTCGAGAGCGACCAATCCCTTAGGAATGGTATTGGTTTTTAGTTGGTTGATGCCCTTACCAAACAAGGTTTCCTTCCCCTTTGTGGCACATACCATTGGCTCCAAATCAATGCATTGATAAGTAAACTCTCCCTTGTTTTGCAGAAATCTTCTGATCTGAGCATCATCATCAAATACCTGTCAGTGTTTAATGTTGAGGGTCTTGTCAACACTTCCACATCATATTCACAATATGGGGACACACCAAAATTGTCAAAACGAGATCCCAACAATGAAAGTTTGTTTGCCAAGTCATTGAACTTCCTATCATGATGCATAATGTTGAATGAATTAAACATCTCAATGAAATCCCAAACTGCATGCTTGTATTGTTTCATTCGCTGATTCTTTGTGGCATAAATTTTTCTGACTTGTTTTATAATTAATTTTGAGTCTACTTTGACAATGATGTCCTTAAAACCATATTTCCAAGTAATTCCTAAACCCCAAAAAAATGCCTCATACTCAACAATGTTGTTAGTGCACTCAAAATTGAGTTTGAAGGATATTTTTTTTTCCTGACATGGAGAAAGCAGAACAACACCAGCACCATTCCCAAACTTAGAGAAAGCTCCATTAAACAATAGAGTCCAAGGAGAGCCCATTTGTTCAAGGCATTTGCATTCTTCAATCTTGTGCTCCTTTCCATCAGAAAATCCTACAAAATTATTAGCATCAACACTTTATACGATGCATTGTTGGGATCTTCAATAAGGTGCAAAATCTTCTTTTCCCATACAACCTGACAAGGCTGCCATCAATTGGGATGGTAGCATAGGACATGTCCATTTGGACACTCCCACCAACACTTGCAGCCCATTTTCTAGACAATAGCATGCCCCACTTGGCTGGGTAGTCAACAATGACAACATCAAGTTTTAAATTTTTACCTAGGTAAGCTGCAAGCTGCACCACCAAACCCTTCACACACCCTACCACTAGAACCTATTTGGATTCCATAGCATTACATTTCCCATATGCTACTGTAACCTTAATATCCAGTTCATCCATGACTTCCAAAGGCATGACATTGCATGATGCCCCTGAGTAAAACATGTAGTTATGGAGTAATATGTCCTTAATGATTAGAGTGGTGAAGAATGGATCCACATTTAATTGAGAGTCCACCAAGGATGTTCCCAAATAAACCTTAGGTGGTTCATCTAGCTCTTCAGGTGCTGGTGGTGCCTCTAATTCTTCAATGACTAGTGGAGTCTCCACAATGTTTATATTTATGCCTAGGGAAATATTCTCCTCTTTCAGCCCCAAATACTCAAGATCCCTCTTCTTATGCTCAAGAATCTTAAGCAATTCAAAAATTGGAATTGAGATCTTGATCTGACTCAAAATTTGGGCAATATCATAAGGGGTATACTTTGGCAAGGAAACATTGGAAGGAAGGTTGACAAACTCATTAGATGACACATAATTTTTGACAACTTGGGCATGAGGAGGGGTATGATTTTTGTTTGGGATAGTAGGGATTTTGACAGATGCATCTTTCTTAGGAGCCTCTTTAGGAATTTTTGAAAGTAAGGGAGCTTTTGGCTTAGCCTGAGGCCCTGCTCCTTTGATAACCTTACTTCTTGTGTTAAATTCCTTCTCTTGAGAAACAACGACATTCATTAGTAACTGTCTATCTTCCTTAGATGGGATTCCTCCATCATACTTCTTTATCATTAAATCTCTTAAATATTCAAAGTCATTTTTGGGTAATTCAAAAGCTTGTACAGTATGTAATTCTAAAGTGTGAGAAGGAGGAAGAATAGGCACCCTATGAATGCAGTCCCAAAAAGTGGCAGCAATCCGGGCACTTATCACCTCACTTGAAGTTACCCCATGTTGTGATCTTGCGGAACAAGCCATCATGCATCCATCATCATCATCATCACCATCAGCTTCTTCTTCTTCTTACTGATCTTCTTCACAAGGAGCATGGGGCATGAAACATATGTCACACCAATCAATGACATCTATCTCCTCCACAACAACAAATCTGGTAGCCAAAGGATCAGGCACCATTTTGTTTTCCCTTCCTTGGGACTACCTATTTACAAATACAACAGGTCCCTTACCTCTTTCATCAGATCTTTGGTGATTTGTGAACCTGTCTTGGCCTTTTTGTTTGTGTTGACACTGTGAGCTCTGCCCAAACCCCTTTTTATGCCTGGGCTATTTTGTATGACATTTCTTTGACAACCCCTACCAAATTTTTCACAACTTCCTCCAAATCAACAGCCTTACTCATCTGAGGTTTTTCTGGGTTAAATAGCTTCACACCCTCCCTTTTTGGAGGCTTTCTAATTGCCTTAATATTGTTCTCTATCTACAGAGCCATGGTGAAGGCCTGCCTCAAATTAGCAGGGTTTTTGTCCTTCAAGTAGTAAGAAACCTTTTTATCAAATGCACTTGAATATTTGATCAAACATGATTCATCACACGGCCTTATCCTAACAGGAAATCTCCTCAATGTCTTATTAAATATTGTGTTGAAATCATGTAATGACTCATTAGGATTATTTCTGATGTTTTTAAATTCTATCAAGAAAAACCTAGGGTCAGTTCTATCATCATACTACAATCTAATTGAATTGCTCATCTCTGTCCAAGAATCAATTGAATCATCTAGTAAAGCTTTATACCAGTCCCTTGCATCCTCTTCCAGAGTATGGATAAATAGGTTGATATACACATCTTCATGTTCAATGTCAAATTCTTCCATCATATTGATAAAAATCATTAAATGTTGATCCCCAGTTATAGCATTGTTTCCTTGGAACTTTGGAAGTCTATTCCTCGCTTCTTGAGGAAATGCATTTGGATAACCAACCATCCCTTAAAAATTTATAGGTCCAAATGTATTTACAAAAATTGGAGGTTTGGGTGGGGGTAGGGCCATGTAATTTTGAGGGGGTGACCCTAGAGGGGAGATAAATTGATGAGGGGCAGAGGGTCTTTGAAACACAGGGGTATAACTTTCAAACTGGATATCCCCTAAAGGCCTAGTTTCTTGGAAATCCCTATCAAATTCTAAAAAGACAGGGGTAGAATGAGAAGAAAACTTTTCAAAATCAAATGAAGGCCCCTCTCTAGTTGGAGAATTCAATTCCACAAAGAGGCTACCTGATTCAGAAGCACTTGAATTGTAGTCTTCAATAATAGGCTAGTCACTTTCATCAATGGAGATGCCCTTTCTTGTATGTTGATTTCCCACATGTCTCCAGGATTTTATTCCTTCTGATTTTACTTTTCCTAGCTCTTGAAATAATGTCCTAGCAATATCCCTAGCAAAGAAAGATATTCTTCCTTCCAGCTTTGCAAAGGTTAGTAACAAATCTCACTTGAAAGAGGTTAAGACACTAGTATTCATTAAGAATCAGATCAACAGGGAGTCACCACTAAGGATTTTCACCTTAGTTGTGTAGATGCACTAAATATGATCTGTCAAATGTTTGTCAACACTAGAAACTGGAAATGGAAAGACTCTGACTTTTCTTTACCTAGATTTATCAATGAAAGGTAGTGCACTAAGAGTGGGAACTGAAAGAATTGCACATAGAAATTGAGTACATAAGAAATGTTTTACCAGGGTCTGAATATGAACTGCACTCATAATCTCCCTGGCAACGGCACCAGAAGCGTGTTGGTACAAAAATTTAATTTAATCACTCCCTAGCATTAAGTAAGGTATTCAAATTTATTCTCCTTCAAAGCAACATCATGGATTTGACAGGATTCTCAGAGGCAAATAGATAATCATGTATGTCATTTTGTATCTAGGGCAGCAATCTATTTGACCTTTTGGCACTCAGGATTTGAATAGGAGTGGGTAGCACCTTAAGAGGATTTGATCTATCCTCACTACTTTATGGTTGTGCCTTTCAACCAAGGTGAGAGAACCCTTTTTGTAGCCTGTTGTTTATGGAGGAGATGGAAATATCCTTCCTAATGAAGTTGTTAAGGAGACCTTCAAGAAAATATGATCAATGCAACAAAATCTAACTCTCACGAGTTGTCACTCTAGATAGTGGAGATATTCTCTAGGCAAGATTCAGGCTACTAAAGACATTTGGAATCCTGATTGTTTATGCATGTTTTGGTAGTAAAATTTGTGCATTTATATACACACATGACAAACAGGGGTAGTATGGGTAGGATTGTTTATTTTTGAATAAGTTTTGGTGGGAGGTAAGGCATAATGAACTTGATTTTCCAAATCTCTGAGAACACCTACAAAATGGAAAGCCTAAACAACAAAATACTTCAGAATAGCTAAAATGTTCCTTTAACCAGAATATGTACTTCAATGGAGTCCCAGATTAGCACTTTTTCATACAATCTACGAGAATCTGACATGAAGGCTTGAGATGGAAAACCCAACAAAACATCAAGATCTAAGATCAATCATGCCTGAGGTACACCCAGAGGATTACAAACAATCTCTGCCAAAAAATGAAAGAAAAGTGATTTTAAATCGTTTATTTCATTCCCAGATGAAAGCTATTTTGAGAGATGAGATTATAGATGCCACTAAACTGCCACTAGGATTGAGACCTATGTGATTAAGATAGATTTTAATACAAGATTGCAATAGGAATAAGAAAAACTATTTGCATACATTCAAAAATATAACAAACACATTTTGCTCAAGATTAACACATAATACCTCAAGTTTGATTAAATTTATTAGTAGGGGAAAGTTTCTGGAACAATCTTAGAGCTTGTCAATGGATGTACACTTGCAACCACCTTGACACGATCAAACTTAATACAAAAGAGATATACATGCTTCTCAGACAGCTTCTCAAAAAGATGGGCTCTGTCAAGCCTTTTCCCTCTTAGAAAAATCAGTCTTCGACCTCTAACACTCCAACCATTTACACGAAAAATTTGTGCCATTTATAAAATTTACAATAGAGCCCCTTTTTCCCCAAAAGAAAAAAACATTTAATATACCAGTGCTCGCCATAATCTCGATCGCGATTCCCAGAATCAGATCTATTAAAAGTTGTCAGGTGCTCATGGGGCAGATCTCTTCAAAAATCTCAGCATTTAACTCCTTCATTTGGTAGAATACTCCTCCTTCAAAAATCACTCCTCCTTCTTAAAAATTCGCCAACCACTTCTGCCCCTAATCTATTTGGTGTGTCAAATCTGGTTCCTTGCATGCTCACAGAGAAGATCAAAAATGTCCAAGGAAATCAGATCGAGCCCGGATGATAGTCAGACCATTTTAATGGACAGAAAAAGACCACGTTAAAAGATATTTAAGTGGACTCTCCAGATCTCCAGTCCACAATGAAGAAAAGAAAACTTAGATATCAAAATTAACTCATAAAGTCTCTCTGGATTTTGGTGTGTAGGAAACACCAAGAAATCATGAAGACTCCACTGAAGGCACTTCAGGGACTGTGCGATGAGATTCTAGGAGCGAAGATTTCTAGAGTAAATGATGGGGGGAAAATCTAGGACAGGATTCAGACACACTGAATCTTTCTCGCTCTCTGTTCGTGCGTAAGTGCTTTCTTTCGCTCGTTCGTCTCTTTTTCGGTCCTTCGTGAGCCATGGATCTTCACTTTGAATTTGGGACTCCCGATCCACGTGGAAGATTCAATTTTAAAAATAGGCTCAGGGGTTTCCTTTGACTTTTTACAACCTTTTTAAAAAATGGAAAAAAAAATCATTTTTCTCCGCACCTCTGCCCTTGAGAAATGAGCTTAACACAAGTCCTAAGGTGGGTCCCAATGGAACCGCAACCAAATTCTGCTATTTCACGTCATTTTTGGAAAAGGGAAAAATTTCCAAGTTTCCCCCGCAGCCCCGCCCTTTTTTTGTTGAAAAATGGGAAAAATATGTGTTCTAAGGTGGGTCCTAACGGATCCATGCTTTCCATTTTGATGTTTTAACCCTTTTCGGTCCCAAAGAGGAAAATTTTCCAAGTTTCCCTCGATGAGTCCACTTCCCTCCACCCCTTTGACTTTTCCAAGCTTTGCCACGCTTTCACAATGTCGCATCTTGAGATGGTCCCCAATTTTTTGAGATCACCACATTTAAACCCTTTTGAGGATAAGAGGAAAATTTGTATGAAGGTTTTCAGCCTCACCATGTGTCTACTCTCCCCGCAGTCTCCTTTTGAATTTTGAAAATTCCAACGCGTCAAAATAGCAAAGTCTTGAGGCCTTCCAAGTGTCCTCCCGGTGCTTCTTTAAAATGAAATTCAAGGGTCGGTCCTGAAACATGCGCAGGTTCACCACGTGTCCCAGACCTCCCAAAATCCTTTTGGAAAAAGACTAAGTATGGGAAGATCTAGCAAAATCCTCCACGTGTCTCCATGGCACAATTTCAAAATGGTGCCCAAAGAGGAGACCCTGAATGAGCGCGGGCTTACCATGTGTCCCTGTTCCACCAAACTGTACCAGCTACATAAAAAATTGTCTAAATTCGGGTAAAGTAGCGCAAACCTCCACGTGTCCTCCCTGCGCAACTCCAAGGCCAAACCAAATGGTAAACCTTCAAATTAGTGTCATTCCTCCACGTGGACAAGTTTTGGGCAAAAATTTTCCACAAAGTTCATGAGTGACCTAATGAGCCGCATGAAATCAAAAATGAACACGTGGACACCCTTAGGGCGAAAATAAGAAATTTTCCCCGCCACTTAATTTTTCTTTATTAAGAACCCGGCGGGGCCACGACACGATTTAAATTTTTTTTCCAAAGTAATAAAAAAAAACAAGTTTCAAATACAAACCCACCATGCCCCATCCAATTAGAAGAAGCCACGCAAGTACCAAAAGAACCAATCAGAATTGAGCAGAGCCACGGGATCAAATTTGCATTTTTGAAAAAAAATTAAAAAGTGATAAGTTAAAGAATTTTTCTGCTATCCCCTGACCAACCAAAAGAAGCCACGTGACCAATTAATGTTGAGGAATAACTTTGACAGGAAAGAGACACCCGTTAAACCATACAATGTAGAAAAACGACCATTTGAGCTTGGAGGTGAAATTTTTTCCAAGGATAGAAGATTTAGAATTGTTAAAAGGCTCAAATAAGCTCTTCAGAGCTACATCCATTCATTTCCCTTCAAATATTCAGGGAAAAAATGACAAGGGTAGCAAATCTGGATTGTAAAAAATGGAAAGAATGAGAGGGCCCGAGTTTTTAGATAAATAGAGAACGGGGGACCCAAATTACAAACCACTTTTAGAGGAACGAAGAAACAGGGAAATATAAATGGACCCATGCATGAAATTTGACCTAGGAACAGATTAATTATGGCACCAAAAGAAAGCAGAGATGCCCTTGGCATAACACGGGGGAACAAAATATGACACCATAAATCGATGGATTACAAAGGCAAAATATGGCGAGACTATTTTGAGCACCAATAGGGTGGATGTTTGACATGGAAGGGATATTAGCTAGAGATACACGTCTACTAACATGGACTACCAGGGTCAAATTCCATAGGTCCAGTGGTCAAGTCCCACAAAGAGCACCATAAAATTTAATTAGTCGATAGTTGGTCAACAAGCAGTGGTCAAAATGGTTTGTGTGTGTTGTTTATGCCAAACCCATTTATTTCATATCTTTCCTTTTACCATTGCCAAAATGTTTATTGGAATTGAGGTGGGTTAGAAAGTCCTTGAAGATTCAAACACCTTGACTCCTGAGTAAACAACATGGACTGGTCAAAACACTAATTCAAAAAGAATCATCGTTTTGGTCATATTTAAATGAAAGACAACAATTTTGCCATTTGTTATTCATATTTTACTATATAAAAATTCTTGTTATAATAGGTAATGGATTGAAATGCAATTTTCCATTTAATTCTTGCCAACTAAGCAGAGTTGAAATATTTTTTGGTTTTTGCTTTGTTTGATATTTGAATTATTGGATTTGAAATTTCCATTTCAATATATAATTAGAGTATCATGCAAAATAGAGGTGGAATCCAATTTAATAGTACCATGAATGTTATGCCACATTTCAAGTTTTTATTGATATCCATCCAATGTGGTAGGAGTTGGACAAGTGCATGGGTGATCTAAAAATAGACCATGGAAACTTGAGAGGAAGTGGAGGTAACATTGGTTGACAAACATTGTATGTTAACCAATAACCCCAAATAGTTGTTTTTTTATTTCACTTTACTCATAGATTAATTGGCAAACACTTCCCATCACTATCTTGCATATATTTATTTTCATGTTACTTCTCAAGCTCAGTAATGCTAACAAAAGTGGGTTTGGGTTTATTTGACAAATAAATAAATAAGATAAGTGGTAAATTATTTTGTAATAACTTGCTATGCCCTCTAAATTCTGTATATGATATTTTTTTTATGAAATAAGGATGCTTTTCAATGAATCCAATGTTATGCCAGTCAAATTAGAGCCAACCCATTTTCAAAGGCATTTGCCAACTTTTATAAGTTCCATTATAGGTCTGGTTGTATATATTTCATTTTTTTTATCTTAAATCTAAAACAATAAAACCCATATGCATAATGCAGAAGTGTAATTTGTTGTTTTAACCTTTAATTTTTGTTAAGAAACCCTAAAATTCTATTCAAGTTATATAGTAAGTCAAGCTCTTGGGCTATTGGTGAGTTACAAGTAGTTTTTAATCATCAACCCAAGTTCCATTCTCATTGAGTTCATTGGATGCTTTTAATAAGTGGCCATGGGGACACCTTGAGTTATGGGTCGAACTTATCCATATGGACCAAGCAGAACATAACAGGGTGCTCTGAATGCAGATCACTCAGCGGACATTAAGGACCAAATCCCACCGCCATGTCCCACTTAGAGAAAGTGGTCCTCCACCACTCCAATTCATAGATATGATATAATAAAAGTGTTTACCATCCAAAGTTTCCCACTACCTATTTTTGATTAACTTTGGGCACTAATAGAGTCTCTAATGTTGTTTGGAATGCCCTGTTAGATAGATTTCACAAAAAATTGGTTAGATGGGAAGGTGTTATTCTTTCTAGTGCTAGAAAATGTTTGTTAATCAAAATTACACTTCAGAACTTTCCCATATATATCATGTCAATGTATAGTATTCCAAAAACAATTGTGGACAACATTGATAAGACTTTTAGAAACAAGGGAATTTTTTTTTATAAATAATGTTCCCTGATCTAAATTCATAATTTAGATCACACATTCTTTATCAACCATTCATATAACAGATAACCATATGCAACTGTAATGACTCGGTGTACTACCGATCTATTCATTTCATGACTCGGTAAACTACCGATCTATTCATGTTAAACATCAAGTATTGAATACTTTTCCGTATACTACGTATACTTGGTTTTCTTACCCTATTCAGGGTATTGAGTGATCTGTCTAAGGATCCTATCTGAATATTTGTTACCAATATTCATCTGCATCACGAGCCTTAGACTAGGTGACATAGGACAATGCAACCAACAACTTGCGATACTTTGGCCAAAGATTTCTAACATACTGTTTGTATTACTATTCCTTGACGACATACTTGTCAATCCAGAATACGTCCTTCACCCCACTCTATTGTTATCTAGAATGTCCTTTACTGACTTCCGTCAGTCCACTTGCCCAAGGTTTAACCCTAGTTCGAGTTAACAACATATGTTATGATAGGGGGAGGCTCCTGAAAAACTTAGGGTAAGTTGGCATACTGGGTCGACCTAAGTCAACCCCATGTGCCAAGGTACCTCGAGTTTTAGAGGGCTACTCCATATCTTAACCATGCTACTACCCAGATCTAGAGATAAACTAAGATCAAGTCCAATGTGTGTAGATCTAGATGATCAATGCAAAAGGGTGTTACCACATGTCAACTGCATCGCTGTATCCTTGAGAAGATCCTAATCTTCTCGAAGGTACAACCCTACAGTTGGCATGTGCCAGCATCCTATAGAACAACCTCATCGAGATGTACATACCCAAGGAATTTATTAATTATTTAATTAATTTGGATTATTTAAACAGATTTCAGCCACCTGCCTAACCCTAATCCAACATTCCATAAGTTCTTTTCTAAATTGATTCATTTATCCCTTTAAGAACTTTGTTATATTCATTGCCACTTTTACTATTCGAATACATAGTTAAACTATCAATTAAGCATAACTGCACAGTGTTATAATATTTCATATGTAAAAAGTACATTAACTTTTTAGAAAGTTCAGTGCCAGAAGATATCCAAAATAAAGTAGACTTCATAACAAATGTAGTCTGATAAATTGAAGTCATGTTACCAAATCTTTGTGGTTTATGAACAGTTATGAAAGATGAAGAGTCTTTCATTATATGTAAGCGTTAGGGTTTATTCTACCCCTTGATCACATTTTTTTTAATGTATGTTCATCCTACTTTGCATTACTATGATTTATAGTTTATATAACGAAAATCACATTCTACAACTTTACAAGTTGTATCATAAGTAGGGAGATTGAACTTAATCCCCTTGATCCAATCTTATTAAAATTTAACCTTTTAACATATAAATAATATGAAGATTGACAACAAGATAGAACCCATCTCTTTCATACAAATACAAAGTAAATTACACAACCAATACTGGTAATCTCCCACTTTTCAATTTATCTTTATAACCATTACATTTACAAAACTTATGCATTTAGGTATACTGCATAACAACTGTCTTAATTATAAAAGAATACTACTTTTCTTTTCCAATACAGTCTCAAGAACAAATCAGAGTTCTTCACAAGAAATAGACTGAAATCAGCCAATGTTTCATATAAGTTTTTCCTTCTTTATCACTTACGAAGTCCATCTGCAAAAATTGCTAACACGGGTCAGTTCAATGAACTGAGCATGATAAGCACTAAGCCTTAAAAAGAAGTGCATTCCAATAATTGTTCCATTAAAACAACTCTACTTTAATGAGACAATTATTACATCGTAATTAATATATCAAAAAGCAATGGAAAATAAGTACATTCTAACTAATTTATTTCACTTCCAAGAAAGGACAGAATATAATCCACCATATCAGCCTTATAAAACAGAGTCTAATTGATTAAATCAATTATCTTTAGGAAAACAATATGTCGTAACATCTCATTGTTCCCAAACTTTCATAAAAGAAAACAACATTTATCTTTGCTTCAAGCTAAAAGAAGAGTTTAAAGTATGGTTCAGATTTGGATAACTCATCTATCTCCTAGACAAAGAAGAGGAAGAACCATTACAACTAGGCCCAACACAACACATCCAAGAACAAAACAAATTCAAAATGTGATTTAACTGTTTCTTTTAAAAGACAATTACCCTAAAAATTTAACAATTAAGATATTCATATGAGAAAAATTTCATTTAATCTAAGAAGAATAGATAATCAATTGGTTTACCTATAAGTTTAAATCTACTTTGAATATAGAAGTTAAAATTTTAGAGATCTGAAACAATGTTCAAATATCAAGGCAAACTCATACAGGGTTACTCTCTACTCTACATCATCCAAAGATAATTCTGAAAAAGATAGAGTGCAAGAGACAACTCACTCATCTCAAACCAACAAGTAAGGTCCTACCAAACAACAGTCTGCCAACAAACTGACATTTACAGTTCAATAAAACCAAATAATATAACCTCTTCCAACATCATTTCTACAAATGATTGTGCAAAGGAAGACCAAACAACTCATACTGGTATCCCAAGGTTAGGTTTCATTTTTGCATTACAAAAAGAATAACCAGTTCTTGATTCAACAAATTATAATACAAAAACTATTAGAACAAAGTCAAGTAATCCCTCCATAACAGTATACGGTACTAAATTACTAAGTTCTTCTCATAAATGAAACTCAGAGTCTATTCTAAGAGATCTGAGATATAAGTTTCCTCGAACAGAGAGAAAAAGGACACCTCCAATTAAATACCATTAACATCTCAGGAAATAAGAAATAGTTCTTAAAATGAATTACAAATTTATTCATCAAACTAGAAAGTTTTCCCATCGAGATCTCTGAGAGTTTTCCCAATGACTCATCTAATTGTTCTCCCAATTTTCTTTGAGCAAAAATTCAACAAAAGAGTTGTATGTTTTAAACGTTTAATACAAGTAGAACACAACTCCATAGTTCTAGAATAGGGTCGACACAAGTCCTAACAAAGTTCAGAACTGTACAATTAGACAAATACGAGTGCAATGAAACATACAAACTTCCATTTAACAGTTTGAAATTACACTAAATCAAACACAGGTACGAAGCCACATACGGCGTCAACAAAGTCTAGATTTAGCCAACAATATAAACACTAGTTCATAGTAACAAATGATTCCCACAATAGTTTGTATCAAAACACATAACCCAAATGCTAGCCTTTACGGCCTCAAGGTTCCTACAAGGTTCAGAACCTACACAAGTAATAAAATATGAAAGCTTGTAATTTACTAATCTATAATAACTGATCCAAATTTTCTCAAAAGAATATAAAACATGGGTATAGAGCCCGATATTATCTCTCAACAGAACTCAAGTTTTACCCAAGTTTGAGCCCAAAAACAAGTATTTAGTCATTCAAATACCGAGTATATTATGAACTGATAGTAACAGTTCAAATTATCACCAGGAACTAAGATATAAGCACCAAGCTTTATACGTGCTTCGACAACAGTCCAGAGATATACAAAATTCCAACATGGTTCAAAACAACAAGAAACTCTATCAACAGTTCTCACTAAAACCATAACCAAGTTCCAAATCTAAAACGAGCTCGAATACAAGCTCCATTAATACACAAGTTCAGCTCAAGCTCACGATCAACAAAACACAAATTCCAGCAAGTTTAGACAGAACCCAAAGATCTCAAAACTCTGAACCACATCTAAATAGCAACGAAGATTTATCTAAACAAAATACTTCAATTTCCCGTTCTAAAATGAAAAATCCAAGCTACAGAGATACGTTTTTGCATGCATTCTCATTTTTAAGAACTGTACATGGTAAGTTTCTAAACAGAACTCTATTTACCATGGAATTCAAAACCAATACCACAGATTTAATAAACCCAACAAGCCATTAACCAGATAAAATAAGAAAACCAAGAATCTCAAAAGAGCAGACTTGTTTTAATGAGACATTTATAGGAAAGCAAGAGATGTTAAAGTTTAGAGCCTATCATGCTTGATAGCGCTTCTGCCAAGTCGAAGAGAACCTCTAGCCGAGCTAAAAAATTCTCCTTTTCTCCATGAAAAATTAAATAACCATGTTCTTTTTCCATCATGCCTCCTATATATTCCACGAACTGAAAATAGGTTTAAAACCTCAAAAATAGCCATTAAGTGCAGTTCTATCTGCTGGTTCGAAAAACCAGTGAGCATGCAGAGCAAAAATTGTGAAACATGCAAAGTGAAACAACCACATACCAAACCATTTGCATGCCTTCCAAGGCAGTTTGAGCTTGAAAACCAAAAATGATTAATTCCATTAACTCCTATTTTCCCACCTATCCTCCCTTGCCACCACCTTTCATGTTTAGCTATTGCCAAATCAAATTTAACAAAGAATCCCATTTTAGTGGAGCCTCCACCTAAGCCTCTGCCAAGTTCACTAACCCCTGCCAAAGCTGGTAGTACCTCCATGAAATTAAAACCTTATCAACATATTTAATGCCTTGGAACTATTTCCTACAATGTATGCGACCACCTAATTCCCCATTCAAACCCATTAGTTTAGGGTAGATCATATTGCTTAGGTTAGACCTTAGGTAGATTGTAGAATATATACCTTAGGTTATAACCCAAACAACAATTACCACAATAGGTCTTAGCACATAGCCTAAGGTAGTTTTCACATAGGTTAGATTAATTTACAACACTATAGTTTTAGGCATTAGGTTAGATCATAATATAACCTTGTAGTATTAGGTTCTAGGTAAATTTTAATAGCCTAGAAACCTTTCCAAATCCTTAAGCACCAAGCTTAGGTTAGGATGCCAATCAACCAAATCAAAGCAGAATAGGAAGCTTTAGGTTAAAATAGGAATTATGTTACGTAACATAGTTTAGGTAGTAAATATTTTTTACCTATCTTAGGATTCTGTAGGTTAGTCCTTTTTAGGATCCTAGATCTTTCCTATGCCGTGAACAACTATAGTTAGTTTGCATCAACATTGTCCTGCCACAATCAAACTGAAAAGATCCAAGCATGACATACCATTGAATAGAACATGTTCATACAACAATCAAAGAACTAGTACCCATCAAAGTTCAGTCATATGTCTATCAATTCCTGGAATGTCGATTTACCATTCATTCTACAGAGAAGATTTTAAAACATTCCTTGGATCACTGAAATTGATCCAAGGATGAGTCAGATTGGTAGATAAGTTTACAATTCATAAACCAGATTGCAACCCACCTACAAGAAATGAAAAATGGATTCAGGGAAGCCATTCCAATTTAGTCAAAGGATCTTAAGAACAGAAGATGATTTACCCATATCAAGTATGATCTCCAAAATTCAAAAGAACACATCTTTATAAGGAAAATCACATGTCAACACTTGAAATGTAAAGGAGGAAAATAACAACTGTCAAGGGTGTTACATGCTCCCCTCCATAAAAGAATCATCATCCCGATGATTACACTTTTTTATAACAATATAAATCAGGACAATCACTTCATTCACTTCTTTTACCAAAAGTCTAAATATATTAGAATCTTATATTTTAAGAAATCAGCAATAATAGTTGTTTATCCAAATCGAATAAATATCTTCCCAAAACTCGCATATTTAATGTCATATAAAGATAAAAATCATAAATTTTTATCAGTCAAAAAAATCAATTTTGTTCAAATAGATAAGGAAAAGTAATTTTCATATCTTCTAGATTTTCCCAAGTTGCACTCTCTTCATTAAACTGGTCCCATTGAACCTTACTTTGACTTATTTCTTGATTTCTTAAATGGAACTGGCGAGTTTCCAGCACTCGAATGGGTTTAACCACGATTATTCCTGGGTCTTGGACCTACAAGGAATTACAATTTAACACGTGTGACAAATCTGAAACATATTTCTTAAGCAAGGAAATATGGAAAACCTCATGCATTCATGACAAAGCAGGAGGTAATGCTAAATGATAAGCTACAGGGTTGATTAATTCAACTATCTCAAAATGTCCCACATAACGAGGTGATAACTTGACAGCCTTGCCAAAAGTTATAGAACTCTTTTTTAGTTTAACCCAGAGAAAGACTTTCTCACCAAGTTCAAATTTCTTATCAACCCTCTTCAAGTCAGCATAACTCTTTTTCCTATCTGCTTCTTCTTTCAAGCGTTCACGAATCAACTTAACTTGTTGTTTCATTTCCATAAGGATTTCAGGTCTAATTGCCTCTCTATCCTCTATGTTATCCCAACTAACAGGGGTTCTGCATTTTCTTCCATAAAGTGCCTCGAAGGGTGCCATCTTTATAGAAGTATGATATATATTTTTGTAAGAAAATTCAACTAATGGAATATATTCTTCCCACCTATACTGCTGAGCCATACAATAAATTTGTAACATATATTCTAAAACTTTATTTACTCTTTCAGTCTATCCATCCATTTCCAGGTGGTACGTAGAACTGAAATTTAGCTTAATTCCTAGAGCTGCATTAAGCATTTGCTAAAATCTTGACGTCATTCTAGGATCTCTATCAGATATGATTAATTCAGATACCCCATGTAATCTGAAAATTTTGTGTATAAATATTTTAGCCAAAATAGGTGAATCATCCTTCAGATTTCCAACAATAAAATGAGCTACTTTTGTTAGTTTATCAACAACTACCAAAATAACATCATGTTTATTTCTTGACATAGGTAACCCTTGTACAAAATCCATGCTTATTACTTTCCATTTATACTGCGGTATGCTATAAGGATACAATAAACTGGCTGGGTGCATATGTTCCACCTTAATACGTTGGCACTCTAGACAATGTGGTACATAATCAATAACATCTTTCTTCATTCCTTTCCAGAAATATTGTTGTTTTATATCAGTGAGCATCTTTGTAATGCCAGGGTGTCCAGAGAAAGGTGAATTATGAAATTTAGCTAACAATCTATTTCTCAAACTATTAAGCAAATGTACATAAACTTTGTTTTCAAATCATAGGATTCCTTCTTTATCAAAGTGAAAACCTTTATACCTCAAATCGTTAGAATCTACAATAAGTGCTGCTTTTACTTGTTGAAAGTAAGAATCAGATTCCATAACACTTTTTACTTCATCCTTAAACTGAGTTCTTAGTGTTATCAGAGCATAAATGTGCTTCCTATGAATTAGAGCATCAACCACTCTATTTTCTTTACCCTTAATATAACTTATGTTGAAATCATATTGATACAAAAAATCTAACCATCTTCATTGTCTTGCATTCAGATTTGGTTGAGTGAAAATGTACTTTAGCCCAAGATGATCAGTTTTCAACTCAAATGGTTTACCAAGCAGATAATGCCTCCAAACTTGAAGTGCATGAACAATGGTAGCAAGCTCTAAATCACGTGGAGCATAATTCAACTCATGTAACTTAAGTTTCCTACTTTCATATGTAATAACATGACCACTTTGTAACAAAATACCTCCTAGACCTTCCCTGGATGCATCAGTTACCACCATAAAATCTCCATCAGGATCTGGTACTACAAGAATAGGTGCAGAAGTTAACTGTTCCTTCAAGGTTTTAAATGCAATTTCACATTTTTCACTCTAGACAAACTTTTTATCCTTCTTTTGTAAGGAAGTTATTGGTGCAGCTACCTTGGAAAAGTCCTTTACAAATTTCCTATAGTAGCCAGCAAGTCCCATGAAGCTTTTAACTTCATGTACATTCTTTGGTGCAGACCATTATCTTATAGCTGTAATTTTTAAAGGATCTACAACAATTCCATATTTACTTATTACATGACCCAAATAGTGAACTTCTGTGTCATAGAAATAACATTTGGAAAGTTTACCAAACAACCGTCTCTTTCTCAAAATTTCCAAAACTACTTTCAAATGCTCATGATGATCTTCAATGCTTTTAGAATATATGAGAATGTCATCCAAGAATATGAGCACAAATTTGTCCAAGTATTCTTGAAAGATATTATTCATTAAATTCATAAATGTCGTTGGTGTATTAGTTAATCCAAAAGGTAAAACCGTAAACTCGTAATGTCCATACCTTGTTTTGAAAGCTATTTTATAAATATCCTCATCCTTAATTCGCAATTGATGATACCCAGATCAAAGATCTATCTTAGAGTATACTAATGCTTCACGCATCTAATCAAATAAATCATCAATCCTAAGGAGCGGATTGTAGACACCGAAATCGTGTCGTAATCACCTTGGTCCCTTAGTGCAACCCTATAATCACTTCCTCATTCTCAACACCTTATCACCTACCTCATGCACCCCACACATTTTAATTTAATTACTTTAATTAAATTAATGCCATTTATCTCCATACATATTAATTTACTTATTTACATTAAATTAATTCACTACCCTCATACACCTGTTCAATATAATTGCCTTTATTATATGCACCTCACCTAACCAACCCCATCATTTGACCCATTAACCTAAGCCCTAAACCAATGTCCTAAATAAAACATAACATTATACCCATCCCCTCACCTCACATTTAAAATCCTCCTAAGGTTAGTTTTCACCCCAAGGAAAAGAACAGACCCTTATCAAACAATGGAACAAATTCCCAGGAAAATTTTGAACAACCTGAGATATCTCATCGAAAGTGATGTTGGTTCTCCCTAAACTGATGTCGGTTCACCCTAAACCGACGCCAGTTATACCGGAATGGACCAAATTGCCCATTTAGATGCATCTACAACTTTGTAATATGGGTTGGTTTTTGTTTGAAAAACTTCTAATCTCAGATTCGATCTCTTTAGACGCGACAACATAACGTAGATTGATTTGTGATCACCAAAGGCAACCAAATACACTGGCACAAGAGTGAGACTTTCTTCCCAGCATCCCCCAATGTAGAAAATTCTTCATTATTCTTCAGACCTGTACCTCACAGAAGAGTAAGTATCCTCCTTCCATCTATTTCATTTTCTTATCATCAGCTGTAGTCTTTGTGGTAAAGGAACCTAGTCTTTTACTCTCTTTCCATTCCCTATCTCTAGTTGCAGCCACCTTCCATACCTAATCATCGTAATACTTGGCTCGATTTCCCATTTTTTCCTCCTCAGTAGTCTCAGACCTTCACAACATATCTACACCCCCTCTGTGATCAATCCTCATCTTCTATCCACTCCACTTTTGCCCCAAAATCAAAAAACCCAGACTGTGTGATTCCACCAGCCTCGACATACCCGTCATCGGTCATCTCTAACCGTTGCCGGTTATAGTAAAACCATCATCGGTTTCATAAAACCATGGTCGGTCTCTGTGTCACTTGATCTCTGCCAAAATAACAGTATGCTTCTGACATACATCTACTTGAACACCTATTTGACCTTCAGATCTATATCTAACCTAGCCTGTTAGCTCAGATTCACCTATAAAAAAGCTACTTGACCTCTGTATCTCCTTCTAGCATATCCTGTTAGATTAGATCTAGCCTATTGCGTTTGTATGAGATGCCTAAATCACATTAAACCACAGTAGGACAATATTTACTTTATTTAAGCATTGAATTGTTTTAAACAGTGGATTGACAGCCATCTGGGAAGTATCTCACTTCCAGGATCTAGCACATGTTAGGTAGTCCACTGCATATATCATTTAACTCTCTTTGGTCGTATTGTTTTGGTTCTTATATAGGTAGTTCCTCCTAGCCAAAATTAAGGTCTCACAATCACTTCGATTTAGAATTCAGATACGCGCACATATAACCTTCAACTATCCTAAAATAGGTATTCTTCTTACCACCCTTTACCTTATTTGTTTCATCAAGTACTTCTCAGAAAACTAAGAAATCGTGTGAAATATTTTGGCACACCTGGTGGGACCCATTCGGGGTTCCTTGCATCTTTCTTCATTCCTAGGTGAAAAATTGTGTGTGTATTGTTTCCCTTCTAAAAGCATTCACATTAAAACTTTCTCCTTGGTAACATTATCTTCTTTCTACTTGCTCTGAAAGACACATTTATTTTGGTGTATTTAAAAAGAACCTTCTTATTCTTGTTTTCTGCATTTTTAGTGAAAGAGCATCCCTTTTCCTGTTCATCTATTACTGTCATCAAATATCATACTTTCGATTTGGGTTTAAAACAAGTGCACTGCATTCTGATTTAACTTATTAGCTCACATTAATTGAGGGCAACCTATACGCTGGAAGTCTTGACCAGCTGATGGTTCACAAACGAATCATAGAAAAGCACTTCTATCCTTTTCTCTTTCTATGAGTCCTACAAAACCACACAAAAATTCAAAATACATACATTCTTAAACAACATCCTACCTAGAAGAAGTTGTAGGTGATCACACGATCACGGTACAATGGGCACCCAGCTCGCTGCTCTGTCGAGTCGTACTTAGAAGCGAAGCCCGCACTCGCCATAACATTCCTGACACCTCACCCTTTAGAATTATTTCTTCATAGGAAGCCTTCCTCACTAAGAAATTCTATTGTTTTGTTCATAACAGTTAGTCCATACAAATAGCATAAGCTGAACAAACGTAATAGAATAGGCACTCTAGGAATGTTCTTTCTTTTTGTTCTGCTTGATTTGCATTTTGAGGTGAGAGCTTTTGATCATTATTTTTGTCTTTCGTTGCACACTCCCAATCATAGTCGATGTATTCTGACTTCGTCTAAGTGTGCCTGGACCACATCTACATCATTCTCAGACTTTTGCGTTTGATTCAACACCAAATTTTTAAATCACAACCATTTTTCTTATTCTCTGTTTCAATTTCACAGTAACTGGCTACAGTTATCTTTAACCGGCATTAGTTTAACCCAACCGGAGTTGGTCTAAAGTCTTCTTGGATACCTATCCAAAAGACACCTATTTCACTTTATGATTTGTAAAAGGCTCCTATCACCTTTCATATTGTCATTACTTCAATCACAGTCACCTTATGTCTCATCCTGTGTGAAAATTGTCAGCCCGGGACCATCATTTAATAGACTGTTGGTTTTTCACAGTAACCGGCACCGGTTAAAGCCTGACCGGCATCGGTTTACCTGAACCGGCGTTGGTCACCCTGTGCTATTTTACAGCTCACCAGCCGACCTAATTCATTCACTGTTGACTATTTTCCTAGTTCTGTTGTGTTTTGTGCCATTCAGACATAATATAGTCTCTCCAAATCAGTTCCTACCCACATGGTGCTGACCCATAGTCAGGCGAGTACCCTCGTATATGACACTAGTCAACTACTGCTCCCACCTAGCCCTTCATTAACTAGTCCTTCACCACCTTCCATCTCATCATCCATGGATCCCAATCAACCTATCACCATTCCTATAGGTGATATGAAGTTTGCACAAATCTTGGATCAGAATCCCACTAATTTGAGCCACTACCTCACCCATGCCTCCACTCAAGATGCCTTGGGTCAATTGATCTATGGAGTGCCCGTATCCCTATCTCCATCCCTAATGATCACTTCCGCCTCGGATCCACCTCCTACCACGGTGACCTCACTCGTTTTATCCTAGGTTATGTCACAGCTAGGTCCCATGCTAGCTTTGACTACCGCATCCACTGCCTCTATTACACCAGTAGTCTCCACCATACCTTCATCCACCACCTAAAACATAGCATCATCCACACCTGTTGTCTCATATATACCAATCGCAATGCTACCACCCTTGGTGTTGGTAACCTCTACCCCATTTCAAAAAATTATCCTTTCTATTCCCCAATCTCTACCTCCCATCTCTACTAGGGTCACTATGAGTGTCCCTTCCTCACATACCTACTACTAGCTGCCTCCTATTTCATCGGTCATCCAGTCTAGATATATACCCTCTATGTCTATCTCTCAATTCCCTCCTCCTTATTCAACACCACCATATTCTGGAATGTCCTATTCTTCATATGTCCCACAACAACCTCCTTTCATTCTGGGGGTACCCAATCTTTACAACCTAATAATGAATTTATCAAGTTAATCATGGACAAGATGCAGACATTAGAAGCATCTGTTTCTGGTGCCCGTAATTCTCTCACCTATGATGAGATTTATAATGAGCCTATTCACCAACCCATTCCCATTCTCCCATATCCCGTACATTGGGAGATGCCTAAGTTTAACCACTTTAACAATAAGGAAGACGCGCAACAACATTTGTGATCTTTCAAACATGGGTGTTACTTAATTTCCCATGATGATGTTTTACTTTTGAAATCCTTTCCCATGTCCCTAACTGGTCCAGCATTGGACTGGTATAGTGGATTACCTATACATTCCATCTTCTCATTCAACCAAATAGCCCAATCCTTCTTGGATCATTTTTCTATTAACATCATCAAGAAGGTTACCATGACAGATCTTTACTCCACACGTCAGTATGACGATGAATCTATCACATATTTTGTTGCTCATTGGCGTAGCCTAATCAACCAACTCACTTTCCAATTACCACAAACTTAACTCATAGAGCTCTTCACATGATCATGTGCTAGACATATCTCACATACCTTATAGGTACAAACCTTCCATACATTTGATGAGGCTTTTACCATGGCACGTAAGCTCAAAATTTTCACCATCGAAGATAAGAAGATACAATTATGAAACAAAAACTCATTTAAATCACACGATACTTCCTCTTCCTCGAAACCTCAAATGAGTTATTCTAAAGCCAAGGGAACTACCGACATAGTGGTACTTACGGCTAGCCCTACACATCCATCCAATCATGCTAAACCTTCATCCAATTTGTCACTGGTCCAAGACTTCCAATTCAAACGAGAACAAAAGAAATACACCTCAATTGGGGAACCATATTCATCTGTTTTAGAAAAGCTTATTAAATCTAATGCCATCAACCTTCCTCCTATCAAACCATATACTGGTTTTGACCCCTCTCGCCCCATACCAGGTTGGTACAAGGAAAATGACTACTGTAACTATCACTGTGTAAATGGTCATAGTGGAAAAAATTGTATCACCTTTAAAAAACATTGTTCAGGGAATGCTCGAGAGTGGCGAGTTAGTCTTGGATAACCCTAATGCACCTACCAATCAAGACCTTCATATATTCAAGAAATAATTCCCTAACCATTCCCCATCTAATGATCAAACTGGTGATGCCTCACACAACAAAAGTAATACACGAAAGGTACATGTTTTCTTTACTGACTTACCACTTGATTCCCAAATATCTTCTATCCCCTCCATTGAGGAAATACTAGCCCAAATTCCTCTACCAAAATAGGAACCTACTTTATCTATTCCTCTACCCATAGAGGAAAGCCCTTCACCTCCCCATACACCTGTAGAGGAGTCTCTCATTAGCACCGATATCATTCCCCCTTTAGCTTCCCCACCCAGTGAGCCGCTACCAATTGTACCTCCTCCACCCACAGAGGAGTACCCATCATCTCCTTCACCTATTCAGGATCCAAAAGATTTTCTGTGACCACTCAGTGACCATTCTCCATCAGCTACCCAAGATCCTGTGGACCTACTTTTGTCTCTCTTACCTATAGAGGATGAAGCTAGTGAATTCCCTATTTCTCAGACACATTTTACAGGAACTGCAACTTGCTCCACATCTACCTCATCTACTACAGTGCCATTCTCACGTTTGGCCGACCGCCTAGACTATGTTGATAGGTCTTCACTTTGGGGCATCTCTTACTCCCGGTCTTGACCCAAATACAATCATCTTCCACTGACACTTCTACCAATTATCTAAAGATGTTTCGACAACCCAAACTGCACATGAACATAACTCTTGATACATCTTCTATTGCATCATCCTCATCCACACCTGCCCCTCTACTTGCTAGCCGATGGGTTCCAACATCATCTATTGTATCTAAACCCACTAGTGTTCTAGGGATCACACCCACATCAAACCTTACACATCCTCCTGTCAGGATACACTTGACGACATCTTCCTGTATACCTATTGAACCAATCCCTCAACCTAAATGGAAAACCCAACCTTCTAATCCATACACACCGACCTCACCAACTACACCTTTATCACCTTCACCCTTACCATCCATATTGGGACCTCACCCCTCTACCTTAACAAAATATACTCTCTCCAGGGGTAAACCTAAAATTACCTTGACCCCTTTACCATAGCCTACAACTATACCTAGGTGAACCTTACGTCCTTAATCAACATCTATAACTTCTTTGCCTCCTATACCACCATTACCTTCTATACCTCCTTCACTACCCATGACATTTTTTTCCACCTCACCTGTACCTCCCTCTCGCCCTCGACCAACACCTACCATTACACCTCAGTTTTCCCCTTGGGTCACTCATCCTCTCCCACCATCTGCCTTTCCATCTACATCACGTGCTCCCCCTACACCTCTACCTAAGAAAAAACACCAAAAATCAGAAAAGCGTTAATTTCCAAAGATGTGGTTAAACCTACCCCTCTTTCTATTGTTGCACCTACACCAAAGAAAGTACAACCCAAATCCAAGACTGCATCACCTCGACTACCACCACAACTACCCAACCAACCAAACCTACTTTCACTTCGCATTGTGATCCGTTGGTAGGATCATACGCCACCATCTTGGCTAATCTCCTGGAAAGCTCTGCTATCACCCTCCCTCCTCTTAGACCTTACGACCCTCTTAAACCTAAACTGGAAGGGTTGGATGATACTAAAATTTGTGCTTACCATCATGTGTCAGGACACGATGTTGAGAACTATAAGGGTCTAAAGGATTCCCTCATTCAATTATGTCCTTCTGACCCCAATTTTGATGACGATGACCTCCTAAATGATGAACCTATTTCACCCCCACCATCTTCTTCACATCTTCCTCCTACACCTATACCACAACCTCCATCTTCACCACTATGACCTTCCTTTCCATCTCTAAAATTCGAAATTAACATGGTTCGCATCAGAGAACTTGCCACACCACCACCCAAATGTTGTTGTGCCCAAATAACCTCACAAGGATTTTCTCCTCTAGTAGGTTTTTTCCCTTCATGTCGTTATATAACTTACCCTACACCTTCTCCATTTTCCAACTTCCCTCAAATCAACATGGTACAAGTCACTACACGTGCACATAGGGGAAAAGAAAAGGTAGCTGACCCATCAACCAATCTTATACCCAACATACCATTTGCACCCATACTTAAGATAACTATCCACGGCCCCGCATACCCCATTTCTAATGGCGTCACACATCGCACCATGCTCAAACAACTATAACAATCTCCCCTCAAAATTTCCTTATACAACCTCATCCAAACCTCAGAGTCACATCATCAAGCTCTCATGGAGGTCCTTTAATCTATTAAGGTTTTACCTAATGACCCCACACCTGTAGCATCTATTATCACACCTCATCATGTTGCTTCTCTCAGCACCTCCACTTGTTCACCAAGTTGCTATCCTTAGTTTCTCGGATGATGAAATTATCCCCCACCAAACTGATGACCCAGATCCTACACTTTTCATCTCTATCCATATCGATAATATACGGTCCAACGTGTTATGATTGATGGGGGTGCTAGCATTAACATCATCTCATCTCATGCATTCGAAAAAATGTGCATACCCAACAACTACATGCATAAACATCCAGTCATGTTGCGTTCATTCAATGACACTATCACCTCTACACTCAACACTATCATCCTCCAAATTCGTGTGGGTCCCCGTACCATTCCTGAGTTTTTCTAAATTTTGGAAGGCGAGTTTCAATACAATTTTGTTCTCAGTAGACCCTGGATTCGTGCCATGGGTTGTGTTCCTTCTACTCTGCAACAATGTGTAAATTTCGAACATGAAGAACATTCCTATACCATTCTAGCTGACCCACCACCTTCAAAAACTTGCAACATGATTTACCGTCACAATGATTTCCTTGTACCTATTAAGGCATCTACCTCCCTGCCTACATCTTCTTCACACATGACCCCATCCACCAGTGCTGTTGCAACCTCACCTTCACCCAAATCTTCTATTCCTACTACTACTGTCACTTCTACCAGTCACACATTAGCTTCCCAACTAACCAACACCTCCACCGATCTAACTTCTAATGCTTCCTCCATTCCAGCCACCAATATATTAACCATTGATCCCTTGGAAGGTGTTTTTCAATGCCTCACTATAGAGGAGTATTGCTTGTACAATGTCAATACATTCCTTACTCCACAAGAGTATGGAAACCTTCACTAGCATCCTCAGTATGATCATCGCATAGGAGAGTGTCTCCTTTATGGTCCTTCCCACCTCTGTACCCATCTTACCTATGGGGGACTTGATATTTCCACTTACACACCCGAACCACCATCACAAACCTAACCTTTTTCAGCTGACCTTCAGTCACTTTCCAACTACTGCTTTGCTCACACTTTCCTACACTGCTGTGCCTAGAAGGGTTTCGGCATTGGCCTTTATGAGCAAGTTCATCACACTGTTATTTCATGTACCACACATAAACACAATGATCGTAGTGGAATCAGTTTTTACCAAACTACCTACCAAAAAGCCCCGTATTGAACTCATCGAAGACATTGAACCCTCTCCACCTTCTTCAACTACCCCACCTTCACCACCTTCACCAACAGAGTCGATGGATCCTGAATCTATCCCTCATACCTTTTTTTTCATAAATTCCATTTCCTTGGGGCCTCTAACCTATCACCTTGATGGCGAGGCTCCTTCCTCTCTTCCTTTCTTGTATCCTGATATGATAGCGGATGATACTCCTCCTATTAATGTCATTCAATGTTAGGATGATAAGTCCATACTTACCTACCTTAGTGCTGAAGACTCTTATATTCACCAGTCGTTACCTTCTGAGACGCAAACAATGTTGAATGAATCGACTATCGATGTCGACATCCACACTTAGGACAACCCCCACATTCTCAAGATCGATCAATCTTTGGATACTGCTGAACAGGAATCCCTCACTTCTCTTCTTAAAAATCATAGCCATGCTTTTGCTTTGTCCTATGCTGACATGCCTGGCATTAATCCCACTATCGTGGTCCATAACATTGTAACCATTTCCAATGCCAAACCCGTAAAACAAAAGTTGAGGAAAATGCACCTTCACATTGCTCTTCTTGTCAAAGAAGAACTTCAACACCTTCTCTTAGTTTCCTTCATCTTACCCATCGACTACCCCCAATGGATTTATAACATCATCCCTGTCACTAAGGCTATAGGGGCACTTCACATTTGCATCGATTTCCGTGATCTCAACCTTGCTTGCCCAAAAGATGATTTTCCTCTACCTGGTATTGACCAGTTGGTTGACCTTACCACTGGCCATGAGATGCTATCACTTATGGATGGTTTTTTGGGTTATAACCAAATTTTGCTCGCTCCCAAAGATCAACACAAAACCACATTCATCACCCCTTGGGGAACCTTCTACTATAAATTCATGCCTTTTGGCCTTAAAAACACTGGTGCCACCTATCAGCGGGCTATGACCTACATCTTCCATGATATCATACATCACATATTGGAAGATTACGTGGATGATCTCTTGGCTAAATCTAAACATCACGCCGAGCACCTCACTGTCCTCGAAACCTTCTTTGACCGCCTCATTAAGTGTTGCATTCGCCTTCAACCTAAGAAGTGCGTCTTTGCGGTTCTCTTAGGAAAACTCCTGGGATTTATTGTTTCCCTCCGTGGTTTAGAAGTTGACCCTACTAAAGTCAAGGCCATTCTAGAAATGCCTCTGCCCACTAACCTTAAACAACTCCATAGCCTGCAAGGTAAATTGTAGTTCATTCACCATTTCATTTCACAATTATCTGACCGTTGTCAACCATTTCATCACCTTCTCAAAAAGGTTGTCTCTTTCAAATGGGATGATGACTGCCACAACGCTTTCGAGGCCCTAAAAAAATACATTCTCCAACCACCCGTACTCATTCCACCTAAAGATGACCAACCCTTCTACCTATACAACCCTGTTACTGAGCACTCCTTAGGGGGTATGCTCACTCATCGTGATGAACAACATAGGGAGCAAGCAGTTTATTATATAAGCCGTACCCTTCTGGACTATGAAACCTGATACACTCACCCTGAAAAAATTTGCTTAGCGTTAGTTTTTTTTGCCACAAAACTTCGCCATTACCTACTCAACCACAAAACCTATGTTGTGACCAACAGTAACCCCTTACACTTCATGTATGCTAAACCTTACCAAAATCAATGTGCCGCATGTTAGCTCATGCTTCTAGCTGACCTAGACCTTGAATTCATCCACAAAAAATCTATCAAGGGCCAGGACATTGCTGACTAGATCATTGATGTGCCTCTTTCTAGGAATCAATCTTCAAACTTTGATTTCCCTAAAAAAATCCATTTCTAACCTCTCTCCTGATGATGACCCTTACCAAATGACCTTATTCTTCAATGGTTCCAAATGTCAGTGTGGGGGTGGTGCAGGCATTATCCTCATTCCTTTTGATGGTGAACCCATGCCCTTATCATTTAAACTTGACTTCGAATGCACCAATAATATTGCCAAATACGAAGCGCTAGTATTGGGTCTCATGATTGCCTATGCCTTAGAGGTTAAGTCCATTAATATCTTTGGTGATTCCCAATTGGTAGTAAACCAAGTCAATGGTGTTTATCAATGTTATAATGAAATACTTCAAGAATACAAACGTTACGTCAGCATCATGTTGACTACCTTTGACCGCTATAAAATTCAAACTATTCCGTGATCCACCAATAAATTCACCGATACCATGGCCTACCTTGCTTCTCAGATGCCTGCTTCACTTGTTGATTCTAACATCTTTGTTACCATAAAATGCATACTGAGACCTTCTTATAAATCTTGTTGTGTTAACCTCATCCAAACTGCCTCGTTAAGCACACAAAACCTTTGGTATAAGTAGCTTGCAGACTACCTTTCCCTTTCTATATTTCCTCCTGATCTCACACGTAATGGAAAACACACCTTTCTCAAGAAGGCCTCTCATTATGTCATCATGGGTGGCCTTCTCTAAAAACATGACTTTGACGGTATCCTCTTACGCTACCTTACCAGCTCTAAAATCCCCTATACCATTAAAGAAGTTCATGATGGCATATGCGGAGGTCACTTTAGTGGCCCTGCTATTGCTAAACGCATTCTTCACCCAGGCTATTACTGGCTGACCCTCAATCATGATTGTTGCAACTATGTTAAACATTGTGTAAAATGCCAACAACATGCTAATCTTCATCACACACCTAGTCATGCCTTACAAGTCGCCCGTGACCTTTGGCCCTTCTCTCAATGGGTTTTGGATCTTGTCAGAGAGATCAATCCCAACTCTTCCCTAAGACATCAATGGATCATCACCACTACCGAATATTACACCAAATGGGTTGAAGCCATACCCCTCATCTCCACTAAAGATGAGAAAATATGTGAGTTCATTAATCATCATATTATTTTTCGCTTCGGCGTTACACATCGCCTTATCACTGATAATGGCAAACAATTAAAAAAAAAAACTCTATAGAAACTTTACGATGCCTTTGGCATCCAGCTTAGCTTCTCCTCCCCATATTACCCCCAAACCAATGTCCAGGCCGAATCTACCAACAAGACCCTAAACAAAATTCTCATGAAATTGGTTAATTATATTGGGAAGGATTGGCATACGCACATTCATTTTGCCCTTTGGGCATACCGTACTAGTATTTGCACCTCTTCCGCTGCCACTCCATTTTCTCTGGTCTATGGTACTGAGGCTATTTTCCTCTCAAAGTCCAGATCCCGTCTCTTCGTATCTCCCTTCAAGATATGCTCACTAATGATGACTTTCACCAAGACCATTTAGCACAACTTGAGTTAATAGACGAAAGTCATCTTCATGCCCTCGACCATCTCCAAGTCTACCAAAAATGCATCATGCGTGCCTATGAAAAATGTGTCCATGAACACACCTTCAAGGTTGGTGATCTCATCCTCAAGGAAAATCAACACGTAACCAAAGTAGGAAAATTCAAATGGGGAAAATTTGCTCCTAATTGGCTCCGACCATACATTGTGACCCATGACTATGGATCAGGTGCTTATCACTTGTCTTCACTGGATGGTAAGCCTGAACCTAAACCCCTCAATGCCTTGCATATTTGACCATTCTACTATTAAATTCTAGTCCTACATCACTATTTATCTAGTTCATGCTCATCCCTTGAGCACCATTTACCTTTTTCTTCTCCACACCTCATCTCCAATAACTAAACAAGAATCACGTGATTACCCGTCACCCTTTTGCCTTATCTTAAATATGTGCACCATGACTCTGCACGTGGCATGATTCTCATAGATACTTTTCCTCTACTTTTAGATGAGATCCCATGGTCATTCACCCTTGCCTTCTCAACAAGAACCGAATGATTCGTTATAGTCTAGTCTATGACCTAAAAGCTAAAAAATTATTTCCAAAAATAAGGGATTAACTCCTTAAGTCAAAATTCCAATATAAAAGATGAATCCCTGAAAAGGACATCTTCTAGCTTTAATTGTCGCTATAAGTAGACTGCTCCCTTGAAGGACAGGTATAAAAATCTTGTAATTCTCTACATAATTTATCCAAAAAGAGGGCTATTTTCTCAAAAATCAAAATTCAGAAGCTTCCCGCATCGATCAGCTTTACGAAAACCTCAAGGAGACATATATTCATCCCATATAGACTTCCCACATTGATCAGTCTATCTATAAAAAAACGTACACTTTTTCCTCATGGACTTGTCTGTTGTGATCTTGGATTCCTTGCCCAAGGCATTTTGCTTCATAACATATGACCTGATTACCTTCACCTCCTTACCCGTTGTCTCTTTACCTCATATTGCCTCAAGGGATCTTCTGAAGCTATGACATTTGGTGATTCTATGACTATTCTTCACCTTTAGAGTAATCAATCATGCAATGTCTTTAGGGTCTTACATTCACTAGCCTATCTATAGATGTGTTTCATATGTTTTGATCATTGCCAATCGGGTGGCTTTCTTGCCCCCTTTTATCTTTTCTCTTCTTCATTACCTTTTGATCCTCCTATATAGGACTAGACCCTCGATGCCTATCTTTTGGGATTTTCTTCTCCCACCTCAATCAACCTAAAATCACCTTTACCTATCTACCTATTCTCAACCCAACCATCAATGACCTCAACCTAATTATACCTATGACCTAGAATCAACACTACCTATCAACCTAAAATCACCTTCACTTATCTACCTATACCCTACTCAAACTTAATTAACCTTGACCTAACCATCCCCGCGACTTGGACTCAACCCTACCTATCAACCTACCTACCTCTTCTTCTATCTTCTCATATTCTTCCCTAGCTTATGGGAGAACTACATTGGTCTGAGGTCCCTTTTCGTTGGGACTATGTAGGCAACACTTCCAGGGCATGGGGCCCTAGAAGGTTAGCTCGACCACTCTTTACCCTCACCATTTTCCCCACCTTTACCTGATTTCCTGTTCATATCACAAACCTAAAAATCTATCCCATATCCACATCATTCGACCTATATACACTCCTCACCTCTGACATATTCTTTTACCACTACCATTCTTTCCCCATATTCATCTATAACCCATATTTAAACATTGTACACCAATACATTCATTCGCATTAACATGTATTACCAAAATATCAAAATATGCATCCATGCCTAAACCAACCTAACTCCATCCATGCCTAAACCAACCTAACTCCACCATGCATAAACCGACCTGAATCCACCATGCCTAAACCAACCTGACTCAATCCATGCCTAAAATTAACCTGACTCAATCCATGCCTAAAATTAACCTGACTCGATCCATGCCTAAAATTAACCTAACTCGATCCATGCCTAAAGTTACCTTGACTCGATCCATACCTACATCGATCTGACTCGATCCATGCCTAAACCGACTTGACTCTGTCATTCCTAACTCACCTAATCCATTCATATCATAACGAAAGTAAAATAAAATACATATCACAAAATATAATCGAATGAACCTCATATATCTCCTCATATACATCTCAGTGTATCAATAATGTACACTCATCTAAAAAATACATGTTTCTCTCATACATCATCGACTCGCAGGTTGCTATCCAATACAAAAATATCTTCAGCTTGTAGGCCGGTATCATGTAAAAATAATAATAATAAATATAACATCTCTTCAGTACATAGGCTGGTCTCATATATAATACATACAAAAATGACTCGACACGCAGGCCGGTCCATAGCGGGTCAATAATCTCCCCATCTAATATCAGGGAATGCTCCCTATGGCTGTGTCTCTCCTGACCCCTCTATCACACTTGTCTAGTGCCCAACACTTGCCTCACCTCCTGCTGATGGACCCTCACTTGGGGCTAGCCTCTGCATACTAGTGGCCTCACCACGACCCTGTCCCTAGGCTCGCCAGCCCCCTGTACTCTCCACACTGTGAGTGCAGGATCTAGTCCTCTCACTAGAGGCCTGTTGTGCTCTGTACTCGGCATAAGAGGGAACATCTAGCTTGACAGCTAACAAATGATCCTGATAATATCATGCCTCTGCTAAGGCATCCCTAAATCAGACCATGGTCACTGTCTGTGGGGGTGCCATGGGTCTTGCTACCTACGTAGGTACTTGTATAATGGGACCCTGTCCCTGAACCTGTACTGATCCCTGTGTTAGTACTAGAGCTTGAGTCAGCCCTGGTATCTATTCCTATGCCTGTATCTGGGCCTATAGGGTAGTAATATGTGCATGTGATGCTGTCAGTTGGCCCTACAGACCCGTAACCCACCCCTGTGCTGTGGCCAATTGGCCCTGTAAAGCCTACACCTGCACCTGTAGAGTGGCTATCTCCTCACCATCTCCACCTACCTCCTCTCCATCTCCATCTCCCCCTACCTCTGCCTATGTAGGTATCTGTCCCTGCCCTTCCTGAGCCTGCAGCATCACTATCTGGGCCTGTAATGTGGCAACATGTGCCTCTGAACCTGTGAGCTGCCCCTGCATGATCCCAAACTATTTCACGAAGGTAGTCACCTACCCCTACAGGGTGTCTCTCAGAACTATGATGGTGGCTAAGTCTAGCTGCCCTGGTCTGGGTGGCACTACTCGTAACTTTGCCACCCACCACTGCCTGTACCCATCTACAACCCTAGCATCATCAATTTGTGTATCTATAAGCTACTCCTCCTATCTAGGTGGCACTGTGGGTCATGGTGGAGACATAGGTCTCTCCACATCATATCTCATGTACTATTGGAAGGGTGGTGGTACGCCCTGTACCAATCCAAACTGGTGTCTAACCCACTCTATGGGTATCCACTCATGCTCTCCTGCTCTCCTCCCCTATATCCACAGATGTAGTTGTAGCCCACCTAGCTTTGTGGCCATCTGCCGGTATGAGGGGAGGCCCACATATGGCCTCCAAATGATGTCCACCCCAGATAGCCTCTCTAACAACCTCCTATAGTAAGCTACATCATGAGTAGCTCTGGCACCTTGGGCCTCTCCCATGGCTGGTACCCACCACCTGTACCCCTCTCTCAAAACTCTCCATGGGAATGCATCTTCTCGGGGCATCCCCACTGGTTGAATACAAACAATGTGCTTGTAAACCCAACAATGTATTAGTACGATGCAACAGATGTTAAACCTCCGGAGTCGCCTATAGGCCCATAGCTCTCTATACACCTACATCAACAATGTAGGTGCGCATGCGAACCATGTGTGCTGTATCATCATGTCATGCAGGACTCCCATCAGTGACCTCAGGATTCTCCCACCCTCTACATCCGGCAGTGCGAAGCAGCACACTTCCTCCATCGAGAGTACCACTAACCTCATCTCCTTTGGATGAGCTCTATACATCGTTCCATAGCTCATGATAGCGCTATGGAACGTCAGGTCTGCTACACCCTCACCAAAAATAGGTGCTAGTAGCTCCTCAGATGCCTCTGAAGAGATAGAATAGACCTGGGCCCCTAATATAGGCAATCACAGGATCCTGTAGATGTCCTCCAAGGTGATCGTCATCTCACCCGTCGGTAAATGAAAGGTGTTGGTCACCGAGTCCCATCTATCGATGAGGGAAACCATCAGACTCACCTCTTAGACTACATGTTGGTAGCACCTCACCCCTAGCAGCCCCACCTTTGCAACATGCTGCCACTCCTCCTGCATCATGCTCACTCGTACTGTCAATAAAAAGGGCGGCACCTGGGCCCTCATCCGCAGCTCGTCTTTGGCCTGCATCCCACAAAAGCAATGTATTAGTACACCTTCCCAACTTACCCTATTTCACCCCACATCCCGACCACATCTCTTTTTCCACCACCATCCCGTTGGCCTTATTGCTAACCCAAACCTACCCAAACCCATTTACCCTACCTACCTACCCTAGCCCATCTACCCTAACCCTTACCAAAACCTACCCAAACCCATCCACCCTGGTTATCCCTTAACTGACCATGGTCTCCCTTGATCAACCATGGTCTCCACTTCACCGGCATTGGTCACCGTTCTTGTGACCGATACCGGTCTCTACACACCAACATCGGCCACAAGCTAACTGACGTTGGTCACTGTTGTGCCACCCGCCCCGACTTCCCAACCCTACTTTTTCCCTTCCTAGTCATTCTACCCACCCAAATACCTCCTTACACCCCTAATTGTTCCTTCTTTACCCTTTTTCCCTATTCCCTACCCTTCCTCATTCCCATTGCCCTCTATTTTTTCCTGTTTTGAAATTCTTTCCCCCCTAAACCCCCATTTTTTCATATTTCCTATATTGTAACCAATTTAACCAAAAAATCAATAACCAAGGTTCCAATCCTACCTAATCCCACTTCCGCCATTGTGGTGGAACCTCCAGCCTCTATGCCACTCCTCCCGATCCCTCTCTGACCTCCACAATCCTCAAATGACCTCCAAATCTCTCCACCAATCACCTTGCTCGATCCGATCTCGTGGCCCCACCTCTCACCCAATCAATCTCACCTATGTGGCTCACCAACTCAGCTCCCTAACACTCTCTTCTGTCCTCTTCCTCTTTTCTCTCTTCTTGTCCTTTTCTCCTTTTCACAATGCACAAATGAATTTTCAAAACACGGGTTTCTCATATTTTATACCCTACCCGACTAAACCGACATCAATTTCCCCTTGACCGATGACGGGTGGGTGCCCTAGATATCTGCCACCGGTTCCCTTAGACCCCCATCAGTTCATTACGACCGATGTCAGTTACCCTGCATCACATTTTCTATTATTTATACCCAATTTTTCTTGCCTAATCTATCTTTTACCTCACTTATACCTCTCTGGACCACTTTACCTTCTTCTCTGGCCCTCCACCTTCTTCAACCTCCACTCGCTACCCATTGACACCTCCTTATTTTACCCCTACCCTGGCCTTACCCATGCTGTGACCTATGTACCTGGACCTAAAAACCTGTTTGTGACCTTTGAACCACTGTGCTCGCTATACCTTACGACACCATTCCCTGTGTTGTTTGACCTAATGACCTTACCTTGCCTATTGCCGTGACCGTTTATCCTGACCCTACCTTTGGTGTACCAGAACATACCTACCTGTTCCTACACCTAACCTACATTGTGTTTCCTAACCATATCCTATACCTTGGATACCAGAATCACTTCAACCTTGTTTGGATAATCATATCGACCTTAGACGATGTAGAGTTTGTAAGCTCTTCAACCTAGTACCGTGTCGCAATTTATATGTGTGTGTGTGTTCAACTACCTCTACCTTCGACCTTGGCCCATTTACCTATATGCCTTATTTTCCCTTTCCCCATTCCTCATTTCTCATCATTCTACTTTGCATCAACTTTTATCAAACCACTTGCCGATGTGCTTTGCCACCTCGTCAGTTCTTGGTTTGAGGGGGATCACCCTCATTCCCACTTGGGGCAACCACACTGTATTTTTGTTCATGTCATTTACCATTACAAGCTATGCAACAAAAAGGGGCAAAACGTAGACACAAAAATCATGTCGTAATCACCTTGGTCCCTTAGTGCAACCCTATAATCACTTCCTCATCCTCAACACCTTATCACCTACCTCCTGCACCCCACACATTTTAATTTAATTACTTTAATTAAATTAATGCCATTTATCTCCATACATATTAATTTAATTAAGTTAATGACCTTTTACCCACACACATATTAATTTAATTATTTACATTAAATTAATTCACTACCCTCATACACCTATTCAATACAATTGCCTTTATTAAATGCACCTCACCTAACCACCCCCATCATTTGACCCATTAACCTAAACCTTAAACCAATGTCCTAAATAAAACCTAACATTATACCCATCCCCTCACCTCACATTTAAAAGCCTCCTAAGGTCAGTTTTTGCCTCGAGGAAAACAAGAGACCCTTATCAAATGGTGGAACAACTTCCGAGGCAACTTTTGAATAACCCGAGATATCTCGCCCAAACCGATGTTGGTTCACCCAAATCGATGTCAGTTCACCCTAAACCGAAGCCGGTTATATCGGAATGGACCAAATGGCCTATTTAGACCCATCTACAACTTTGTAATATGGGTTGGTTTTTGTTTGAAAAAATTTTGATCTCGAATTTGATCTCTTTACACATGACAATAGAACAAAGATTGATTTGTGATCACCAAAGGCAACCAAATACACTAGCACAAGAGTGAGACTTTCTTCCCAGCATCCCCCAATGCAAATTCTTCATTATTCTTCAGACCTGTACCTCACAAAAGAGTAAGTATCCTCCTTCCATCTGTTTCATTTTCCTATCATCCGCTGTAGTTTTTGTGGTAAAGAAACCTAGTCTTTTACTCTCTATCTATTCCCTCTCTCCAGTTGTAGCCACCTTCCATACCTAATCATCTTAATACTTGGCCCAATTTCCCATTTTGACCTCCTCAATAGTCTCAAACCTTCACAACATATCTACACCCCTTCTGTGATCAATCCCCATCTTCTATCCACTCAACTTTTGCCCCAAAACTCAAAAAACCTAGAATGTGTGATTCCACCAGCCTCGACTTAACTGTCGTCGGTCATCTCTAATTGTCACCGGTTACAATAAAACCTTCATCAGTTTCATAAAACCATGGTTGGTCTCTGTGCTGCTTGATCTCTGCCAAAATAATAGCCTGCTTCTGACATGCATCTACTTGAACACCTATTTGACCTTTAGATCTGTATCTAACATAGCCTGTTGGCTCAGATTCACCTATAAACAACCTACTTGACCTCTAGATCTTCTTCTAGCCTATCATGTTAGATTAGATCTAGCCTATTGTGTTTGTATGAGATGCGTAAATCATATTAAACTACAATAGGAAAATATTTATTTTATTTCAGCATTGAATTATTTTAAACAGTGGATTGACAGCCATCTAGGAAGTATCGCACTTCCAGGATCTAGCACATGCTAGGCAGTCCATTGCATATATCATTTAACTCTCTTTGGTGGTCTTGTTTTGGTTCTTATACAGGTAGTTCCTCCTAGCCAAAAGGAAGGTCTCACAATCACTTCGATTCAAAATTTAGATATGTGCCCATATAACCTTCAACCATCCTAAAACAGGTATTCCTCTTACCACCCTTTACCTTATCTGTTTCGTCAAGTACTTCTAAGAAAACTAAGAAATCAAGTGAAAAATGGATATCTATTCTTAATTGTTTCTTTGTTTAACATTAAGTAATCAATGCACAATCTAAGTGTTCCATATTTCTTTTTCACAAAAACCACTGGTGCTCCCTAAGGTGAAACACTTGGTCTAATCAAACCCTTAGAAAAAAGTTCTTGCAATTGAGCCTTAAGCTCTACTAATTATATAGTAGTCATTCGATATGGTGCCTTAGATATAGGTTTAGTTCTAGGCTTGATCTCAATCGTGAAATCAAATTCCCTTTTGAGTGGAAGATCTGACAATTCTTCCAGAATTACATCACTGACGTTTCGTAACAACGGATATCGATCCATGAAATTGTTGTTTTCCTCTGCAGTTTCTGAAATTTTTACTGCATATAAGGTACATCCCTTATTTTTGGCCTTTTTAAGTTGCATAACTGATAGTTTCCTAACAGAAATCTCACGTTTTTCACCTTGAATCTATACTGTTTTCTTCAGGTCATCTAAACAACTAATATGTTTTTCAAAACAATCCACTTTAGCCTTATGTTCTGCTAACCAATTAACACCTATATGATTACATCATAAGACCCTAAAGGGCAACATAAAGATCAACCTCTGTGGAAAAGTTAAGTAATTCAAGGACTGCTCCAAAAAGACACATACTAATTGTATGCATAACATTATTACCATAGTGTACAGTCCATGATTTATCCACTTTTCCATCTTCTCTTTTAAGTTTCCAAGCAAGTTTACTAGAAATAAAACATTCAGTAGCACCCGTATCAAAAAGAATAGTCACAGGTATGCCAAATAACTTACCAGGAACTTCTATAGGCGTAGCTTGCTTTTCAGCTTGCTTGTCAGCTACTGCAACATGTATCTTGTGCTGTTGATTACGATCATCCTTCTTCAAAGGACATTGATTTGCGTAATGATCCTTACCACAATTATAACAACCTCCTACAGGTCCCTTTTTAAACTCAAAGTTATTTCTAGTCTTAAAGTTATTATTCTGACCTCCATAGGACTTCTGTCCATTGTTATTATTCTTGGCAAAAAAAATTCGTGAATTTCTAGCAGTCTTATTTATTGTTTCTTTCTTATTATTATCAACTGAAAACTTGCTTTTATTAACAAAATTCTTCCATGGTCCCTTTTTAGGTGCAAGAGATGCTAAAGAGGGCTTTGAAACTTTCTTCCTTACTTCCCACTTATGAGTAGAAATAGCCTTTAATTTATGTTCCTTCCTTATGGCTTTTTCAACAACCCCTTCCATAGTGGTTGGGATGTGAACATAAACTTCTCCCCCTATAATGGGATTCAATCCCATAATGAATTTCTGTATCCTAAAATTCTCATCAGTTTGATACTGAGGCACATACTTGAGGAGTTTCGTAAACTGTTCCCAATACTCAGTTAATGTTATCTTTCCTTGACCTAAGTTTTGAAATTCAGTCATTTTCTGATCATAGTAGAGTTGTGGCAACCATCGTTGTCTAGAATAACTTTTAAATTGATCCCAAGTGATGTTAGTTTCATCAATATTTAACTCAGCCTTATGGATATCCTGCCATAAAGATGCTTCATGGGAAAGCTGATATGCTCCCCATATAGCCTTGGTTTCCTCTAAGAAGTTCCTTATTTCCAAGTACTTCTCCATTTCACTGAGCAATTTCTCAGCTCCATCTCCTAATGTGGTGCCATCAAACTTGGGTGGACTTATCCTTTTTATGTCATTAATGAGTTCTGCTGCTAGTCTAGCCTTTTTGTTCTCAGGTTGAGCAGGTATGTTAACATTGTTATTATCAACACCCACATTGGTGTTGTCCCCTGGAGGTGGTTGATTATTTTTATCAGCTTCTTCTTCCTCCTCATTGCCCAATACTTTCTGTTCAAGCACAGCCAAATGATCTCTTATGTCCAACAGGGTAGAAAGGATCTCATCGAGTTTTTAGGAAGTTGTTGCTCCTTCCTCAAGTGGAGGGTTATTTGCAACATTTCCTCTTGTTCTCACCATTTTTTGTTACAAGAAAATTTAAGTTTAATCAGATTGTGGACACAATAGGTCTAAAAGCTGCAACCTTCAGCTCTGATACCAAGATGTAACATTCCCATTTTAAGACTTTAAGAAACAAGGGAATTTTTTTTAAATAAATAATGTTCCCTGATCTAAATTCATAATTTAGATCACACATTATTTATAAATCATTCATATAATGGATAACCATATGCATCTGTAATGACTTGGTGTACTACCGATATATTCATGTTAAACATCAAGCATTGAATACTTTTCTGTATACTACGTATACTTGGTTTTTCTTACCCTGTTCAGGGTATTGAGTGATCTATCTAAGGATCCTATCTGAATATTTGTTACCAATATTCATCTGCATCACGAGCCTTAGACTAGGTGACATAGGAAAATGAAACCAACATCTTGTGATACTTTGGCCAAAGATTTCTAACATACTATTTGTATTACTATTCCTTGACGACATACTCGTCAATCTAGAATACGTCCTTCACCCCACTCTATTGTTATCTATAATGTCCTTTACTAACTTCCGTCAATCCACTTGCCCAAGGTTTAACCCTAGTTTGAGTTAACAACATATGTTAAGATAGGGGGAGGTTCCCGAAAACTTAGGGTAAGTTGGCATACTGGGTCAACCTAAGTCAACCCTGTGTGCCAAGGTACCTCGAGTTTTAGAGGGCTACTCCATATCTTAACCATGCTACTACCCAGATCTAGAGATAAACTAAGATCAAGTCCAATGTGTGTAGATGTATATGATCAATGCAGAAGGGTGTTACCACATGTCGACTGCATCGCTGTATCCTTGAGAAGATCCTAATCTTCTTGAAGGTACAACCCTGCAGTTGGCGTGTGCCAGCATCCTACAGAACAACCTCATCGAGATGTACATACCCAAGGAATTTATTAATTATTTAATTAATTTGGATTATTTAAATAGATTTCAACCACTTGCCTAACCCTAATCCATCATTCCATAAGTTATTTTCTAAATTGATTCATTTATCCCTTTAAGAACTTTGTTATACTCATTACCACTTTTACTATTCGAATACACAGTTAAACTATTAATTAAGCATAACTGCATAGTGTTATAATATTTCATATGTAAAAAGTACATTAACTTTTTAGAAAGTTCAGCGCCATAAGATATCCAAAATAAAGTAGACTTCATAACAAATGTAGTCTAATAAATTGAAGTCATGTTACCAAATATTTGTGGTTCAAGAACAATTATGAAAGATGAAGAGTCTTTCATTATATGTAAGGGTTAGGGTTTATTCTACCCCTTGATCACATTTTTTTAAATGTATGTTCATCCTACTTTGCATTGCTATGATTTATAGTTTATATAATGAAAATCACATTCTATAACTTTACAAGTTGTATCATAAGTAGGGAGATTAAACTTAATCCTATTGATCCAATCTTATTAAAATTTAACCTTTTAACATATAAATAATATGAAGGTTGAAAACAAGATAGAACCCATCTCCTTCATACAAATACAAAGTAAATTACACAACCAATACTAGTAATTCCCACTTTTCAATTTATCTTTATAACCATTACATTTACAAAACTTATGCATTTAGGTATACTGCATAATAACCATCTTAATTATAAAAGAATACTACTTTTATTTTCCAATACAGTCTCAAGAATAAATAAGATTTCTTCACAAGAAATAGACTGAAATCAGCCAATGTTTCATATAAGTTTTGCCTTCTTTATCACTTACAAAGTCCATTTGCAAAAATTTCTAACATGGGTTAGTTCAATGAACTGAGCATGATAAGAACCAAGCCTTAAAAAGAAGTGCATTCTAATAATTGTTCCACTAAAACAACTCTGCTTTAATGAGACAATTATTACATCGTAATTAATATATCAAAAATCAACAGAAAAGAAGTACATTCTAACTAATTGATTTCACTTCCAAGAAAGGACAAAATATAATCCACCATATCAGCCTTATAAAACAGAGTCTAATTGATTAAATCAATTATCCTTAGGAAAACAATATGTCGTAACATCTCATTGTTCCTAAACTTTCATAAAAGAAAACATCATTTATCTTTTCTTCAAGCTAAAAGAAGAGTTTAAAGTATAGTTCATATTTTGATAACTCGTCTATGTCCTAGACAAAGAAGAGGAAGAACCATTACAACTAGACCCAACACAACACATCCAAGAACATAACAGATTCAAAATGTGATTTAACTGTTTCTTTCAAAAGACAATTACCTTAAAAATTTAACAATTAAGATATTCATCCGAGAAACATTTCATTTAATCTAAGAAGAATAGAGGATCAATTGGTTTACTTGTAAGTTTAAATCTACTTTGAATATAGAAGTTAAACTTTTAGAGATCTGAAAGAACGTTCAAATATCAAGGAAAACTCATACCGGGTTACTCTCTACTCTACATCATCCAATGATAATTCTGAAAAAGATAGAGTGCAAGAGAGAACTCACTCATCTCAACCCAATAAATAAGGTCCTATCAAACAACAGTCTACCAAAAAACTGACATTTACAGTTCAATAAAACTAAATGATATAACCTCTTCCAACATCATTTCTACAAATGATTGTGCAAAGGAAGACCAAACAAATCATACTAGTATCCCAAGGTCAGGTTTCATTTTTACATTACAAAAAGAATAACCAGTTCTTGATTCAATAAATTATAATACAAAAACTATTTGAACAAATTCAAGTAATCCTTGCATAACAGTATACGGTACTAGATTACTAAGTTCTTTTCATAAATGAAACTCAGAGTCTATTCTAAGAGGTTTGAGATACAAGTTTCCTCGAATAGAGAGAAAAAGGATACCTCCAATTAAATACCATCAACACGTCCGGAAATAACAGATAGTTCTTAAAATGAATTACAAATTTATTCATCAAACTAGAATGTTTTTCCGTTGAGATCTTTGAGAGTTTTCCCAATGAATCATCCAATTGTTCTCCCAATTTTCTTTGAGAAAAAACTCACCAAAAGAGTTGTACATTTAAAACGTTTAATACAAGTACAACACAACTCCATAGTTCTAGAACAGGGTCAACACAAGTCCTAACAAAGTTCAGAACTATACAATTAGACAAATACGAGTGCAATGAAACATACAAAATTCCATTTAATAGTTTTAAATTCCACTAATTCAAACACAGGTATAGAGCCACATACGGTGTCAAAAAATTCCATATTTAGCCAGCAATATAAACAACAGTTCATAGCGACAAATTATTCCCACAATAGTTTGTATCAAAACACATAACCCAAATGCTAACCTTTACGGCCTCAAGGTTCCTTACAAGGTTCAGAACCTACACAAGTAATAAAATACGAAAGCTTGTAATTTACTAATCTATAATAACTGATCCAAATTTTCTCAAAAGAATATAAAACACAGGTATAGAGCTTGATATTATCTCTCAAAAGAACTCAAGTTTTAGCCACGTTCGAACCCAAAAACAAGTATTTAGCATTAAAATACCAAGTATATTATGAACTGACAATAACAATTCAAATTATCACCAAGAGATAAGATATAAGCACCGAGCTTTATACGTGCTTTGACAACAGTCCAAAGATATACAAAATTCCAACATGGTTCAAAACAACAAGAAACTCTATCAATAGTTCTCACTAAAACCATAACCAAGTTCCAAATCTAAAACGAGGTCGAATACAAGCTCCATTAATACACAAGTTCAGCTCAAGCTCACGATCAACAAAACACAAATTCCAACAAGTTTAGACAAAACTCAAAAATCTCAAAACTCTGAACCACATCTAAATAGCAACGAAGATTTATCTAAATAGAATACTTCAATTTCCCGTTGTAAAATGAAAAAGAAAAGCTACAAAGATACATTTTTGCATGCATTGAACATTCTCATTTTTAAGAACTGTACATGGTAAGTTTCTAAATAGAACTCTATTTACCATGGAATTCAAAACCAATACCACATATTTAATAAACCCAACAAGCCATTAACCAAATAAAATAGGAAAACTAAGAATCTCAAAAGAGCATACTTGTTTTAATGAGACATTTATATGAAATCAAGAGACATTAAAGTTTAGAGCCTATCATGCCTGATAGCGCTTCTGCCAAGTCGAAGAGAAACTCTAGCCAAGCTCAAAACTTCTCCTTTTCTCCATGAAAAATCAAAATAACCATGTTCTTTTTCCATCATGCCTCCTATATACTCCACGAAATGAACATAGGTTTAAACCTCAAAAATAGCCATTAAGTGCAGTTCTATCTGCTGGTTTGAAAAACCAATGAGTATGCAGAGAGAAAATCGTGAAACATGCAAAGTGAAAAAACCACATACTGAACCATTTGCATGCCTTCCAAGGTAGTTTGAGCATGAAATCCAAAAACGATTAATTCCATTAACTCCTATTTTCCCGCCTATCATCCCTTGCCACCGCCCTTCACGTTTAGCTATTGCCAAATAAAATTTAACAAAGAATCCCATTTTAGTGGAGCCTCCACCTAAGCCTCCACCAAGTTCACTAACCCATGCCAAAGCTAGCAGTACCTCCATGAAATTAAAAACTTATCAACATATTTATTGCCTTGGAACCGTCGCCTACAATGTATGCGACCACCTAATTCCCCATTCAAACCAATTAGTTTAGGGTAGATCATATTGCTTAGGTTAGACCTTAGGTAGATTGTAGAATATATACCTTAGGTTATAACCCAAACAACAATTACCACAATAGGTCTTAGCACATAGCCTAAGGTAGTTTTCACATAGGTTAGATTAATTTACAACACTATAGTTTTAGGCATTAGGTTAGATCATAATATAACCTTGTAGTATTAGGTTTTAGGTAAATTTTAATATCCTTGAAACCTTTCCAAATCCTTAAGCACCAAGCTTAGGTTAGGATGCCAATCAACCAAATCAAAGCAGAATAGGAAGCTTTAGGTTAAAATAGGAATTATGTTACGTAACATAGTTTAGGTAGTAAATATTTTTTACCTATCTTAGGATTCCATAGGTTAGTCCTTTTTAGGATCCTGGATCTTTCCTATGCCGTGAACAGCTATAGTTAGTTTGCGTCAACATTTTTCTGCTACAAGTGAACTGAAAAGATCCAAGCATGACATACCATTGAATAGAACACGTTCATACAACAATCAAATAACTAGTATCCATCAAATTTCTTCATATGTCTATCAATTCCTAGAATGTCGATTTACCATTCATACTTCAGAGCAGATTTTAAAACATTCCTTGGATCACTAAAATTGATCTAAGGATGAGTCAAATTGGTAGATAAGTTTACAATTCATAACCAGATTGCAACCCACCTACAGGAAATGAAAAATGGATCCAGGGAGGTCATTCCAATTCTGTCAAAGGATCTTAAGAACAAAAGATGATTTACCCATATCAAGTATGATCTCCAAAATTCAAAAGAACAAATCTTTGTAATGAAAATCACATGTCAACACTTGAAATGTAAAGGAGGAATATAATAACTTTCAAGGGTGTTACAAGATTACATTGAATGGGATGGAAACAACTCAAAGTAGATAAGGAAAATTTACAGCTTGTTGTCTCCTCTTTGCAACAAAAACTTTCTCTCATTCCTCTTAATCAATTTATGATAACAAGTATGAGATACTTTGGGTTTATTATTTTGATGGGGACTATACAATCAAATCGGGATACAATTCTTTTTTTGATAGTAATCAAAACGGTTTAAACTGGAGTAAAATATGGATGCCTGAGTTAACCCCAAAAGTTAATTTATTTGTGTGGCTTGTTTTCAAAGGAAAGATTCTCACTCATGATAATCTAATAAAAAATGGTTTCATTATGCCCAACAGGTGCTGCATGTGAAAAAAATGCTGAAGACATCAAACATCTTTTCTTGCATTGTGAATATGCTTAAAATATTTGGAGTCTTATCTTTGCAAATTTCAATCTGCATTGGATCCTTCCTAATACCTTTTTACAAACTTGGGAGCAATGGGATCCACCGTATAAAAATTTCATGATAAGAAGATTATATAATTTAGTCCTACCTCATACCATATGGAGATTTTGGAAAACCATAAATGATATAATTTTCAGGAACAAAAGACAAGTATGCAATAAGATCTTTAAGGAAATTGCTCTTGTTGTCAAGGATAACATTGAAAGGTTCAGGGCTCCTAAAAATAGACCATAACCCAAGGTAGAAGAACATATACTTATTGCTTGGAAGATTTAAACTGGCAATATACACATGAATGATCAAAATAGAATTGACAGATCAACCGTTCATTGGATTCAACCACCCACCTTATGGTACAAGTTGAATTTTTATGTAGCTTCCAAAGGAAATCTTGGGGCATTAGGAGGAGGTGGGGTAATCAGATATCACATAGGCTGTCTTTTTTCTGCATTTGTAGGAAAAATGGGCCACCAAAAAAACCACTATTCTGAAGCCACGACATCATTATAGGGAATAAGGCTTGTAAGGGATTGCAATATTTCTAATATTGTAATTGAAGGAGACTCTTTGAACATAATAAACCTCCTAAATCAAGTTTAAGCCCCTAGTTGGACTATTGGGGTTTCATTTATGAATCTATTGAGATTTGTAAATCCTTTGCAAACTTCCAAATTATCCATTCCTTCCGTGAAGGAAACAAAGTGGTGGATAGTCTTGCTAACTATGGTATTAGTAATGACATGAAAAATGGTTTAGTGATGACATTCTGCCTAACAAGGTACATAATGACATAATCCTGGATAAATATGATATTCAAAATCATCATTAATGAGTCCTCCGCTGCTTTGAGAGTGATTATATCCTTCGTACGCATGGTAATTAATATCACTCACACTTCGCACAATTTTTGGGTATGCAAAGACGTTGTTGAGAAGTGGCTTTGGGGAAGAAGAATTGTAGTTGGGAACCAAAGAAATAATAGCATTAAAAATGGGTGGACCTCCATGCAAAACGGAACCCATTTTCAACCTGGACAAGAAGGATGATGTGATCTTATGGACTTATTTACAAATGGGTGGGGTCTCTAACCTCATTGAGAAAATGCACGGTCACGATCAAGACATTTTTATTCAATTTGCGGCTAGGTGGAAACAAAGGATGGTTGAATATGGGGAGATATGCATCAAAATCACTGAAGAAATTATTGCTGAGGTCATAGGGCTAAGCCTAGAAGGGGCTAAATTCATCAGTAAAAGGGTCTACAAGAATGCTGAAGCCAATAAATTCCTTATAGATGGAGAAAATCTTGATTTTGTTGTGGCAGCTATAAAAGTGACCTCCATTCCAGATCTCTTCAATGAAATTGCAAGGATGATTGTCAGGTATGTAACTTTGGAAGGAAGATATGTGACGGTTCCTCTTAAACATCTGGTTTTCCTAAATCACTTTAGAAGGAATTTGCATGTTAGCTTTCCCAATTATCTATTAAATTCCATGGAACCTTCTTTTCTTGAGTTTCAAAACCACACCCATGCCACCCCCCTCCACCAATGTCTCATTTTGTTGCTTCATCGACATTTTCTTTCCTAGCATTATGCAAGCCCAGCTACCCCTGCCCCCCTTACCTTGAATCCATTTCCCCCACTACCGCTTATGAGCATAGAAAAATCAGAAATAAAAATCCACTTTACCCCATTAATCAACCCTTCCCCTCCCAAAGGGTAATTCGTAGCAGTAAAGAAATTGAATCGGTAAAAAATATGCTTCATATTAGCAATCCTACTGATACTTTTGCTAATGAAAAGGATGAAGGACTTATTAATAGAATTGTTAAGTTGGAGACTTGAAAGAAGATCTTAAGCAGATTGGTAAGAGAGAAGGAAAAAGGAAGATGTATAAGGAACCAAATAATGATAATGATCAGACCTTACAAATCTACAAGAATATTAATTCTATGGACAATAGACTTGGATATGCAAAAGGTAGGCATGAATATACCATTTCTGTGCTCAAGGCTATTTACGAATTCATGGAGAAACATGTCAAAAGTGTTTGTATACTCAACGACATTCCTGCTGCCATCTGGGAGTTGGATTAAGCAAGGAACTTGGTTCTCTCACAAATGGATAAGAAGGATCCCGCCCATGTCACTTCCCTTGCATTATTCACCTCTCTATAGAATATAAAGACAAAGATTGATAAAGTAGACAACTAATGAGGATTGTTCCTGCTTCCAAATTTCTGTTTTGATGTTGAAAGGATGTTGTTTTCATTCTGCTTTATTATAGATTTAACAATTTTTGTTCCCTCTTTATAATTTTCATTTAAACTATAGTTGGTCCTCATGTATATCTTGGATTCTGATCCATTTTTGATGTTTTTACTGCACTATCTAGGTTTTGAGCATTCTTGTAATAGGGCATAGTACCTTCACAACTATGGATTGCTTTTTGCTGCTTTATTTATCTTGTGAGATTTTTTGTAACAGGGTATAGTCCCTTCAAAACTATTTACCCCTAATAAAAAAACTAAAATTTTCATCTAGTTATTTATATCTCTTTCCAAATAAGCAAGCATTATCAGTTTGATTAATTTCTTGGATGATTAATAATTGTAAGACTAATTCACATTCAATGTAGACATTGTCAAGAGAATGGAATCTTTAGGACAATCTTGTTGCAACAGAAGGTGGATAGATATGATATATTAAAGGATATTTGTATGGATGTGGTAGATTAGAAAGTTTATATGGAATATTATTTTTGTGATCTTTGACCTTTACAAAAAATTGTCCACAATTTTGTTTGATTGTCTTGGTTAATAGTTAGTGAAGTAAATGGCACAAAGTAGCGATGCAATTTTTTTTTTATCATAAACATCATTACATTAGTCACGATAATAATTACAATTTATATGAATGTTGATCTCTCATAATAGTAGATATAACATGTAATGTGATCCCTATAAAATCTCTACTAATAACCATTAATATTTTATAGATTATATCAATCTCTATCTAAAGTAAGTTGTTACTCCCATACTACTCATTATTATCTTACACCTACTCTCGTTAATATTAACAACAATACTAATGAAGCACTAATTCACGTGAACACTCCCAAGTGTGAACACGGGTTAAGGAGCACTGAAATTAACATAATTGTATGTCATCACCTACTTTTAGGTTTGCATATTATTGGATGGATCTTACTATCTTGAATCTTGTTATACATGATCACCTACATACGAGAACATATCTTGTTTTAATTTCTGATTGAACATATTCACCAGCTGACTATCTTTTAATGAAGTATGATAGTTAGAGGATCTCTATAGTTAGATACCATTCTATACAACATTTTTTATAGTTTTTCACCTTCCACTACATATCACAACACTTCAAGAAATTACATTGGGAATGCTCACACGTTCCAAGTGAACATGCACAATTTTTTTTTCTTATTTTGCAAACCATAACATAAATCAAATACATAATTGAAAATAAGAAAACTGTCACTACTGTAGATGTCCAGCCTCATCATTAACGAGAGGTCGTAGAATGACCTCCTTCCTCCATTGCCTCTAACCTCCAATATTAAGTTTCTAGCTCAACAAAATGTGATCATAAGGCTCAATGGTTAAATTCACATTGTTTATTATTTATTCCCCCCTCGATGCGAAATACTTTATTTTTAAGGATGCCGTGTAACATCAAAAATGCATCTGTGAGGATTTTTATTTTTTATTTTTTTGACATTTTTACAATGACCGACTCTTTTGTCACTTAATAATGACACAATGAATTTATTCTAACTTTAATTATAGCTAAAGGATATTCATTAGAAATTAAATCATTTTACGATAATAACTTTAATACACAAAAATAACATTTGACTTTATATCGATTTTTGACAGCTTATAAAAATTATTTGATTTTTATAATTATGATGACAATAAATTTTAATGTTGAAAAAGACAATATACCCAACAAAACAAAAATTATAAAATCTTATTAAAAATTAGATTTAGGTAAGTGAAATATACAATGATGATTAAAAAATAATAACTGAACATTTATTTTTATTACAAAATGTCATAAACGTTTTGATATATAATTTTTTGAAGCATAAAAGACTATATTACATAATGAACCCAAACCTAAGAAGGACAATTAAAAAGACTAAACAAACCAAACCTTAAGAAATATGGTCCACCAAGTCACCACTCATCCTAAACATCACATATGTTTGCAAGACTAGCTAGTCAACCAACCAATGATAAATGCACTCCAAAAGTTGTAAACATCCCATTAGTTGTTTAACCATTCAACATTGAAAACTCATGTAATGGATAAGATCTTCCCCCAGTCACCATGATTAAAAGGATTTATTCAATAAGAATTATTTAATATGTAGGAAATAACACTTCTTCCCTAAACATGAAATCTTTCTCTAAATCCCCACCCCCTTTTTAAAAACAAATTCCAAACATAAAATATGCCCTCTCATCTATAATTATTTTATCATTTCTTCTTAAACCCCCATCATTTTTCCCTACCAATTTTCTCAACATTAATTTCACTTTTATTATTTTCTCGTAATTACGATAAGATGTGAGATCTAGGTTTGCAATTGTAAGCACAAAATATGATAACCGAGATGATGATCAATGAATGACGAGGTATTTGTAACCTTTTATAAGACTTGAAGAATACCTCATAAGGGATCTGATGCCTCAAATGTTTGAGATGTTTGACTAGATAAGCTCACACATTGTCTGACCAAGTGCAACAATGTATGCATCAAAAGGTTAGATGTGGAAAATGGGGTCACAACCTCATTAACTAGGTACAATAGAGTGGGGCATTATATATCATATGAATGTTCATTGTTAGATACTTTGATGTCCTTAAGAGGTATCTTCTTAGAATTTCTTAGAATGTTGTCATTTATGGGGTGAGCCATGGGAGAAGGATGATGCCAAGTGGATATGACAAGCTCTATTTAGGTTTGGGATCCAAAGTGGGAACTACGTGTAATGGGCATGAAAAGATATATCCACAATAAGAATGTGAGGGACTAGATTCACCAATTGATTTAATGAAATTAAATCTAATGTAAGGGAACTACTAATTAAATGGATATAATAATATTCAATAAAGATCAAGTAAAGGAAATACAAACAAGAGTGATAAATTGGGTTTAGAGAGATATTCAACTTGTATCTATAGGTCTGGACCGATTCCAGACTCGAGACTGATCTCGAAGAGTCAATGATAGGAGGTGTAAACTTTGTGTCTGATTCTATAAAGTGACAATCTTAGGGATATGAGATCCCAAAAGGGGAAATGACTTCCCAAGTGCTAATTTATATTATGGGCAATGGTGTTTGTATAAGTTATTAGGTTCTAGTTCTTTCAGTGTCGCTCCTTATTCATTGTGTGTCACATCAAATTTACTATGTTGCACTTGTAACCTGCAAAACAAACCCTAGATACCTGCACAATACTCAAGAACACATTAGATGAATAAAACTATGTGCATGATTGAGTTATACTAACCTCGATGGTCACTCCAATTTGATTGTCACTTAAGGCAACAATACATTTTAGAATCTATGAGATTTTTGTGTGTGTGTGATTGAAATAGTGTAGTGAAAGTTTCAGTGGCGAATATTCGTAGATTGGTAAATAGTAGGATTCCCATAATTCAACTTTGGTGAATTTAACAGCCATGCCAATGCTTGATTTTAACCCAAATATTCAACAAACAATAATATTTCCCATGTGAATAGCCAACGTATATCCAATCCCAATGTATAATTCAATAATGATTCATCATGTGATCAACGGGTCGAGATTTTAAAACATTCTTGTTTCACCAAGAACTCTATGAAACCTTATTGGTCCTTTGGACTCATTCGCCGACATGCATGGGAGTTTGTTAGGACTGTGGTTAAATTCGCCACACACACACACACACATGTTTTCATGATGTAGATGTTTTCCCACGATTTTCCAATTTTTGAATTTCAAAGTAGTAGAAAAGGATTTTGCAAACCAACATATTGAAATTTACGGTATTTCCATGGCCTGACTACTGCATTGCATTCGACATCCTAGAAGCACTTATTACGTATGAGTGTCTTTGAGACCTATTTTCATTCATGTCACATTTATTTATCTGTGATTATGCTTTTGTCATTTTTTGATTTTATGGTATTTTGAATATCATGACACTACAATGCCTTATTTGATTTTCATCGTATAGCTCTGCCAACTCAAAATTTATCCTTACAGTGCACTAAGTATATATTTCAATGCTATAATTTTCATGAAATGTATCCTACATATGATTTCTAAATCATGTTCTATTTTATTTTGTTACAAAGCCTAAACATCCTAATCTTCATAACCACTATGATTTTTTTATGTCATCTAGAATAGTCCTCCGAACTTAGAGAATTATAACTAGTTTCCCCATCTTAGATACATATTTATAATATATATATATATATAATTTAAAATCACTTTGTTGGTATATATATTCCTTGTTGTATCTTCTTTGAATCTTTTTTTCTCTTTTGTTATATATATACTACGGTTTATTCAACGACCATCATGTGTGCTGATGTCCATTGCTATGAAGTGTGGCAGAATGTTGTCACTTGTACCGCCATGGACCATTGATCACTAACCATCGACACTACCTCATGAATTTTCCAAACAACGGACCCAAAGGATATATAAAATGTGGCACATTCTGCAGGCTTTACATCCACTAAGAGCATTTCCTTTGGAGAATGATGGAATGACGACAAATGGCATAAACCTATTTCTACGGACCTGATAACATATCAATTGTGGCTCATTCCATGGGGTTCATGTCCACTGGGAGGATTTGGTTGGAAGGTTAATGGAATGCTGACACGTGGCTCAAGATTAAATAAACATTAATTTCAAAAAGGTTTAATGAATGAATGATGGATTTTAATAACGTCCATGAGACCAAACATTCTATGATTCTCATTCAGAACAAAGTCATTTGAGGGTTCTCTTCCTTAACATTTTGGCTTCAATTTTTCTTATTGATTTTAAAAGAATAAATTTAGTTGAGGTAACCTGGTGCCTTCATCTTCGATGAAAATTTATAAATTATGCAACTTTTCAAAGATCTTCTTTGTCTTTGGGTGTGATCTAGTTCTTGCACAAAAAGAATATATTATTTTATGGAATTTTATCTAATTACATCGAGGGATATTTTTAATTCATGAATCTTTCATTGATCTCCTCATCATGTGAAAATTTTCCCACCTACCCCGTTTTGCATAGATTTTTTAACAGAAGAACATAAACGATGCCATTTTGATAATCTAACTCAAAAAGAAGAGTTTCTGTAAATACTGCTAAAATGCTAATTTGATAGAGATGACATTATATGATAGGAGGAGAGGAATTTAAAAATCATCAAAATGTGCAATATAAATAAGATAATATGAAAAACCAATAATTATTTAAAATTAAACAAAATATTTCATGTTTATTACACAAAATAAAAACTTCATACAATGAAATTTGTAATAAGTAGATGACATTATTTCTCTTCTTAAGGACTTTAGTCTCGCTTACTTAGATTTTTGTTTAATGAAATTAGTTTTCCTTTCATAATATTTTTAGTGTTAATATGAAAATGGTAGTAATATTGAGATGATTAATTTGTTCTTTTATCTAGGACTAATTTTGAGCAACCAAAATTATAGACTTCTAAAAGAATCATATTGTACCTCTTATCTTGCCACTAGGTTTTCATGAAAAATTTCTTAGTGATACATTACTTTGCTCAATTTATTAAGATTCTAACAGACCTTCATCATGGTCAGGTCTCAACAAAGTTTCATGATAGTGACCGAATTTTCTTAAAACCTTGAAACTCTGTCTATTATTGTTGGTCTTCTAATCATGCCCTCATATACAAATAATTTCATGTAGATTTTCATCAACATGTCTCTAAACATTGTGTTCTTTCCTAGATGGTGATAAAACCCTGAATTATCATCATGATACTTGAGTCAACCTTGTAATCTTAATTTCTAGCCACATGATATGCTTCTTGATTGTGTCAATCTTTCAATAATACACTTACGAATTTAAAAAAGGGTATTTCTCACCTTTTTGACTTCACAAAGCCTTTCATACTTATAATTTAGACACAGAGTGCCTTGATAATATAGTCAACATATTTCTTTTGATGCTCCTCATAAATGAATCAAGCCTTACAAAAAAATTTAATTTTACTTACTCAAGGGTATACAAACTTGCAAGAGCTTTATAGAAGCATAGCATTATCCCTTGGTACAAACATAGTTTCATGACTTGTGAGTATGTTAAAACCTTGATCCCTTACCTGCAATATATACTTTTCTCTTAAAAATATTGCAATCAACTTGCAAATGTTACTAGTATAGCTACTTTATGGAAATATCCTTTAATTTTCTGGAATACATTCTCCAAGTAGGAACATGACAGTATACAAAGAATACCGTTATCATAGTTGTATCATATGTGAAACATAAAAACAAAGCATTCAAGATTATCTAAATATTAATGACACTTTAGCTAGCTTTTACACATTGAAATTTCATTGTCTTGCAAAATATCCCTGCATACATTCTCAAACTTAAATTCACAGTCCCATACCACAATGAGTCCTAGATGGAAGACCATATATTCTATCTCATCTCCTTTGAAATAATGAACACTCTTGGTAATAATATCTTCTTATGACAGACCTCATACCTTTGATGAATCAATAATCTCTTCATGAGAATATGCACACCTTATTTAGCTTGATGAAAACATTTAAAACCTCTATACAACAAAACAAACCTATGTACATTATGACAGAGCTTGGTCATCAAGACTCCTTCATTAATTAACTAAAATCAGATTATACCTTGGATGAATCAATGAACTCAGAGTTCTTCATGAACAAATGCATACTATACTTTGATTTCAAACTAATCACAAGCCTTGACATCACCCATTTCATGTTTGATTAGCTAGAACAGAGAATTATTATCACTAGAGTGTCTTATCATAAGAGTGTCTTTGACTGCTCAACAAATCATCTAATTTTCTTGTTCTCTTCTCAAACCTTTGATACATCTTCATTTATCTTGAGGTATGCTCTAATTCTGAGTGTAGTAATATGCTTATTCCTTCCAAATAAGTTATATGAGAGATAACTAAAAATATCATCGCATCCTTTCACTTTGTTCTATATTAATTTTTTCTTTCAAAAGAGTAAAACCTTGTGAATTTTGTACTAAAACATGCAGATCAAACCAATACAGATCAAGTCCATTGAAAATTAATAAATGGTAGGCAATCCTTATCCAATTTGATGTAACATTTCAATCAAGCAACCATGAAAAATTATTGAAAGACCTTTTGTAATTTCTTCTTACATTAATGTAACACTCCTGCAAAAAGTAGTACATGTTAAGTGACATAATATTATATAGCTCATGTCATAAATCACTTGAAAATAATTCAAATATCTTTGAATAATTCCATTGGGATTAATTACATTTTTTTCTCCTTAAATGTTTTATTTTTACATCTAAACTTATTCAGGATTCTATGATGACTTTTCTTTTAAATTATTATTTCATATTTTTCTATTTCTTGTAAGATGCAATGTTGATTGTTTTCTCCTCTCATATGTCATTTTTTTTTGCATTTTTTGTCAATTAACATCCATTACATCTTGAGATGCACTATATAGTGTTTTGATAACATGATATATCGATATTGAAATCACTTCTTTATAATCAATGTTAACATTAACAATTAGTCAACGAGAGTGCCTTTGAGATATTTCATAATGAATTTCTTCTCTATTTTGTATTTCTACTTAAATCATATCACTTGAATGCATTTACAAGCGTAATATTTTTATTTATACATATTTCTCTTATTGAGATATTTTTGCACATATCAATACCATTTAATCTAACATGTTGTATCCATTTTTATTTCAATTCTACAGGATTCACTGATTTAGGAAAATGAAAACTAAAAAGGGAAGCTTAGTCTCAGGAAAAAAAATATGTTCCAACCCTTCTTGGTAGTGGTGTTGGCATTCAAAACATAACATCTTATTTTGAAAAACAATCTAAGGAAACCCATCCTTTCTAGTAGGACCATGAAAATTAAGGGATAATAATTACATCCAAAATGAAACTTAGAATGATAATGTGTTCATATTTTATTTTCCTGATGTTGTCAATGACAACAACAATGAAATGACACCCCTTAAAGACATTCCATTGAATGATGTTGATTTTGACATTGTACCACCTTCACAATTGAATGAAGATAACACTGCATCACCTGCCCAAGTGAATGTTGGAGGTGAAACTTATAAAATTCAATGAAATTTAAATTCCACCAAGGCAAATAATCAATAGACACCTATTTCTGAAAGAAAAAGAAAAGAAAGAAAATGGGAATCAGGAAGGAGTTTCAGGGTAGAGTGGGTTTCTTATTTTCCATTTATTGAGCCTATTGAAAATGAGAATAAAGTTGAACCTCCCAAAGAATGAAAATGTACAATCTGTAGCTGGAAATTGGGTAGAGACAAGACAATGCAACTTAAGTTGGATACTATTGAGAAGCATGTAGGAAAGATATATGAAAAGGTAATTATAGATGGTGTTGAGAAGACTATTGCTAGATGGTAAAATAAAGATGATTATTTGCATATTAGGTATGAAAAATAATTTGAATAGAAAAAGAGATATGAAATAATATTTGTACAAAATCGAGGGATGATTACCTCTCAATTCAACAAGATCATTCAAAACAGTCTTTCTGATAATACAGTTAAGCTAGCTACTGTTTTTCACATTTTAAAAAGAGGTCATGTTATAACAACTTTTCTTGAACAAACTAAGATGTTGTATTTTCTTTGTCTCCCATACTTTCCTAATTCTCACTGGTTATAAAGTAGTTGATGGGATTGGGAAAATTACCTAGCTATGGTTGAGAAAAAAGACTTAAAAGAGAAACTAAAGTTTGCATGATACATATATTTATCTATTGAGGAGGTTAAAATAGTAGATACTATTTCTTGGGTCTATATTAATGTGTATACTATTGAGAATTTTTTGAGATATCCGTACTTAATTTCCATTCAGAAGATGAGAGAGAACTTCAATGCTAAAAAACTTTGTGAGTTGGTGATAAAATGTTTGAAGGATATCAGTGACATGGATGATGTTGCAAATGCATCAAAGTAGGTATATGTCGAGGTAGATGGGGCATCTGTAATGAAAGGTCATTGTAATCATCTGTGTGTAAGAATCCAAACATCTCATTGCCCTTATATGATTTCCATTCATTGTATGGCTCGTAGAATGAACCTAGCTTACAAAATAGTTAGCAAATTTAAACCTATAATAAAATTTTAAGACTTTATTTGAGAGGTGCATGCTTATTTCTATCAGAGTCTTAAAAGGTTCATGGAATTCCAAATATTTTCAGAAGTACTACAAAATTGGCATAATTTTTTGTAAGATGTCAACACCAAGTGGATCTCATTGTACCAACCAATTCTTAGGGTGTATGAAGAATATCAATCCTTACTAGGAGTGATGTGGAAAAATCACATGGAAGTGGACAAGGCCCATGATTTGATAAATCATTTGACTGATATAGTTTCATTGCTTATGTTGTGCGGTTTACTTCCCATGTTGGAATAAATGCTTCATTTAATTTAAAGAGCACAAGAAATAACTATCTATATTGTTGATTTTCTAGTTTGAGGAAACACATTTATTTGGCAATAGAATATTTGTTTGTCAATGAAATTTATTTTACAGGTCGAAATTTGTATGGTTGGAATTATTTGATAAAGACTTGAAATGCAAGTAGCTTTCTGAAGCTCAAATTTTTGGGGAAGTATGTGCTTCTGTACATGGATATGAGATACCAATGTACATGTTTAAAGTAGTAGCCGATAAGGTTTAGAAGGCAAATGTCATAGAGTTGCTATTTGATAACATTGTATCATAAAAAAGGGAGAGGTTAAGGAAATTATAGTTTCCCTTCTAGAATAAATAAGGGAATGATTTAGAAGGGATGCTTTACTTGAAGCAATGATTATAGTAAATCCCATCTTTTGAAATCCTATCCAAAATGAAAGACATATGCAAGAAAACTACTTCAAGAGGTTGATTACATTGATTTAACATTTTTGTAAGCTTATTGATATCAATGAAATGAATATTCCATGTATTTTGAGAAAAGATAGTTTGATTGATCAATCTCATGAATTCGCCTCTATAATGATTCAACAATTCAAATTTTTGGATAATCCCTTAGAGTGTGGAGCAATAACTAGGCTATGGGAAAAAATTGGGTTAAGTACTATTTTACAAATAACCATGTCTGAGTTTTTCTAATGATTTTGGGATAGCTTCAAGATGAGAGAACTTCAATGCTAAAAAACTTTGTGAGTTGGTGATAAAACGTTTGAAGGATATCAGTGACATGGATGATGTTACAAATGCATCAAAGTAGGTATATGTTGAGGTAGATGGGGCATCTATAATGAAAGGTCATCGTAATCACCTGTGTAAGAATCCAAACATCTCATTGCCCTATATGATTTCCATTCATTGTATGGCGCGTAGAAAGAACCTAGCTTACAAAATAGTTAGCAAATTTAAACCTATAATAAAATTTTAAGACTTTATTTGAGAGGTGCATGCTTATTTCTGTCAGTCTTAAAAGGTTCATGGAATTCCAAATATTTTCAGAAGTACTACAAAATTGGCATAATTTTTTGTAAGATGTCGACACCAAGTGGATCTCATTGTACCAACCAGTTCTTAGGGTGTATGAAGAATATCAATCCTTATTAGGAGTGATGTGGAAAAATCACATGGAAGTGGACAAGGCCCATGATTTGATACATCATTTGACTGATATAGTTTCATTGCTTATGTTGTGTGGTTTACTTCCCATGTTGGAATAAACACTTCATTTAATTTAAAGAGCACAAGAAATAACTATCTATATTGTTGATTTTCTAGTTTGAGGAAACACATTTATTTGGCAATAGAATATTTGTTTGTCAATGAAATTTATTTTACAGGTCAAAATTTGTATGGTTGGAATTATTTGATAAAGACTTGAAATGCAAGTAGCTTTCTAAAGCTCAACTTTTTGGGGAAGTATGTGCTTTTGTACATGGATATGAGATACCAATGTACATGTTTAAAGTAGTAGCCGGTAAGGTTTAGAAGGTAAATGTCATAGAGTTGCTATTTGATAACATTGTATCATAAAAAAGGGAGAGGTTAAGGAAATTATAGTTTCCCTTATAGAATAAATAAGGGAATGATTTAGAAGGGATGCTTTACTTGAAGCAATGATTATAGTAAATCCCATCTTTTGAAATCCTATCCAAAATGAAAGACATATGCAAGAAAACTACTTCAAGAGGTTGATTACATTGATTTAACATTTTTGTAAGCTTGTTTATATCAATGAAATGAATATTCCATGTATTTTAAGAAAAGATAGTTTGATTGATCAATCTCACGAATTCGCCTCTATAATGAATCAACAATTCAAATGTTTGGATAATCCCTTAGAGTGTGGAGCAATAACTAGGCTATGGGAAAAAATTGGGTTAAGTACTATTTTACAAATAACCATGTCTGAGTTTTTCTAATGATTTTGGGATCACTTCAAGATGAGAGAATTTTCAGTGCCTTGGCCTTTATAAAGTCAAAATTGTGAAACAAGCTTGACCAAAATTTGGATTTTTTGTTGAGAATTTACACATCACGATAAAAACTAGATAACTTTCCCTATGACAGGGATCTGGCACTGTGGAATTCTATTAATGAAAGGAGAGGGGCTGAAAACAAAGGAAAAAATACAATAGATGACCCTATTGTAGTAGTTAACTTCCAATGATGAGAGAGTCGGTCTCAGAGATCTAGTGAATCAAATGATAGAGATGATCCAGGTCCATCAAATTGGAAGCTTCCATTTGTGGATATCCCATGATATAGATGTTCATATAATAACTAATATATTCAAATATTCAATACATTGTTCTAATAATATATTTTTCCTTATTTGTATTTTTAAAAAAACACTGTGTCAATTTGTAGTCTTTGGAATGAAACTTGAAATACACTACATTGATGTTTTGTAGAATGTACTAAAATGAGAATGCATCCATCCAAATTTGGAGTTAAAGAATGAAATTAAAACCTCACTTAAAAACCCCTTGTAAGTTAAAGAAAGAATAAAAACCCAAATTTAATTCCCTGCCAAAACTGCAATCTCCAACTTACTCAAAAAATATTAACATTCCTCATACAAGGATTAACATTCACCCTAAACTTACATGTGCCTAAAGGTAAATCAACAAGGAAAATAATAAAAAAACCTACATGAATTTATGAAATATTTATTCAAAAGAAACTCCAAATTTTGAACACTGGGTCATTGGTGTTGTCATTGATGTCAATTGCCATTGATGGCAAAGCAATGAGTGGTGAATTGAGGCTCTGTAGGAGGCATGAAGGTTGATTGATAATACATCTAGGTTGGTTTTGAGGTGCTACAAGCTCAAATTGGTTTATGTTTCAGATGGTCTATGTAGACACAAAATTATACACTTTACACATAATTTAGCCTGGTCTTATACTACTATTTAGAAGGTTTTCAAGTGGTTAATGTACTAATTAATCCAACCTTTTGGGCATCTCTATTTTTATATTTTGTTTCATACTTCCCGTGTACTTTCTAGAACATACCCTCCCATTTCATGAATTCCCTATCATTCTAGCACAAATTCAGCGTGCCCTAGCCTGTATTAGGGTGCCTCAGGGCACCCCGATCCCACTTCTGGGTGCCTCGGTCTATACAAATCCGTTTCCTACTTTATTTTGGGAATTTTCTAGCCGCTGGTTGTATTTATAATCTCCTCAGTCATCCTTGTCAAGATTAATTACAAAATTAAATTTGAGAGCCCTATAAATATAAAGCTTATAAGACCATAATGGAGGTCATAGCGTCACATATTACTATCACTCCATCTAGAGCTACATCCATTGCAACACTTGCATCCATTAGTGCCATGCATCAAGCCTAAGAGATAGGTAGTGCATACACTACCTAGGGGGAGGGATTCTATTCTATTCCATGCACACATTCTACTTACATTTTCTATAGTAATTATTGCTCACTACTTCACTAAGTTTGACTCACACAAGACCACCTAGTGCACGACATGCACACACTCATCAAAACTACATCTGAGTCTGAAATACAGGGTAACACTCAGTGATAATACCATTAGTTAGGTGGCTGAGGTCATTCTGACCGATTCATTTGCATCTTTTATTCGTCCTAGGGTTTTATACTTCTATTTTAATTAGGGTTCATTTTCTAGTTCATCTGACACATCTAACACAATAAATAGGTAGGGTTTCAGACCAAGTTACAACACTGCCAAACTTAGGTTTTGAGCTTTTACAGTGTTCAGAGCACCCAGATTGTAGACCAGGGTGCCCCGGGGTGCCCCAGTACAATCCTAGACACCTTAGACATCTCAGATTCACCTGATTTTCCCTTCATAGGGTCCTTAAGTGTTCTTCTACACTTCTATATTTTTTGATTAGACCTGCGATAGCCTATGTCAGTCTTCTATAATTAGCTAAGCCATTTCTCTCTCCTCTCTTGCATATTAGGGTTTTTTTTACATTAGATTTAATTATGTAATCAATTTCATTCATTTATTATAGCATTTTAGTCCTACTAAGTTATATTAGCATTATTACCCTAATACCTAATTTAGTTCCATTACACTCTATTTTTTATAATCATTTTGGTGAACACAACGTCTCTTTCTACCACCTTCTAGGGATCTTCATCCTACCCTCATGGATATTACCATCACCGAATTTCTACTTACCCACTTTTATTTACTTGACCGAGTTCAAAACCTCTTTATTACTACCAATGTTTCTGTTGACATGCATCTAGATTCCATGTACAACACGTTTGTTGAGGCCTTTTCAAAACATATCACATTTTGGGCCTGCCCTTTGGCTAACATTCACCCCTTTGACAATGACCCATAACTCTATATTATGTCTCAAATCTACAATGTTGTTGTCAAACACACTCTTATCAACAATGGGTCTAAGCTCAATCTATGCTTTATTTCCTGTCTCCAGGCTTTAGGTTTGTCTGCTCATGACATTATCCCTTCTTCCATTTTGCTTCGTGCTTATGATGGTTTTGTCTATCATTGTCTAGGAAATGTTACCTTACCTTTCACAGTAGGACCTAAGACTCTCCCTACTATCTTCTTTGTCATTGATTTTCCCTTAAGATATAATTGTTTTTTAGGAAAAGCATGTCTTCATACGATGTAAGTTGTTGCTTCCATTGTCCATATTTATGTCAAATTATTTTATGAACATGTTGAGTATACCATATTCCGTGATTGTGATCCTTTCCAATAATGTGTGTGTGACCCTCATACTAGCATCCCTTTGCCTCACATCGATACTATAGACAAACATCAACCTATGGATGATCAATCTCATTTACAACCACTTGATGATGTTATCTATTTACTAGATGATATCCCTCCCACACTTTCTCCTACTACCACTATTGTTCCACATCAGTTTCCTATTCCACCCATACATGATATCCTTACTTCTTTGTCTTTATCATTACCTCCCACCCCTTTTACATGTACACTTTTAATTTATGACTCTTAATGGGAACATGTTCTATTTGATCCCACATGCTTGAAACCATGTGTTCTCCTACTAGTCTAGCTCATCATTGGATTTGACTTGTGACAGACCTTAAACTTTCTACTCATGCCTCTCATCTCATATTACGGTTTTTTCATGATCACTGCCTCCTATGGCTTACGTGTCTTTGATCTACTAGTCTATCTACCATGTACCCCTTGTTATTCTCCACTCACATTAGAGGACTCCTGGCTTACTTATATCATGGGTAAATTAGACCCCAGTCACACCGATATTTCATTTCCCATGCCCTTTAGACGCATTTTCATTTGTAATAGTTCCTTTCTTGGCCACTCACCCAACCTCAAGCAATGGTACACAAATGGTTGTCCACATCCTCTATTTAGTGATGAATAATATGCTATGAGCATATACCATTTGTCTCTCACTGGGTCATTATTTGATCAAACTCATACTATACCCTGTCAAGTTACCAATTCCGATCCATTTGAATTTGACCCAGAGGATGACGATCTCCTTGATGACTTCAAATAGTTTCTTATCACACTATCACTCAGGGGAATTGTCATTTCTCAATCTCCTGTCCTCCTATTAGCACACCACCTATAACATTTCCATTCATCTTCACACACGCACACACATATATACTTCTTACACATCCTAGAACCCTCATTACCCAATTATGCACTCTTGTGCCTCGGTTCACACTGGAATGTTGAGGAATTACCATTACAATGAACCAAACACACCACACTATAGGCCTTACACACTTATATTCTATCCTCATAGCCCACATCTTATATTATCCTATATATACCTCATATACTAGTCATTCCTACACCATCTATCTCATACATGCTACAATAGTTGTTATTATATATGAGTCTAGTTTTACATTACATCCACACATTCCATATTTACGCTAAGTCACATTATCCCTCAGTCTAGCTTTACCTTTCACTACTACATATTCTATATAAACTTATCATCACAATTTATACATTCAACCATGTAGCTACACATCTTATTCACCATTTGGTCACCTACACTAGATTGTTCTACGCGTTGCACTCACCACCCTATGACGTACTCTATTTCCTTGATCCATACTCAAATTTTGAAGGTTTACCAATCAAATGGACCTTACTTATATGTGACATGCCATCATACCACATTCATAGGACTAGTAACCAATGCTCTAGGCTACATTTTCACCCATACCCATCATCATGTAGTGGTATACACCTTAGGTTAAATCACCACTATTTTCATCACTTCTACATCATCCTATACTTTAATAGGTTCAATAATTATTCCATTACATCTTTATACCCTCAATCATCATGTATTGATATACAACTTAGGTTAAATCACCACTTTTGTCATCAATTTTTCATTTTCATCTTACATCCTATGATCACATATTATAGTATCCTATTGTAATCCATTCTATTACATCATTGACATTTATCATAATAATCACTTAGTGGTATACGCTTTAGGCTAAATCACCACCTTATTCTCACTCATCACTTAGTGGTATTTGTTTCAGGCTAAATCACCACCCTCACCTTATTCATCACGTAGTGGTATACGCTTTAAGATAAATCACCACCTCATTCTTATTCATCACAAAGTGGTCTACACTTAGTGCTAAATCACCACTGTCTGCTATCCACCGCATACTCATATAAAATTCATACACATTCATCACCCACCTCTCGTAATGACATACACTATAGGCTAAATCATCACCTTCTTCTTTCATCATGTAGTGATATATTCTTAGGGATAAATCATCACTTATTCATTCAACACATCGTGGTATACACTTAGGCTATAGGGTCCATGCTTATCTTTCCCTCTGTCTCCTCACCATCCACTTCTTCCATAGTGATACACGCTTAGGGCTAAATCATCACTTATCCATTCAATAAATTCGTGGAATACACTTACGCTTTACGGTCCACACACATCTCCCCGTGTCACATTTCATCACCATCACATACACACACTCATCACATAAACACACTCATCACAACGCGCTAGACACAACCAACACTAGCCGACTATTTCCCGATGACGCACTCTCGTTTATGGTTCATTATTAACTGTTAAAGGGGAAAACCAAATGAACCTTACTGTATACAATTCCATACGCTCAGGGGCATGTTGCTCCTATCATTCCATTTCATATTTCATTCCATCCATCCACAGCATAATGCATTGTCTTGGGGGCATTTAATCTTTCTTATTAGTGTTTTACATGATTACTTTACTACACATGTTAGATTGCTTTCTTATATGTCATTATCATACACACATACACGTTCACTTTTTTGTCTAGAGTGATTGCATATATAGGACTCTACATGTGGTATGGATGCTCACCTTTTACCCTTACTATATTAGTCACTAGGGTCATCGACATTCGTCTCATACAAGTGTTATTGTTTCATTTTATACGTAACATTTTTCCTTACTTGTTCTTACACGTATTTTACATATTGATTATCACTCTAACATGCTAATATGTGTTCCATATGCAGCACTTGATTTACAAGATTACACGTTTCTAAGACTACTTATGTATTTCCACATGTCAACTTTATTTTCTATTGTATGTGATATTTTCTCTTTAATTTTGTGCACACTTGTTTGTTGTTTGCAGCCATGATGGCCTTGATTGTCTTATGACATTGATAGTGATGTCCCTTATTTGTAACTCACTTTATGTGGTCTTTTTGTTGTTTCTTGTGTATTTAAACTAATGTGCTTGGTAATTTTTCTATAGTTTACATTTTCTTTCATTGATTACTTGCATGTTCTTGTGGACTAACACTTGTTTTGGCTAGCCATCCCCTTTTGTGAGCACCTTGGTATCTATCAATTTATTTCCCTTCCCCCTATACAGGGCTGAGTTGGTTACATGTCAGAGTGTGGTTGGTATTCTTTTGGGGCTGCATTCTTCTTCCAGGGTCGTTGCATGTACCCCCAAATAAGGGGAGCATCATTGTGGGTTTTATAATAACAAAACGTGTTTACAATGGTTCAGACACAATGAGTGAGTTCCAACTAGTCTATGAACTTCATACACAACAACCATACCAAGACATGGTGTCCTTCAGAAATTCTGAGGAGCAGTTACAAGGGGTTTTTCTCTCTACACTTCTCTATCTAGTGACATTGGATCACACAAAAAACCGGCGCAATACATATATGTCTTCAAAAAATTTCAGCAGAAGCGGTTAAATTTGGAGGATACACATCATTTCGTCCCTAGAATTCTTCAGCTAGGGTGGTATGAGATCACCCTAAAAAAACACAATAGTATAGGATATCCTTCTACATCCTTTTTCTCGATATAGATCAGGTACACATTTTCTTTTTACACTTTTATTTCGAGTGTATTTTAAATTTGCGTACTTTACATTTACATATTTTACACAACATTTTTACATACATACATATTTGGCTACTTGATTATTTTCTCCTTATAGGTACACCATATGAGAAACAAGCAGTCAAATTGGGGGCAACAACAACAGTTAAAATTACATCAAAAATGACAACACAACACTACAGGTAGCTACACATGCATTCCACTCTAGGTTCACTCTCATCACTTTTTATGTGTATTTTTCATCTATAAAATCCATGCTCCTCCATATTTTTCTTATGTCATTCCATGCTTGAGTCTAGTCCATCGACATGTTTTATTCTACACTCTACATTGATATCAGATACACATATGTATCTACTTTATGTTTCTCTACTCACCAACATAAATTGGGGGAAAATGTAGAAACAAAATTATGCACTTTACACATAATTTATCCTAGTCTTATACTACTATTTAGAAGGTTCTCAAGTAGTTAAAGTACTAATTAATCCCACCTTTTGGCCATCTTTATTTTACTTTTTCTTCGTACTTCCCATGTGTTTTACAGCACATACCCACCCATTTTGCAACTAACCCATCATTCTAGCCCAAATTCAGGGTGCCCCATCCTATACATGGGTACCCCAGTCTGACTTCTGGGCACCTTGGTCTATGCACATCCTTTTCTCGCTTTCTTTTGGGGATTTTCTAGCCATTGTTTGTCTTTATATTCTCCTCAATCGACATTGTCAGGATCAATTACAAAATTAAAATTGAGAGCCCTATAAATATAAAGCTTATAAGACCATAATTAGGGTCTTAACATCATATATTACTATCACTCCATCTAGTGCTGCATCCATTGCATCACTTGCATCCATTAGTGCCTTGCATCAAGGCTAGGAGATATGTATCACACAAACTGAATACGATGAGGGATTTTAGTCTATTCCATGCACACATGCTACTTACATTTTCTATCATTACTATTTCTCACTACTTCACAAAGTGCGAATGACACGAGAGCACCTAGGGAACGACATGCACACACTCACCAAAACTACATCCGGGTCTGAAATGTGGTGCAACACTTAGTGATAAGACCACTAGTTTAGTGGCTGAGGTCAGTCTAACCCATTTATTTGCATCTTTTATTTTTCCTAGGGTTTGATGCTTCTCTTTGCATTGTAGGTAATTTTCTAGTTCATTTGACAGATATACCATGACAAATAGGCCAGGTTTTAGACCACGTTGTGACACTGCCGAAATTGGATTTTGAGCTTTTATAGTGTTCAGAGTGCCCAGATTACAAACTGAGGTGCCCTAGTACACTCCTAGGCACCTTAGACATCTCAGATTCACCAGATCTACCCTTCGGAGGGTCCTTGTGTATTTGTCTACACTTCCTATTTTTCTAATCAATTATGTGACAACCTGCGACAATCTTCTACAATCAACTAAGCCATTTCTCTCTCGTCTCTTGCATATTAGGGTTTTATTTACATTATATTTAATTGTGTAATCACTTCAGGTCATTTATTACATCATTTTAGTCCTTCTAAGTTAGATTAGCCATAATATACTAATACCTGATTTAGTTCCATTATCCCCTATTTTTTATAATTAGTCTACAAGTCATTTATAGTGTTACAAGCATGAGCAAGAGGTCTCACAGGGTGTATCAGGTCATTTGGTGAAAGGTGCAGTTGAAATTGGCCCACTTAGGCATGTTTCTAGTAGTTAATGAGGTACGAGAAGTTGGTAGATATAATAACAAGGTCTTGTGAGAATGTAAACAACCTAGGAATGTCTACAACATGTGTGAGAAAAAACCAGGCTTAGTTTAGCTCCTGGAATCAACATTCAAAACTACACAGAAAGTGGATTTGAGAATTGATAGTGTTGAATGAGGAAAATGAGATGTAATATAAGAGTACATGCATATTTATGTAAAATTGGATTATATAACATGTGTTATGGTGAGTTCAAGTTCTCCACGAAAAATTTCATCAAGTTCTGAGAAGGTATGTGAAAGTTATGTTATTTTTTCTAAAACAGTTTTTTTGGAAATTTCATAATAAGGTGTTTGGTTTCTTAACACTCAAGAAAAAATATAGTGCATCCTTTTGATAAATCATATAAGGAATTTTTGTATAGGACTCTAATATTGAGACAGTTGAAAAAGTTTTAGGTGAATCGTACATGTTTTATGAAATTTATGAGCATTCTTCTATTGGTGTTCGATCTCTCTCCTGGGCTATTTCTTAAGTTGATTTTCCAAATTAGAATTTTTTCAACTCTAAATATTTGGTGCATCCTAGATACATATCTCAGAGGCATAATATACCTCATACTGGTCAAATTGATGATCCCATTGATTTCAAGGTGAATTATGCTATACATGCACACTTCTACTGTGGAGAGCTAGGTCTAGGGAAGTCAAGGTCTTAAGCCTTCAAGATTGAATTTATTTAGAAAAATGTTGTTCAATTCCTTTTTCAGGTTTCATGAAGTTATTTTTCTCTCCTAAAAGAGGAAATTAGTGTGATGAAATTCTTCAAGTGTGTGTTGTATGTAGTATCTCCAAAGTGTATAAATGGATGTTTTTGTAGAGCTTGTATAATTGTGGTTACTTGATAAGATTTATTTATCAGAAAAGGTAATATCAAAACTTCCTTGCATACCATAATATCAATGATATTTTGGTTCTTCAAAGTTGAATATTTGATTAGAGTGATTGGGGAGGTTTTTTGAACTTGAAAAGAATCGACATGGAGATTAAATCTCTTGTGTGCAACTATAAATAAACATGGTAGACATGATGCTTAACCTATAAAAACATCTTTAGAATTATTTTATATGGATTTGTAGTCTTGATTAACCGTCATATCAATTTGAAATGATTATTCGAGATCATCAAGTTTTCAATTATCTCGAAACCTACGATACTGTTGTGTGTGTTCATCACTGTACCTGCTTGTATGACTTTTGTGAGATAATTTAGAAAGTCCAAGGTTGAAATTTGATTGAAAAAAATGGATTTTGGTCTCAAAAATAACCAACACTTGGTATTAATCCTTCAAGTAAATAATATTCAAGGTCATCAAGTTTTCAATTATCTCAAAACCTAGGATACTGTTGTGTATGTTCATCACTTTACATTCTTGCATGAATGCTGAGAGTTAATGGAGAAAGTATAAGGTTGCAATTTGATTGAAACAACACAAATTTTGTCTCACAAAGACCCAACACTTGGTCTTAAGCCTTAAATCTTAAGACTATTCAAGATTATCAAGTTTGCAATTATCTCAAAACCTAGGATACTTTTGTGTATGTTCATCATTGTACTTGCTTGCATGACTGTTGGGAGCTAATGGAGAAAGTACAAGGTTGCAATTTGATTGAAATAACATGAAGTTGGTCTCACAAAGACCCAAGACTTGTTCATAAGCCTTCAAGATTGAATTTCTTTATCAATATGTTGTTCAATGTCTTTTTCAAGTTTTATGAATTTATTTTTCTCTTCTATAAGAGAAAAGTAGTGTGATGAAATCCTTTAAGTGCAATAGTGTTGTATATAGTGTGATGAAATCCTTCAAGTGCAATAGTGATGAAATCATAATTAATTTTTCTCTTTGCTCTAGCCCACAAAGAAGCCCAAGAATCACAGACAGTTGCATGAACTTGTTTTCTCCATATGAAGCTTGAACTAGAATGTGAAGAGCCATGGTGCAGAAGTTAAAAAAAATGAAACAATAATGGCGAATGTTTAATTTAAAAATAACACTATTCCTCATTCAAATTTCTTGAGACATGCCTTGTATGAAAAAATTGAAGATTGTAAAAAATGGAACAATTTTCCAAATTAATTAACTCTTAATTATATCATTTTCTATAACATGCTCCACTCTTCATCTATTGGAATTAAAATTTATTGTAAATCAAAGTGGCTGACATGTAAATTTATTAGCAATTCATAACTGAGAGTGGATCTTTCCTATCTTGTTGTATGCAAACTTAATGGTCTAAGGTTATTAATGGTTTAACAAAGCCAAAAAAGTTTTTCTCATCTAGCTTCTTAGGAATTCGGTTCTTCTCTTACATCATTTTTCTTTTATGTTCTTCGGGAATGCATATTTCTTAATGAATTGGTGTGTTTTTTCAAAAGGAATTGGCAAAAAAATATTTTTGATCTCATGTACCTTTCTATGCATCTCCTGTAGCATTCTTTGACACGTATTCAACAATTCATGTGCTTTGCCTAGCATCACACACTTCCGAATGATAGATGATACCTTTATTGAGGCACCAAACTGGTTATGAATTCCTCTGGATGCTAGTTATGTGTCATTGAATTTGTAGATAACTTCCAAAATTTTCCTTATAATATCCTATCTTAAAGCTATCAATTTTCTACTACTAGTTACGTATTCACAGAGCGTATCATAGATTATTTGTAGATAAGCCATGAATTCAAACAATCTAATCAAATGATCAATTTTTTGGTATGTTTTCCCCCAAAACTTATCCGTCATATTAATTAATTCCTTTTTATAAAATTCAAATAGTTTTATGTTAGAAGAATGTATATCATTTTTTGATTTTGATTTTTCTCTTCGTTCTTCGTTTTGCACCTGATTTTTCTCTCTTCATATAGGATCTTTTCCCATTTTTACACATTTTATTTCTCTGCATTCAAAAGCTCTTTCAATTCTCCTAATGTTTTTTCTAATATATTATTCTTACTCGTTGTTTCCTGTAACAATTTCTTAGCTTCTTCTAGTTCTACTTGTTCCTGTTCATTCGTAGTCATTCTTTCCTATAACATTTTCTTGTCTTCTTCTAGTTCTACATGTGCTTGTTCATTCGTAGAAACTACAGTCATAAAGGTAGATGATTTTATCTTCCTCTCTAACTCACATGTCTTATTAAGTGTCGCTTTTCCTTTTGCTTTCTCATTTTCTAGATCTGCCTCTAACTTTTGAATCTTATTATTCAACTTCTTGTTCTCTCTCTCTACCTTTGTAAATGTTGTGTACACCACATCATTTTTCCTTTTTGAGACATTTACTTTGTCAAAATGCTTCATTCCCTTAAAATCCCTTTGAAGGGAGGTTACATCATAGTCACTGGAAACCATTTGATTCTCTGGTTTTACAAATTTGGGCACAACATACATGTATTCCATTACATCTATGAATGGGTTATATGTTGGCAATACCCTCATTATGAAAGGATCTTAACTTACAATAGCTTGTATAATTTTTTTCTTGTTTTTAGCTCTTTGTAATTTATTGGAAAAATTAACTCTGTAATCTAAACATGAGGTGTTTATAGGAATGAAGTGTTTGATCTTAAATGTAGAAGGAGTAATTGAATTTTGGGGACAATTTTCTTATGGAATGGAATTTTTTTGAGGGTTGGAAGTGGCACTACCTTATACTTCTATAATTAGGTTCCTTAAGGAAAGAATAATTGTATCTGTGTTTGACTCTATTTTTGGCCTCTTATCAGGTTCTTGTTGGATAATAGGAACTTCAACTGTCTGTTTTACCTCATTACAATAATCTATTGTTATGGTACTTTCTGACCATTACTACCATCATCACTAGAAATTCCAACATTAACAATACTAATAGATTCATGGCCAGCTTCCCCTCTAGAATTTTCAACGTGTGGCTGAACTATTTGCTTAGGATTTGACTCTGAAGAAAATTGCATTGGATTACCACTTATAGATGTTGTTGTATGCAATGGTCCTTTCTATGAAGGTGAAGCTCCAAGATATAACCTATCAAAAAATATTCTAGGTTTTTCCTATGGTGTAAGCCAATTTCCTTGTACTGTTGAACCCAAACCACCACCACGAAAACCCATCTTTTCATAAATAACAACTCCTGTAGAATTTTTTTTTCAAGCTTTCATCGATACTTGGTTTATATGTGCTAGTCGGAGTGTGTAATTCCTCAGAGTAAATCTTATCATCATTACTTCTCTCTGCAGGATGCACTTCATTTCATAATTTTTTGAAATATGCATCTTTTGAAATAGAACCATACTCTAAAACAGATTTTAGATAGCCTAGGTCCTGCCTCATAGACCAAAAGGTATTAATTTTTGACCTTTTCCAATTTTTATCTTTTATCTTGTAATTCATGATATATATGCTTTGACATGCTTTTAGAGGAGTTTTTATCATATTTTGCATAAAATTTGGCAGATTGAAAATTCTTTGCCTGTTTTTTTAGAGGCTCAGGAAATCCCAAAATTTATATTGACAAATCTTTAAAAATAATTCCTTTCTCAAAATAAAGTTCATCTATTTCTTTTTTTACTTCATCCCAAGAGTTCTTGTTTTTCAATTTTTCTTGCAATGGTTTTATTTTATGTTGAATTTTAGTGGAAAAGTTCTTGTTTACCACTACCCTTGATTTAATCACTTCACATAGGTCATACACCCAATGAGAGTTAACATCAAAGTTTAAAATTTGTAAGATTTCATGTGCCACATTGAATTCTTTTCTTTCAAATGTGAACCCTCCACATGAAAACAGTAAGGAAGGAAATATGCTCCTCTTTTGCTGAGTAACAAAATATAATTTATCGTTGCTTTCCATTTGTTGTATATATTCCAAGGAAAAAACCCTCTCTGTCACATGTATTGGAAATTTACATGGTTGTACTCCTAATCCATAAAACCTTAGCATAGTATATTCCTCCATGAAGTACTAGTCAACTAACTATATTTCTGATCCCAGTTGAATGCAATCTCTACGATTCATAGGAAATCTAGGCAATGTAATTTTAAAAATTTCTTGATAAGTTGGAGCCCATAAACAATCCACAAATTGATTGTAGTCCCTTCGATTAGGGCCCACTCAGTTAATGGACCCAACACTTTTGGATGGCCCGAAACATCATTGTAGGCCTGAATTGCATGTTTGTTTTCAAAAACCATTCACCAAACCACCATAGAATTAAATAGAAAAAGTAGGTCATGAACCTAAAGGTCTTAGTGTCAGAGCCTTCTTCGATTGTTAAGAATTGTTTATGCATAGATTCTAAAATGAGCTTAACAAATATGTATGCACAAGGTGGAGAAACAAAATGGATATTGTATACCATTTCCAGGAGGGTTTCACCCACTTTCTCATTGCTATTGAATCCAAGGTAAAATACTAGCATAGAAATAGTATTCCTAACCCGTTGTTTGAAAATTTCAATTACATACAAAGGATTACCTTTTGGTACCATTCCATCAACTGTTAATTTTCTCAAAAACTTATCTTTATCATTTTGAGCGATGGCATGATAATCACTAGCAATTTTTTCTAGGTTTATGTTGACTGTTCCTAAATATTTACTTGCAAACCCCAATGCATGGCCAAGATTTACCTCTGTAATGGAAAAAATTTCTTCTCAGGTTCCATTCACAATAATTTCTCTTTTATCCTATCATAATTCTAGGCACATAGAATGAAAAATTCAAGGCAGAGTAAAACCTCGTGGAACATCATGTGTCCCAATATAACCCCCCATGTTATCCAATGTTTATGTTTACTTGATGGGTCCAAACATTTAATTTCATTTTCCTTATTCTCATATATGTATCTAAGTTGTGATGTTATTATGCCAATTACAGGATAATAAATATCATGATACTCATCAGTAAAACTAGAGGTTTTAAACAGTTTGGCATATGAGATTTAGGTTTTACTTTTATTTTTGGCTCCTGTGGAAGTAGACATGCTTGGAATTTTTGATGCTAGAAACCCTTAACCTGTCACCCCTTATATTGAAATATTTCAAAGCTAAGGCTTATACAGTGCTACTTATAAAAAGTTAATATTTACATAATAAAGATTCAAATACAAAATGACACTTGGAAAAATGATAATTTTGTGTCTTACATGGTCCACCACTTCTATGAATATATTCCACCTTCTGTTGCAGTATGCCTTCCAAAAACAAAATTTTAATTGTCAATGGATGTTTAATATCAATAATCACCTCGCAACTTGCAAGTAGTAGCACATCACTATAAATGATTACATATTTCAAACATTCATTGTTCTTTGTAGATGTCAAATTTAGTCTCTTTATAAATTCCATCCAGTGGATGAAAATCGTCACTTATCTAGGCCTATTCCAGGAACTTCCATCCGAAATGTGAGTGTGTCAAACCTTTTTCCTAGAATAGAGCCTATGGAATTGATCTTAATCTATATCGAATGACACAAATTATTTATCAGATGACCACATGGCAGGATTCTAGTCCTGATCAACGTAAAGGAATTTTACGGAGTCTAACCCCATGGAATGAACCAGTTTAATAAAGTTTCTGTTTTGTAGTATCATTGAGGTAAGGTAGAGAGATAGTGAATAATTAGAAGATGCCACATGTCATTTTCTTGTTCCTCGAGCGGCCAAGTGTCACGCATTCCAAACACTTGAGTGTAACTTTTAAAGGACCTCAGACCAAGGTAATGAATGAATGAAATGTTTTAATGATTTCCACAATACTAAGGAGTTTATGGCAAAAAAATATGAGACTTTCAGATGATTCCAGATACTTTTCAATATAAGATCTTCTACTGTGAATCTTGAGCACAAAAATTTAGACCATTTTTTTATTTATGCATGTCATCCTTGGGAAATGTGCAAGGGCCATGCTAATCTTCTCTATATCATTTGTAAGGCATGAAAAAGAAGCCCTGATAGGGCGATGCCCACAATTGAATTTTGAAATGAATTTTTGGGCCTTATTCTAGTTGAATTCGACAGATGGTATTCGCCAAACTAGTTACAAGAGATTCACCATTTGTTTCCAACATTTTTATATTTTTACCATTTTTTCCAAAAGAACGAAACATGTTTCAGAGATATATACCAAAACCATGAAACTAGTTACAGGGATATTCACCACAATTTCTATAAGTTTTTCTGGGGGGTTCCTTAAAATTTTCCAAAAAATAGTGTCCCTTGGGCTAGGATGCCCTAGTGCCAGTAATATAAAAAGATAGTAGGCTATAACTAATTTTTCCCAAATGCAAATATGTGTTATGGATTTGAGAATAAAACCTCCTATGCAGTCAAGTATGGAGTCCAAAATGTAGTTCTTGATGTAGTAGATAGAAAAAATTAGCTCCATGTAGATATATGTGTCTTTTGAATAATTTCCCGCTTCATGAGGTTAAATAAGACACACACATGGAGAGGTTGGACCTATTGACACACTTCATTATATGGGGGCACACACACACGATCCCCTTTCTTAAGTTTCATCATTAACAAGTGAAAAAGATGACCAAGAAAGATAAAAGAAGACAATATAGAAGTAAGACCTGAAAGATAGGAAAAAGAGACTAAGAGGACATGTGTGCCCAATAAAGACAGAAGCACCAGAGCACTCCTATCCCTAATGGGCGGTCTAATATAGGGTGCCCAAAATGAAAAACAAATTGAAATCATAACAAGCTAATATTTCATATGGTATGCAAAAATATGAGTTCTCATTTAGAAATAACAATCAGTAAATAAAGGTGAAAAGGAGAAAATTAATGTCAAATTCAATTAAAGGGACATTAACGAATAATTCTCTTGCTTAGGAATCATGCATATAAATGAAATATTTAGAGGCTAGATGTAAATAGATTTTTTTTGATTTAGTGACTATAGTAGTAGGTTCGGAAGGGGTTCTCAAAATGAGAATTCCATTTGTTTCATGTTTCTCCTCCTCATTCTCTTAAGTTTTTTATTGGGAACATGTCTAATCATGCTATTTGAATGATTCATAATTTCATTGTCCTTCCTTCTTGAGGAAATGTCCTTAGTGCCCCTCGACACTTCCCGAGCTTTTATCTTTCCGCTAAATATCTTCCCATTCTACTATGGGATTTTTTCATGCTTCTTCATTTTGTTTCCTTCTTAATGTTCATTCATTTGATTAATCCAAATATAGTCAAGTATTTATCATCCTTTCTCATCCTAGTTTTACTACTCACGTGGGTGGGATGTTTAATGATCAATGCAGAAATTCTCAATTCCCATGTCTACAATGATCTTCCTAATCTCCAATAAAAATTGTCTTATATAGGTTTTCTTAATTTCATGAAAAATTTTAAACTAAGATTCGCATGTACAATAATAGGTTAATACCACATATTTAAGGTTATGGTTGTGAAGTTTACCCTTCCACCAATAGTCCACATCATGCGTTCAAGTCATGTAATATTTTTTAATTATCCTAGTGCGCTTTGGAGTCTAAGGATACTTCCTTCCCAAATTAAAAATATTTCAAAAGAAACACCCCACTAATCAAGAATAGAGGTTCCCAGGGAGGTAAATAAAGAAAGTCTCATAAAGTTTTCCATACAAATTATTCTCCACCCAATGTTTTGGAGGGAGATTGGAAGAACAATTCTTGTGACTTAGATTATTTTTCATGAAAGATTATTCTAATTGACCTTCTTAGAGTTTAATGGTATCCTACATAAAATGAACAATATTTCACGTGCCTCACCATTGCATCTTAATAGTGATGGGTCTCAATAATGAAACTAAAATTTTTCATGTCTATTTTAGCCATTCATGCATGCGGAAGATTTTTTCCTTGGCCCACACATATGTCACTATATCCTTATTCCATCCTATCATGCTAAGGCATAAAAATTTAGATTTTTCACCCAAGGCATGAGAGATTATGATCTCCCATCGTATTTAGCATTTCGATAATGAAAGTACTTAATCAAATGTGATATGGTATTGAAATTGTATAACACAAAATGAGCTAATTTGGCACGTAAATACATGCAAACAATGAATCCCATAACTACTTTATATTAACATAGTCTCCATACTTTAAATTAATGCTCCAAAACAAAATAATAACTCCTTAAAACTTATTTCTTCACGCATAAATCTTAACTAGCCTTTTCTACATCATTATCTCTTTAATTACAATCCTCTCGAGATACATTTATACAAGTGGGAACTTTCCCCACACTAGTTATAAGAAGTCGATATTTAGCCTTGAGTCTCAAAAATATATCCTAACTATGACATTGGGTGGTGTTTATGTCGCATGTCTTGATCTCCTTGGTTTTTTTTCTTCATTAAAACTCAACCACTTGCATTTTTACTTTGCATACTTTGACCACATCTTGGAGTTTCTATTCTTATTTTACTACCATTTCCAGTGAGCCACCTACTTTTTGTACTACCCAACATAAACTAAATAAAAAGAGAGAATAAATTAAAATCAAATAAAATAAAAGATGTAATGTGTTTGGTGAGAATTTGTGGAGGTGGAGGTAGTACAACAGTTTGTGTCAGGAGGAGGGCCAACATTTTTCAACCTTAGCAGGAAAGGAGAGTGAAACATCCTAAAAACCTTTTCAGACTTGTCATTTCCTTGCAAAATAATACAAGCACTTTATTTCAAATCCAGAGGAATAATCACGTGAAGCCTAGGTTAATGTTACAAATTTAGTAGTAGTTGGATAGTCCCAGCCAATGTAGAAGTCGGAGCTCTTCTTTACTAACAATGGAAAAGTAAAATTTTTTACTCTCAAATCAAATAAATAGAACTTTATGCGAGCTGTGCTAAAAAGAGCTCCATCCATCTTTCAAACAATACCATCATGGGTTAATCTTGCAGGGAAAAATATATCTAAACCTAATTCCTCCTTTTTTTACTATACACATATCGATTGGTTTAAATCTATATCTGTATTAAACTGGTTCAATTATTTCTAAGAGGAAACATTTTCTGGCCTCTATTTTGATGCTATATGAAAAAGAGAAAAAAAGATTGAGGTTTAAGAGGCATCGTAGTGCCTAGCTTTGTTGATTTTTCTTCTTCCATTCCTAAACGCCTATGCTACATGCATTGTAACCTTGTAATGCCATTTTCTTTCCTGCCCTTTATCTTTTATTTCTAGTAGTGTTTATATTGATTGAGGCTTTGAAATATCCCTTTCCTACAACCCCATGTATGTCTCTCTAAATTTTTCTCGTACAATCTCCCTCTACGTGAAACCATTTATTTGTCCTTCCTCAATCCAAGTGGAGTTTAACACAATAGCATGTGATCTGTTTGACGAAATGCATAGCATTTCTGCGCAAGGCTATGAGATTCAAGAGGTGTGGAAGGGGGTTTGGAACCCATAACCTCCCTCTTATTGTAGATAATATGTTCTAATCTGAATGATTCACCTTTGCTAGCATTCTGCTCCAACCTGCATCAAAATGTGAGCTTTTAAAAATAACACAAGAAATGGCATCCATAAAACAATGCGAAGGATGGAATTTTCTTGTTGTGTAGTCTGACACATTCTACAAAGAAATAAATAACACAAATATATGTCTTGTCATGTATCTTCATTTACCTGAACAATGTGTATAAGAGGATATATGACTTAGCTTTGCTAGATACATGGAATTTGGTGGGCATGATATGACATTGACTATTGAAGGTGCATTGAAGGTCTTGTTGAAAATGCCTTTAAGAACATACACAATGCATGTGATCTATTTGAAAAAAAATGGTTGTGTTATTGAGACTTAACAAACTTCTAAGTAAAGGCTAGGGAATATTTCCCAATAAATCAATTTCTTCTTTCCTAATTCTTCCTTGGTTGTGTTTGAATAAAGCATTGGAGCAGCTGAAAGGACCATTTGTATGCATTGGTGTCAGGTTTGGTTGTTTGTAGGAAATGCTAAGTTTGTATTATATCTCATCCCGTGACTCCAGTGACACTATGGTCAGTTGTTAGTTTTGTGGAGCTCATCATTCTTGGTCTCATGGTTTACACTTGGTGAATGTGGCAAGCTGATGCGGTCTTCTTGAATGTTTGGATCGCTAGTTTTGTGTAAAAAGGTATGGTTTTTCCTTTTTCACTTGCACTAAATTTTGCTTCATCATTTCCATTTTTAAAAAAAAATAATGTTGAATGATAGAGAATGTAATTCCAACAATTGACAAAATCTTACCTTGATGCGAACTATCAAAACATTAAAAAAGTGATCTTGAAAGTCATGCACATGGAGTGCCACACCCAAACGTACCGCAAAACAAAAAAAATGCATGACCCTTGGTGTCATGAAACACCTTAGGGAACCTTAACCGAGTTGTTTGAAATTTTTTAACGCGCTTGTAATTCATATTTCTAAACCCTTTGAGCTTATCAGTCACTTATAGTGACATGGTCATTTTAATAAAACACAATTGGTTTCAGCTTACTGTTGGCGTTGAGCTTGAGTGAAAATGTAAACCACTACCTCCTAGCTCTATGCTGCCAACAAAGAATCATAACCCACATTATTTCCATTGAAAACACCTTCGGAAACTAATTTTGCAAGTAGGTTTTCGGGCCCACTAGTCACTATATAATAAGAGTTGCTGATGCAATTACGATAACTGATCCTGACGCTACCCTTGTAACTTGAGCTCTACTCATCATAATAAATTTCTATCAGACACGATGAATTTTCTATATATGGGGGAGTAAGTAAGGACCATAAAACCATGTGATTGAACTTAAAATGACAATATTTAAGCCCCATATTATAAGCAATTTTACTATTTTGGTCAGTCTTCTCAACTTTCTACTTTAGCTAGAATCTCCTTCTGAGAGTCTCGTTTGAATTCTAACCATATGTGTGACCTTGTAATGCCGTCATAGTGCTATGTAGAATATTATTCGATATTTTATCTTATATGAATGTATTTTGAAATGTAGAGGGTTTTTTTCTCTCTCCACCCTCTTCTCTCTCCAAAAATGACTATGATACTTTGGTTGATTTGAAAACATAAATGGATTGGGAAATGTAAATCGGTTTGAAATAAATTGAATATAGACATGAAATGTAAATGGTTATGACATTGTGAAAGGGAAATAAAATGTCTTTTAACTTTATGTCCTATCCTTACTCTCTCTCTCTCTCTCTCTCTCTCTCTCTCTCTCCTATTTAATTAAAAATGTTAGAAATTATGAATGTGTGGAATTATGCTTAAGTGTAGGGGATTTCCATACCATTTCTAGGACTAACGCAACGTTGGTTGCTGGTACTCCGAAAAAGAAGGATTAAGATGTGATATGTTATAACGAATGAGATGACATTAATATATTGTATATTGGTATGAATTATGAATGTTAAATGAAAGTGAATTAAAGATAATTACATTATCAAAAGTAGTGTGTTGAAGACTATTGTTCCTATTGGACTCTTACATTTCAAGCATTGTACATGGAAAAATATGTTGTTTGTATTTTCCTTGTCTTAAAGCTAACCTTACAATACTAGAAAGAGTGACACATGATTAATGTAGGAGCAACTAGGTAGCCATAGGAATTTTAGATTAATGTATTAATGTTGTTCATTCATAGATGTTAAGTTTTGTTAATTGTTTTATGATATATAGTATTATTGAGATACTACCTATTAGCTGATAGTTTATTGATATGAGTTGTTAGATCAACTCATTATGCATTTGGAAAGTTTTTTGAGCAACCTATTCGTACCTTGTAGAAGTTGTCTTTTCCTATATATTTGTAATTGTCTCTGAATACTTTCAATATAGTGAGAGTTTTATTTAGTACTTCAATTCTGTCAAACTGATCCAAATTTATTATTTGGTATCAGAGTTGGTTACATCCTTTGATTGGATGATTTACCTTTCATTGCCATGGAAGAATAAAATCTTTGCAAGGGAATATGTATTTTACTTCTCCCCTGTTGATGGATTCATATATTCATTGTTGGTGAAGAATTAAGATTTATTATTGCTTAGAATATTAACATGCTGATATTTGGTTACTAGGACATCTCTACATGACTGGAAGTATTTCTATCTGGTTTAGTACAACAGATTTTGCATTTGGGGAGAAGTTAAGACGTGTTGAGTTGAATAAACAACCAAAAGATTGGTATTGTTTGAGCACAACAAAGGATTCAAGTGATTTGGCTACAACATTCTACATAGACTAGGATCTGGCTCATGTTCCTCATACATCCATTTGTTTTCCCCATCGACAGTAATGTTGTTCATCTTAAATGATGAATCCTTCAATAATTATCAAAGTTTAGCAATCTTTGAAGTTTTGAGGATTACTAGAACATAGATTGTGTGCTCTATTTACACCCTCAGGGCCTACTGAAAAGCATGTCATGTGCCTGATTCTTTGTAATTGGGGTCTAGTTTTGTCACATGTAAAACTCCCTAATGTTCATGTGTACCTGATAGTATGAAACATCACTGATTGCGAGTTATTTAATCATCTCAATACCTTTCTTCAATCATTGTCACTTTAGCCAGGTGTATAGTGAGTTATCACGTAGTTAGATTAGTATGGAAATTCTCCCTCTTTGGCACATGATAAAATCATCAATCTTGTACAAATTATTCTTTTCTATAATGTGCATCCAAGGTGGAGGAATATTCAAAGCAATTATTCATGTTGCCAAATTGTTTGGAAATTAAGGCATCAACAATTGTTTACACTGTCAAAGAAACCCAATCATGGGGAACATATTTCCATACCGACGATTCAAATGTTGTTGAAGTGCCTGGATGATATCTATCAATAGTTGTGGGCACTTTTCCATGCTAAATTTTGGAAGAAAAAAATACAGTGAGTACATATGCCATTGGAGAAAATTACATTTCCTTATCTTGCAAACATCAAAACTACAATTTTTAGTAAGTCCTCTATGTTTAGTATAGTTGTTTAATGCGTTTATATAAATTTTTAAGTATATTTTAATTATCTTAAGTCATTTTAGTTTGAGGATTGTTATACTCGAGTGTCCAAAAACATATTTAGATTTGTAATTAATTTTTTTACAAATCTACTCGATAAAGAATGTAAGTGTCAAGTCGTTGTCAAAATTCATTATCAAGAGTCAAAATTCATTAATAGTCATTTTAAGAGTCCAAAAACTTCAAAAGTGTCCAAAGTATTCCTATAGTTTGTTTTTTCATGATGACATTGTGATTAGTCAATAAGTTGATAATTACTACCGTTGGTCCAAGTGGTTATTTTTGTTGTCCATGTCCACATAGTATAGAGTCTCGATAGTCAAATTTATTATATTGTAAAAGTCATTTGTCACCATTTTGTCTTTTTTATTTGTCAAAATAGTCAAGTTGTCAAAATTTTGTAAAAAAATAAAAATAAATTTTTTCCTTATGGACGCATTTTTGGTGTTACCTGACGTCCGACAAAATAAAGAGTTTCACATTATGGGAGAGAAGAATAAATCACAATTTGGAAACTATTGAGCCTCAAATTCAATATCATTTGAGTTAGCAACATGATACTAGAGGATGGAGGCATCAGAGGTTGGAGGTTAATCAATGACCTCTCATTAGTCGTCAATGACGGGGCCGCTTCACTGAGTTGGTGGCACATGTGTGGTGTGACTTATTATAGCGTGCAACATGTTTGATTTCAGAATTTCAATTTGGTGTGGTTTTCAGTGTGAATTGAAAAATAATAACAGAAGTTTATTCATGTTCACTAGTATGTGGCTATTCTTATGTCCCCTATGCAAAAACATAGCGAAGAGAAAATAACACAATGAAATGTAGCATCATGAGTCTTGAAGAGGCTCAAAAATCATATGTGTTCATTTTCATACCTAGGTTTTTGGTTAGCATCTGGAAAACCATTGAAGGTTGTTCAGATGTGTTCCTGCTTGAGTTCGCACACTGCTAGGTCAGATGTGTTCCCTAGAGTGACTGGTTGATAAGAAGGTAATTCCTAAGTGTGTTCCCATCCTCGTTGGTCAGATGTGTTCCTGACAGTGCATGGTTGATAAGAATTTTATGTGTTCCTTCTTTTACCTTTAGTTCGAGTGTGTGCCACAATCATGAGCAAACACGGGAAGCAGGCTGCAGAGGAAGTGTGAAAGTTCTATTGCTACCATGTAAACGTTAAGGGGGGGAATGTTAAGAAATTAATATTAATGTTTACATTATAGATGTTAGTTTTGTTAATTGTTTTATGATATATAGTTTTTGAGATATATTTTTATAACAATATATCTCGTATTGTTAGCAGGTAGTTTATTGATATAAGTTGTTAGATCAACTCATTATATTTGGCGAGTTATTTCAACAACCTCCTCATATGTAGGAGTTGTCTTTTCCTATATATTTGTAATCATCTCTGAATAATTCAATATAGTGAGAGTTTTATTTAGTATTCAATTGTGTTAAACTGATCTAAATTTATTAACAACTATGTCAGCTAGATAAATGAGGAAGATAGTTAAATTTTGTAAATGGGTAAAAAATCATACTGTTCACTTCATAGGTGTTAAGCATATTTGAATGTAAATATGGATCTCATGCTTTAGATGTCTAGAACAATCACATGCCTAATATTTATTGTGGTTCATAGATAAAATCAAAATGTTTGGAAGTACCTTATCATTTTAAAACCATATAAATGCAACGAGTATTCAACCTTTTTCATACCCTCCCTCTCAATCATGTCACATCTAGGTTTGCAAAACCTTAATATCTTAAGAAATAATTTAATCCTCACAATTAGAATTCTTGTCATACATTTAAGAAAATTCTTCAAAGACAATTTCATTAACTTAAGTGTCCTTACATGAAGGAACAAACCATTTGAGTAACCTTGTAATTCAAAGGGTAAATAGGACTAGTACTTCTTGGTGTCATAGGTCTAATCATCTTCATGGATGAGTTAGAGTTCAATGCTCACGTTGGACCTTGGTGTCCTAGTGGTCAACCATATTCTTAAGAAGATAGTTTGGGGCACCTGCATCATTGAATGAACCCCTCATAATATCTCGATGACACAAGATGAGTTAGTGCACTAGTTGTACTATGAATTAAACTCATGTTAATGATCTCTTTAGTTCAATACAGATAAACTTGTCACCTTGGCTAGTAACAACTTTATACCTTTGTCCCTTATGAAGGTTTAATGGGAAAAATATGTTTCCACACCTTGAATTGATCTATAGTAAGGTGTAGAGCCCTGAGTGTAATTGGAATTAAAATGAACCTAATGGAACCCTTTATACGCTAAGTGTTAAATGAAAGTGAGAAATTGTAGTCTTGGAATACCTCAAGTGGTACGAAGGCTTTATAAGCTAGGGACATTTGATTACTCTAATTTTGACTTGTGGTAGGGTGTAGAAACCCTCAAGTAAAAATGATTGTAATACATCAAGTGACCTCTTATGATGCTAATTAACAAAAGAGCTATGATGTATTTTTACCAATGATTATAAATATTACCTTAGGTGGATTTTGAAACTGCATAAAATTATTATAACTTTTGCATTTGTCTTTTTCCCTTTTTCCCTCTTAGATAATTGTGACCCTTAGTATCAGATTACCATGTGTTTTCTCATAGGGTGTAGTTTCATTCATCCATGATTAATTTTGAAGTTAATAGATCATGGAGCCTTTCTTAAGGGTATTGGTGAAAGAAAAATTGCTGAATTTTACTAAATTATTTAAATAGTTCCTTGGAAGAAATTTGAAAAGTATATAGTTGTTGGGTTGTCTTGTTATATGCTCTAATACTTGGGTTTTTAAGAGTGATGAAATTTTTGTTAGGTAAAAGGGTCACCACTCCTTTTAGTCATGAATCCCTAAGTGTAAATTTTGTGTCATTTGAATTACAATTGTTCGTAAACAATGCCAATAAGAATCCAAAGTAACCATGTAAGAGTAATGGAAAACAAGAGTAACTAATATATTTGTTTAGGAATAAAGTTATGCTTAAAGTCTTCATAATTGATTTAGGCATTCTCTTGTTATTAAGAAAAAAAAGAATATGAGTTGTTCTTAGAGAAATATATCATTTGAGCCAACACAAACTCTTATATTATAAAAAAAGAAATTTATGATGTGTAAATGTTAAATTGACTTAAAATAACTGTTGAACTATAGCAAACTGTAACAGGAAAAATAGGGTACTATGATGGAATGATGTTTATGGGAAGAGGTATCTTGAATCTAAATCACCCTTAAATCCTAAGAATTCCTTCCTTGACTTCATGATAGTTCCCATTGTCTAGAAAAGGTAAATTTTAAACATAAAATATATGTCTTGAAAATCAGAACCTTAACATCTTGTTAGTTCATTTTCGTAATGAGAAATAAAATTTAGAAATAGAAAATTAAAAATATTTTGAGAAACAAATTTCTTAATGTAATAATGCATATTGGGAGGCTCATAGGTGTTTAAAATGAATTTAATTAACAAATGAGTTGTGGATATTTAAAGAAAATTGAGAAAAGAACCAACCGTGCATTCTCTTTTAAAGGCTAATGCTATACAAAAAAAAAAGTATTTGAAGTTTTAGAAAAAGGAAATCTTACACCCTTACCTGTTTAAATTCAATGGAAACCTATAAGGTTATATAATGGAAAACTAAATGTAACAAATATGTAAACCATAAAAAGGCCATGTTGTGGAGTATGCCTATCCTGTGTGTCTTACCGTAGTTGGGTCATTATCTTGGTTTACGTCATTTGAGTAAGACATTGATGTGTACTCTATGTTATCTATGTATATGAAAAAGGGTTCATGTATGTACAAGTGTCACTACATTATGAAGAGTCACTTAAGTGAGTTGGATCAAAAGCGGTGTAAAAAATAGCATGTAATTAATGACAGAAATAAAATGTATTCCGAGAATTTTGTTGTTGGAGTGAGCAGTGTCAAACTCGGATAGAAGGAATCCTTTGTTGATGACCCAGAGCTTGATTCTCCTGGTGGACCTCTGAGAAGCATCACATGTTTAGCAGGAAGCTTAGAGACAGATAGATCACGATGAGTTGTCATTGAATCAGCTGGTGACTGGGATCTACCTAGCCCTTAGTCACTCAGATGTGGAGGTATGGATAGCACACTCCAGAGGATTAATGATCTAAGTACCATCACTAGATTCACATTATATGGACTTTCAAGAAATTGTCTAAGATCACTCAAACATGATTATCCTGTTGTCTATGGACCACTAATGGAAATATAGTTGAACTAATGAAGTTAGAGTTAAGGGGACCTATGAAGAGCTCATCACTTTCCTCCTTGTACCTCCCTTAAAATTCAAAATCTCACGAGTTGTCACTCTAGACAGTGGATGATCCTTCTTTACATGGAATCAACCTTCAGGAGACTTAAACACCTTCTTGAATCCATGATTGTTTCTCCATGTTTTGGTAGTAAAGGTATTCATTTTCCATATATAGATGACAATTACTCGTGTACTCATACTGGGTAGGATTAGTTGTTTATACTATGAAATTATGGTGAGAGGTCCAGGCAAAGTCACCGTGATTTTCCCGTAACTGGCATAAATACATCTAGGTGTTCTTCCATCAGCATGGATAACTCTAGACATCCTCATTCCTTGAGAATATCCTGAAAATTACTATTTTTAGTAACTCTTAATTTAGGAACTCTCATTTTTAGTTTGCCCAAGTTTCTCATTTTGACACAATATATGAGTATTCTTTATATGTAAGGAACGAGTTAGAAGACTCAATAAAAAATAATCTAAGATCGATCATGTCTGAGGTAGACCCAAAGGCTTACTTACTATCTTATAAACGAATGAAAGCTTGGTGAAGGCTAAATCGTTTATTTCGTTCCCAGAAGTGAAATATCTTCCTGAGAAATGAGATTGCAGATGCCACGGAAGGAGGGTGGTCTCAAGGATTGAAACCTATTTCATTAAGAAATGTTTTGCTACCAGATTTTTAGAGGATTTCAACCGCCATAACTATTTGCAGACATTCAGATCTGAAATAATGGGATTTTATCAAGATGAAAACTAGAATAACTGAGCTATTAAAAATAATGTATATCACCATTGGATGCAAGTTTCTGGAATCAATTTGAAGGTTTTTTTTATGGATGTACACTTGCAACCACCTGGAAAATGACATGATCAAACTTATTTTATACAAAAGAGGTCTCAGGCACATTCTCAGTAGACATGCTTTAACAAAGAGGGTGAGCTTGAGAGGGAAAATCTTGTACCTCTAACACTCCAACCATTTGCACAAAACATGGTTAAGTGGCATTTAGAACATTTACAACAGAGACCCTTTCTCCCTCAAAAGAAAAAAAATTACACATCTTAGTTCTCGCCATGATTTAATCCAAGTACTCTTAGAATCAATGTGGAACAAGGGTTGTCAAGTGCTCATGGAGAAAATCACCCCAAACATATGAGCATTCAACTCCTTCAAAGGGAAGAAAGGGACACTATAATGTGATTCGCCATTACCAATTAAGCCCCTAATCTGTCACCAATCTAGTTCCTTGCATGCTCAGTGAGATGAAGGGGGTTGAGAACTAGAAATTGAGGCTCAATTGTGGTTTTACCATGTGTTCAATGGCGATAGATGTCTCGAGAGGTAGAGTCCACCATTTTTTGATGCCTCGAAATGTAACTCTCATCTGGGTTATGGGATGTAGGGAAACAGGGACAACATTCCTTGAAGAATGTGCACTTCCAGGAGTCTAGTTTTCATGAGAAAATGGGGGGACATGGTCAGATTCAAAAACATTGTTTCCGTTGCACCTTCCCTAACAAACCATGTTGGGCAAGTCTTAAGTGGAAGATTCAACATTAAAAACAGGCTAAGGGGATAAATTCCTTTGCATCCCCTTTATCATGTTGCACCAAGGAATAAGGGAAATGGGACACAAAATTCCATTTTGCTCCAAAAATATGCCAATGAGAAATAAGTCTGACATCATGTCCTAAAAGGGGACCAACAATTTCATGTTTTGACAACTTGCCTATGTCACAAGTTGACCTCATTTTAAGTGAAAAAACATAACCATGTATGGGGAGATGCACTTATGTATCCGTAGCTTTATCCCTTTTGACCAAGAGACAAGGCCTGAAAAGTGTCCCATATGAGGGTGAAAAGTGGCACTCAAGCTTATAAACTTTGTTGACTGTCAACTCTTTTCTCTCTAATGCAATTTTTTCCAGAATTTCCCACGAAAGTCAGTTTTTCTACCATTGAGAGAGCAAAATTGGTACCTTTCCTTTATCAGGCTTCCAGGCTGTTGGTGCCCAATGTTGCATCATGACACCGTTTTTGCCCTAAGAAGAAATGTGTTTTTTCCCTATTTCTAAGAAAAAACGGCCTTGGATCATTCCCATCCTCTTGAATTGGTGGTCTGAAAAACAACTCGTATCTATGTTTAAATGCTTTGAGTTGTTCATAAACTTTTCTCCATTCTTGTCACCATTTTGAATGGAATCAACTAAGTTTGCCCTACGTTTGTGCCCTAATTTTTCCTTTTCAAATCACCTTTGCCTCTCTCGTTTTTCCATTTTTCCCGGCAATTTGAAAGCTCAAAATTGTTTGATTTATACTTATTATTCCCTCAAAAATCCCTTGCCATGGTCGTAAATTGCTTTGAATCACATGTTCCATTTGATTCCTTTGATCAAGAAATTTGTCTTCACCCAGCGAAGGAAAAATCAAATTCTTGGGCGTTGCTGGCAATTTCTACGTTTTTTGACGGTCATACAGGTGTCATTTTCCCATCAAATTTCTAGCTTCAAAAATCTTCATCGGTACATGTGTCGTGTTGTGATTGGACAAGGTTTGACGGGTCATTGCTCGAGCAACTTAGTATTTTTATGTTTTTGGAAAAAGGTGCTAAATTTTCCCTGCACAGCTCCACAGACCCTCAACCAATCAAAGGGTGACACGTGGTAGTTAGGAAAAGTTAAAATAGTGGAGGGGCAGAGCTGCATTTTGTGCACGGTAGGAAAAATTTCCTTTGGTGAACAATGCAGTGGAAAGTGATGAAATGAGAGCGTAAGGCCCTCAGCTAATTAGAAGGAGGACACGTGGTACGTGGAAAGGCAGAGGTGTGGAAGTGTGGAGGAAATGGTGAAAAATTTCGGCCTTTGAGTGAAAATGTTGTTAAAATATAAAATAAGACCGCATTTCCCGTAGCCAATCAGGATGAGGACACGTGTCAGCTGTGGGAAGAGCCACGAAGGGTGGGGAAAAATTTCCTTTTCCCAAAAAGAGGCAAAATGTTGTAAAATTGAGTCGTGACTCCATATCCAGTAATTTTGCACCATGTGTTAGGCCCAAATCTCAATGAATGGATCGGCGGAGCCTGAAATCAAGAAATTTTGTAAATATTCCAAAAAAGGTATCAAATGTGTAGAATTGGTCCGCAATTCCAATGGTGGCCCACTTTGGGACATGTGTCAGGCCCATTTTCATGATGCGGAGGTGTGGGGATTAAAATATCAAATTTTTCCAAATGCTTCCCCCAGCCAATCTTATGAGGACAAGTGTAAAATGAGAGGCTTTAGCCCGCGACTCCGCATCCAATGGATATGGTGCACCACGTGGCAGGCTCAAAATAAAAAGGTCAAAAAGTTAGCAAATGTGAAATTCGTGCCCATGCCGAATCAAATCTCGGTACGTGGCCAAATCTTTTTAAAAAGTGTTAAAATGGAAAACAGGAACCTCACAATCCCATCTCCAATCACATTTTCTCCAAGTGGAGGGCATCAGATTAAAAGTTAAATGTCAAATCAACGGTAGCTGTGCATCATTTTTTAGCTCTACTACCATTTTTGCCCCAGAACGCTCCAAGAAGTTTGGAGATACAGTTTTTACATCAATTTTCATCATTTTTTGACAAATTCATGTTGTTTGTGCCTGTAAGGACCAATGCAATTAGTTTTGAGGATCAGTTTGAAGATCAGAGATGTTTTTGAAATGAATTTTTGCCCTAACCCGTCCAAAAACGTGAAATATCATATCCAAAAGTTGTAGAGACAAATTTTGGAGGGATAAGGATGAAATAATGAAAGGAAGGGGGTATGCATGCTTTGAAGATGAAAAACGTGCCTCCACAATGGATAATGATGTGAATTTTGCAACAATTCATCTCTTTTTGAGACAACTGGAAACTTTTTGGACGTGTGCTGTTAAACGTCCCTTTCTGCGAATCATGATGAATTTTTGTAACAAATTTGATCCTTTGGAATATTATTTTCTTGGGAAAGAAGGCTCGAAGGAGATTGAAAGTTATATATTACATGAATTTGTCATGAAAAAGGGTTGGAAGAGTTTTTAAAAAAGTCCTGGGAAACTAAAAAAATTCATGGGAAAATTTGGGAAGAAGCCCATTATTTGAGTGACCACTTGAGAAACTCGTGTAACTCTCTCTGTATTAGATTTCAAATCATGTTAAGTTGGTTACACATGTATATCCATTAACAAGCTCTGAGATTGTTTTTTCAAAACATTCCCCTATTGATAAATCTGATCATTTTTTAGTTATTCTATGTTGTCTTTGGGAAAAATCTGTGAATGCTTACATTTCAGAATGCATTTCAAATTTGTGTTTCTTGTTTCCTATTGCAGTCTTGTGTTTAAAATCTCTCTTGATCATACATGGTCTCATTTCTTGTGATAGTTTAGTGGCGTTTGCAATCTCACATTCAGAAGAGCTTTCATCTGATAAAGAGACAAACAAATTTAAAATCACTTTACCTTCCTTGACTTTAGAGATTGTTTTTAAACCTTTGGGTTCACCTTAGTTCATGATTAAATAGTGATTGCTAAATGCTTCATTGGTTCGTTCTAACTCAAGATTTTGTGATAGATGATCAAAGATTTTGTGAAAAAGTGTAGATCTGGGCCTCCATTTGATGCACATATCTTGGTTGAAGGGATGATTAACCATTTTGATACTTTCTACTGTTAAGTTTCTCCTTATTTTGCTAAAATCCTCAAAGAGTCTGGTGGACCTTGGTTTTTTTTATCTAAACTCCCACCCAAAAAATCATTCAAAATAACTAATCCTACCCTATTTTACCCCTGTTTTGACTTATATACCCACAGAAGATCAAAATCCATTTGCTAAAGTATGCAGAACAGATCAGGATTTCAAAATGTCTTCAATAACCCTTGTCTTGCATTGAAAGTATCTCCATAATCTGGAAGTGACGACTTGTGAAAGTTAGATTTGGAGTGTTGATCATATTTTCCCAAGGCCATTTTCATACTATTTACACAAACTGAGGGATATCTTCATCTCCTTCACCATTTGAGGGTTACAAAATAGGTTCTCTCACCTTGGTATAAAGGTATAACCTAAAACAGTTAGGACAAGATCAAGTCCCATTTGAGTGCTATCCATCTCTCCAAAAATCTAAGTGCCAGTTAGATCATATCCCTGTCTACAAAACGACAGACACCATGATCCATCTATCTTCAAGCTTCATGTCATATCTTTGATGTTTCTCAGACTAAAAAGGAGAACAAATTTGGGTACCAACACCAATGGCGCCATTGCTGGGGATGAAGAATGCAATATCCAGACCAATTTTTTAATCTGCTTCCAGTTCATATTCTTTTGAGCCCATTAACACCAGTGGCACTGTTGTTGGGGACATTATTCAATATTTCAGTGTTTCAGATCCCTGGTAATACTTCTTATGTGATTTATGTGTAATTACAAATCTGAGCATCATCTTCTAATCAGATTTATAAGCCTAGAAAAAAGAGTAGAGTTATGAGTTTGATATTTTCAAGCGTATCCAATTTTTTGCCTCAAACTTTACACCATAGTTGAAAATTTGAGTAAAGAATATCGGATCTGTTAAAAAATTTCATAGTGCTGATATTTAAAGTCATTTGATAAATCTTCATAATGCATTTTCACAAACTAGAGTGAAAGTCCTTAGTGGCGACTCCTTGCTGTTATAATTTTGATAAATACCAGTACCTTATGATACATTAAGTGAAGTTTGTCACATAAAATCTGCAAACCTGGAAGGAAGAAGATCTCTCTTCAGGAGGGACCTAAGTAGAAAGTTATTTCAAGAATTGGGATAGACAGTTTTAGAGGAAAGAAAATTTTGGAAGGTTGTTGAAGGTCAGACATTAGGCAAAGGTATATCCATTGGTGAGAGAGATCACCCTTTAGTAGAGGATTATCACTCTTCTTCCAGTGATTTTGATTCAAGAAATCATCTCATAAACTTGTTTACTTCAACTAGTGAAGGTCCTTCTGCTATACCTGGTAAGTTTCTTTTTCAAACTGCACCTGCGTGTTTTAATTCTAGTAAAAATTTCTAAGAAAATCAGCACCTAGAGAATACCAATCTTGTGAACCACATTCTTGAGCCCCAAAGACTTCGCACTCCTCATCAGCTTGTGTCACCCCAAAGATTACCTCCACCAGAAAACATGGCTCAACCTCCACCTAGGCCTCCATTTGTGGTCAATACCTTTGGCCTAATAAATTTTAGGGGAATGGCTGGTTATCCTAATGTTATGCCTCATGATGTTAGAAGTAGATTGCCAAATTTCCAAGGGAACAATGCCATAATAGGTGATCAACATTTTAAACTCTTTATTAATATGATGGAGGATTTTGAAATTGAATTTGAGGATGTGTACATTAAATTGTTTTTCCACACTTTAGAGGAGGATGCTAGGGATTGGTACAAGGCCTTGCCTAATAATTCTATTGATTCATGGACTGAAATGCAAAATGCATTCAGATTGCAATATGGTGACAAAACTGATCCTAGGTTTCTCTTGTCTGAGTTTGAAAATATCAAGAAGAACCCCAATGAATCAGTTCTTGACTTCAACAAAAGGTTTAACAAAACTTTGAGAAGTTTTCCTGTTAATTTGAGGCCATGTGATGAGTCATGTTTGATCAAATATGTAGATTCATTTGATAAGAAGGCAACCTACTACTTAAGAGACAAGAACCCTACCAATTTAAGGCAGACCTTTACCATGGCATTACAGATTGAAAATAACATTAAGGCCATTAGGAAACCTCTCAAGAGTGATGGTGTAAAGGTGATAAACCCTAAAAAACCTCAAGCTAGAAAGGGTGTTGATTTGGAGAAGGTTGTGAAAACTTTGGCAGGGGCTGTCAAAGAAATCTCATACAAGTTAGCCCAGGCAAAGAAGGGAATTAGGTAGACTTCACAAGGTCAGCAAAAAGCACAAAACCATGATAGATTTTCCAATCATCATAGAGGTGATCAAAGGGCAGATGATAGAGGGAAAGGACCCATGGGGTCTGAAAATAGACATCCTCAAGCACGTGAAGGAAGAGTGTTACTTGATCCCCTAACTGTTAGGGTTACTGATATTGAGGAAGTTGTTGATATTGATTGGTGTGATAAGTGTTTTCTACCCCATCCTCCATGTGAAATGGACAAGCAAGATGGTGAAGCTAATAATGATGATGGTACTGATGATGATATCTACATGGTGGGTTGTTCTTGTAGACACTAAAATTAGGTCACACTCCCCTTTGGTCCCTCGATGAATAAACATCCTTTATTACATTTACCTAGCCATGCCCCCCTTCACCCCATTAATATTAATTTAATTACTCTAATTAAATTAATTTATTATCCTCACTATATTTATTATTTAAATATCTTATTTAAATAATATCCACACATATAGTTCACTTAGACACCTCACCAAGCCAACTCAACCTAAGACCTATTCTTAGCAAGTTGTCATAACTAACTAAGACTTACCCAAACCCTAAAAATCAATGCCTACATTCCCTCTAACCACATTCCCGCATGCTCACAAGAAGCTCCCAGTCTAATCTGTAGGATAATGACACGAGATTCAAGGAAATCAAGAGGATCTCCCTAGTTTAGTAAACCTAGGAAATCCCACCTTGACAGACGTCGGTTACCCCTAACCGTCGCCGGTTAAGCCAGACCGATCGTCAGTTACCCTTTTAACCCCTAAACTACCTTATTCTCAAGGTTGGAAAAACATTGGGAGAAGGTTGATGAGCAAGAACACATCTCAGAGAGATAACGCATCTTCAGAGAGAAAATTCCAGCGAAAACCCGCATGCAAGGAAGGAGATTGAGCATCTTCTCCTGCACAGCCATCCCAGCCATGATCTGATCCATCCAAGCAAAGAGGAGTGTACATGTAGCCCATGCAGAATATTTTCTTCAGTTGGTGATCACTTACAACCTTCAAACCCCTCATCAACACCTCCATCCCTCACACACAGGCATTCAGGACCAGAATCCAAGTAAGTATAACATCATACTTTCTTGGTTTATTTCATTTTATCATCATTTTATCATCTATTGTTTACTTTGCCCCCTATTGACCTTCTCCAATGTTTTCACCTCCATATACCCATTAAAACCTTGCCAAATCCTACTCCAGTCACCCAATACCTCATCTCGACCCACCAAAGTCCTTTGTGCAATCACAAAGGAGACCACAACTTGTTTTGTGATATTTCCAGATCTCACAGTAACCGGCACCGGTTACACCTAACCATCGTTGGTCACCCCTGACCGACACCGGTCTCTGTATTTTCCCACACAACCTAGAACAGAGACCTACCCACCAAATTTCATCTTACCCTCATTCACCTGTGATCTATCCGTGACCTCTGTCAAACCTATAGAACCCAGAACCAATCATTTGACCTTTGGATTCTATTCTAGCTTAGCCTGTTAGATTAGATCTATTTCTTATTGTGTTTTTAAGTGAGATACCTAAATCATTTCAAACTACAATAGGATTTACTTTGTTTACAACATTAAATTGTTTAAAATAGTGGACTGACAGCCATCTAGGAAGTATCACACTTCCTGGATCTAGCATACGCTAGGCAGTTCACTGCCCATATTGTTTAATTCCTTCTGGTGGTCTTGCTTTTCATTACAGGTAGTTCCTCCTAGCCAAAAGGAAGCTCTCACGATCAGCTGTGGATCCGGAAGTCATACATGTGCATGAACCCATCAACCAAAATTTGAATAGGTATTCCTCCTACACCTATTACCCTATCTGTTTCGTCAACGCTTCAAAGAAATGATCTAAGAATCAGGTGAAACATTTTGGCATGCCCGGTGGGACCCATCTGGGGTTCCTTGCATTTCATTCATTCCTAGGAAAAAATTGTGTGTTTGTTTCCCTTCTGAAAAGCGTACACACTAATTTTCTTCTTTGGTAATCCACCTCTTCTTTCTATTTGCTCTAAAGGAAACTTTTTCTTTTGGTGTAATTAAAAAGAACCATTTCTTCATGTTTTCTGCATTGTAGTGAAAGAGCATCCCTCTTCCTCTTCATCTTATTGTGTCATCTAATTTCACATTTTTCGATTTGAGTTTAAAAATAAGTGTATTCAATTCTGATTTATTGCATTAGCTCACATTAATTGAGGGCAACCTATACGCTGGAAGTCATGCCCAGCTGATGGTTGACAAACGAATCGTAGAAAAGCACTTCTATCCTTTTCTCTTTCTCTGAGTCTTACCAAACCTCACAAAAATTCAAAATACATACATTCTTAAACAACATCCTACCTAGAAGAAGTTGTAGGTGATCACATGATCATGGCACAGTGGGCACCCAGCTCGCTGCTCTGTCGAGTCATACTTTAGAGTGAAGCCCGCCCCCACCATAACATACCTGAAACCTCACCTTTTAGATCTCCTTCTTTGTAGGAAGCCATCCTCACCAAAAACTCTATTTCACAATTCATGTGTCAGTCCCTAAATAGCATAAGCTAAACAAACATAATAGAAAAGGCACTCCTAGGATCACATTTTCTTAGTGTTTCTGCTTGGCTTGCGTTTTGAGGTGAGAGATCACGTTCGTCACTTTTTTGTTCATCCTTGCATGCTCCTCATCACAGCTGGTGTATTCCAGCTTCACCTGAGTGTGCCTGGGCCATATCATCATCATTCTCAGAATTCTGGGTCTGATTCTACATCAGATTTTAATTCACAACCACTTTCTTTCATCACTGTTTCAATTTCACAGTAACCGTCATCGGTTACCTTTGACTGCCATCGGTTATACCCAACCGACGTCAGTTCCAGGTCCTTTTGCTAACCTACTCAAAAGGACATTTTACTTCACTTTCTTCCACTTTTCATAGTCCCTGTCACTGTCATTATTCCCATTGACATTTTAAACATCTTCAAATTTGGCATACCTGTCAGATTTTACCTTCTGCCTCGTTGTTTACTCACTGTCATTTTCTACAGTAAACGGCACCGGTTACCCCTAACTGGTGTTGGTTTTCCCTAACTGGAAATAGTTAGCCTATTTCACATTCCAGCCACCATTTGGTACTTAATCCACTTTTTGTTGCAAGATTCACCTGTTCCTACTGTTCTCTGTGTCATTTACAGAGAAGCAGCCCTACCTGATCAGTACTGGTTCACATGGTGCTGACCCGAAGACAAGCAAGTGCACTCGTATTTCATGCCAGTTGTCAACCACTCCCACCTAGTCCTTCACCACCTTCCATTTTATCACCAGCCATGGATCCCATCCAGCCTATTACTATCGCTACCGGAGATGAGGAGTTTGCATGACTCCTTGACCAAAACCCTGTTGCCTTGCAGTTTTACCTTTCCCACTCATCCACTCAAGATGCCTCAGGTCAGTTGATATATGGCATGCCCGTATCTATCCCCCCGACTCTCATACCCACTCCCGCATTGGCCCCATCTAGCTCCATGCTGCCCGCATCCACCTTACCCCCAGTTGTTTCATAGTTAGGTCCTATACCCACTATGACTGCCACATCTGCTACCTCTATGGCACCCGTTACATCCACCGTACCCTCGACAACTACCCCAAACACAACCTCATCCACCCCTAATGTCTCACACATACCTGTAGCTACATTACCACCTCCAGTGTCGGTGACCCCTACCCCATTTCAGAACGTGGTTCTTTCTATTCCACAATCATTAGCCCCTATTGCCACTAGGGTTACCACGACCCTTCCACCCCCATATACATACTATCAACAACCTCCCATTTCATCCATTATACATTCCAGGTACGTACCCCCTATTTCACTACCTTCTTCTCCACCACCCTACATGGCAGCCCCATACACTGGAGTGCCACCCCCATTATATGCCCAAAACCAACCCTCTCATGCTACAGGAGGCATCCAATCATCACAACCCACCAATGACCTAATTAAAATGATGTTGGACAAGATGCAAACATTGGAGGCATCGGTTTCCAGCTCCCACAACACTCTCACCTATGATGAGATTTGCAACGAGCCTATTCACCCATCCATTCCTATCTGTTCATACCTTGTGCATTGGGAAATGCCTAAATTCAATCGTTTCAATAGCAAAGAAGACCCACAACAACATTTGCGGTCGTTCAAACATGGGTGTTATCTGATCGCTCATGATGATGCCTTGCTTTTGAGAACCTTTCCCATGTCCCTCACTGGACCTGCATTAGATTGGTATAGTGGGTTACCTAAACACTCTATATTCTCATTCAATCAGGTAGCCCAAGCCTTCTTGGATCATTTCTCTATCAATATCGTCAAGAAGGTTACCATGACCGATCTATATTCCACACGTCAGTATGAGGATGAATCTATCATAGATTTTGTCACTCGCTGGTGCAACCTGATCAATCAACTTACCTTCCAACTGCCACAAACTGAACTCATCGAGCTCTTCACATGGGCTTGCACTAGACATATCTCCCTGACCTTGCAGGTCCAAACCTTCTGAACATTCGATGAGGCATTCACTATGGCATGAAAGTTAGAGATTTGGGCCATCGAAGAGAAGAAAATCTAGTTACGCAATAAGAATTTGGCATTCAAGTCGAATGATACCTCTTCTTCTTCCAAACCACAAACCAATTATTCAAAAGCTAAGGGCACCACTAACGCAGTGGTACTCAAGGCCATGGCCCAGCTCATCCATCAAATCAGGCTACCCCCTCATCTAATCTCTCACCTGTCTAGACTTTTCAATTCAGACGAGAGCAGTGAAAATATACCCCAATTGGGGAACCTTACTCTTCTGTCTTAGAAAAGCTTATCAAAGCCAGAGCCATCACCCTTCCACCTATAAAACCACACACTAGTTTTGACCCTGCTCGCCCCATGCCCGCATGGTATAAAGAACATGATTTCTGTAACTATCATCGAGTAAAGGGTCATAGTGACGGAAACTGCATCACTTTTAAAAATATTGTCCAAGAAATGCTCGAGAAAGGTGAGTTAACTGTGGATAATCCCAATGCCACCCCCAACCAAAATCTACAAATCTTCAAAAAACCATTTCCCAACCATGCCCCTTCATCCAATCAAACCGGTGAGACATCAACTCATGATACCCATACCTGCGAGGTTCACGCTATCTTTAATGAGGTACCTGTCACCTCCCAATTACCCCATATTCCTTCCATAGAGGAGATCCTAACCCGAAATCCTCCTTCCACATTGGAACCAACCTCCCCTGTTCCTTCACCAATAGAGGAACACCTTTCATCTCCTTCATCACCTACGGAGGGGTCTTCCACTAACGTTGAGACCATCTCACCCCTGGCTTTACCACTTAGAGAACCTTTACCTACAGTACCTCCTCCACCCATAGAGGAGCACCCAGTACCTCCTCCACCCATAGAGGAGCACCCATTATCTCCTCCACCCACAGAGGAGTGCCCATTATCTCCTCCACCCATCTATTCCTACACTTATAGAGGAGCTCCCATCATCTCCTCCACCTATCATATATCCAGTTGAGATATCTTTTCCTCTTGGTGAGCATTCTCCATCAGCTACCCAGAATCCCGCAGACCTACTTTCGGCTCTCTTACCCACGGAAGCTGAAGCTAGCCAATTCCCCATCTCTAAGACACATTTTATGGGAATTTCCATTAGGTCCTCACCAACTCCACCTACAAATGTGTTGTTCTCACATTTGGCCGATCATTTAGATTATGTGGATAGGGATTTACTATGGGGGTGCCTCTTACTCCCTGTCTCAACACAGATGCAGAGATCCCTCGCTGATACCTCCACTATCTACCCAAACACATTTCGACCAATCAAACCAAACACAACCACCTCTGTCGCAACCCCTTCCACGATACCTGTTAGCACTCAAACCACACCCTTACCCATAACCCAACCTACATCTAAACCCAAACCCACACCTACAACATTTGCCTCAACTAAACCTATTACCACTTTAGGGGTCACCCCGACCACCAGCCTCACTCATCCACCTATTAAACTAGATTTAGCTACGTCCTCCAACGTCAATACCACACCTACTCCGACACCCAAACCAAAGAAACAAACTCATCGACCTCATACCCTGACCGCACCAATCACACCAGCACTTGTCCCATCTGTCTTAAGACCTCAGCTACCCAACATGGTTAAGCAACCTTCACCCATCCATAAACCAATAACACAACAACCCATTCCTTCCTCACAAACCTCTAACCTACCCAGGCACACAACACGACTTACACCCACACCTGCAGTCTCTTTACCACCAATACCTCCAATACCCTCAGCTATTGCTTCACTACCCACTACACTTCAGTCATTGTCCCTCACACCCCAAGCACGACCCGTGTCATCTACCTTCACAGCACCCCCGTTATCCCCATGGGTAACTCGCCCTCTTCCTCCATCTACTTTTCCTTCTAGACCTCATACACCCACATCACCTTTACCCAAGAAGGTGCAACCCAAAAACAAAACCCCACTACCCCACAATAAGGTAGTCAAAACAACCACACACCCTCCTACCCGTCCATCTACTGTACCCCTACCCAAACAAACACGACTGATACCTAAAACCACACTGGCACCTAAAACCGTAACTCAACCCATTCCTACTCTTCCAAAAATAGTTCCTCGACAATCAACCACACCTACACCCAAACCCATGTTCACTTCCCATTGTGATCCACTAGCAGGGTCCTATGCCAAAATTTTAACCAACCTCCTCGAGACTTTTGTTATCACATTACCACCACTCTGACCTTATGACCCCCTCAAACCCAAGCCAAAAGGGTTTGATGATACTAAAATTTGTGCATACCATCATGTGCCAGGGCACAATGTGGAGAATTGCAAGGCCTTGAAAACCATCCTTATCCAATTGTGTCCACCAGAAACCAACTTTGATGATGATGACCTTCTTGATGAGGATCCTACTTCACCAACACCCATTCCCACACTGCCCACTCAACAACCACAACCTCCACCCTCACAACTCCTAGAGCCACCCTCAAGATTTGAAATTAACATGGTTCACATCAGAGAACTTGCCACGCCACCACCCCAATGTCGTTGTGCCCAGCTCACCTCACAAGGATTTTCTCCTCCAGTAGGTTTTTTCCCTTCATGTCGTTACACCACTCACCCTACACCTTCCCCATTTGCCAACTCCCCTCAAATCAACATGATACATGTCACTACACATGTGCAGAAGGGAAAAGAAAAGGCAACTAACCCACCAACCAATCCTATACCCAACATACCATCTACACCCATACCTAAAATAACCATCTGTGGCCCCATGTACCCCATTTCTAATGGCATCACACATCACACCATGCTCAAACAATTACACCAATCTCCCCTCAAAATGTCCTTATACGACCTCATCCAAACCTCAGAATCCCATCGTCAAGCTCTCATGGAGGTTCTTCAATCTATTGAGGTTTTACCCAATGACCCTACACCCGTAGCCTCCATTATCACACCCCATCATGTAGCCTCTCTCACCAAATTACCACCTTCATCCTCACCCCACCTTGTTCACCAAGTGGCCTCCCTTAACTTCTCAGAGGAGGAGATCGGGCCACACCAAAATGATGACCTAGACCCAACCCTCTTCATCTCCATCCACATTGATAACATATGGGTACACCATGTGATGATTGATGGAGGTGCTAGCATTAACATCATTTCATCCCATGCATTTTCTCAAATGCGCATACCTGACAATTACATGCATAAACATCCGGTCATGTTGTGTTCATTCAACAATGCTATCACCTCCACACTAGGCACTGTCATCCTCCATGTTCACGTGGGCCCCCGCACTATTCCAGAATTGTTTTACATTTTGGAGGGGGAATTCCAATATAACTTGTTGCTTGGTAGACCCTGGATCCGTGTCATGGGTTACGTTCCTTCCACTTTGCATTGTTGTGTAAAGTTTGAACATGAAGGACACACTTATACCATTCCAGCTGACCCATCACCTTTCAAAACATGCAACATGCTTTACCGACCCAATGATGTGCTCATACCTGTCAAGCCATCTACCTCCGCAACCACTACCACTTCACCTACACCTCCACCTACCAGTACAGCCACTTCTTTCACCGCACATACCTCCTCCATTCCTACCACTGCTATAACCTCCACGGCTGACCCATTAGCTTCCCAATCCGTTAACTCCACCTCCGCATCGACCTCCGACACATCATCCATTCCAGCTACCTACATACCAACCACTGATCCCTTGGAAGGTGTTTTTCAATGCCTCACTCTGGGGGAGTACCGCCTATATAGTGTCAACACATTCCTTACTCCGTAGGAGTATGGAAGCCTTCACCAACACCCTCACTATGATCACCATATAGGATAATGCCTCCTTTATGGTCCTCCTCATCTTCGTACTAGTCTCACCTATGGGGGACTTGATACTACCACTTACACACCTGAACCACCATCACAAACCCACCCATTTTTCACTGACTTCCAATCACTTACCAATCACATTTCACCCACACCTTCCTGCACCGCTGTGCGTGGAAGGGTTTTGGTTTTGGATTTTATGAGCAAGGCCACCATATTGTTATTCCATGTACCACCTGCAAACATAACGACCGTAGTGGTATCAGCTTCCCCAAACCTCCTACCAAATAGGCCCACATTGAACTCATTGAGGACCCTAGCCCTTCTCCACCTTCATCTTCATCACCACCTTCACCCACTCCACTTTCATCACCACCCTCACTGATGGAGTCGATGGATCCTGAATCTATCCCTCCTAACTTTTTTTTTCATAAACACCATTTCCTTGGGGCCTTTGACTTATCAATGTGAAGGTGAGGCCCCTTCCACTCTTCCATTCCTGTATCCTGAGATGATCGATGATGACACACCTACAATTCACATCATTCAATGTCAGGATGATGAATCCATACTCACCTACCTTGGTGCAGAAGACTCATATATTCATCGGTTGTTACCCTCTGAGACACAAACCATGTTGAATGAATTGACTATCGAGATCAACATTCATACTCAGGATGACCCACACATCCTAAAGATCAGACAATCTTTAGATGCTACTGAACAAGAAGCCATCACTTCTTTTCTCTGAGATCATAACCACGCTTTCACTTGTTCTTACACAGACATGCTTGGTATTGACCCCACCATAGTGGTCCACAATATCGTAACCATTCCTGATGCCAAACCTATCAAACAAAAGCTGAGGAAAATGCACCCTCGCATTGCTCTTCTCATCAAAGAAGAACTTCAACACATTCTTTCCATGTCCTTCATCTTACCCATTGATTATCCTCATTGGATTTCTAACATTGTCCCTATTACTAAAGTGACAGGGGGACTCCACATTTGCATGGACTTCCGTGACCTTAACCTAGCCTACCCGAAAGATGACTTTCCCTTGCCTGGTATTGATCAACTGGTTGACCTCACCGCTGGTCATGAGATGCTATCACTCATGGATGGCTTCTCGGGTTATAACCAAATTTTTCTTGCCCCAGAAGATCAACACAAGACCGCATTCATCACCCCTTGGGGGACCTTCTGCTATCGAGTCATGCCCTTTGGCCTTAAAAATGTTGGTGCCACATATCAACGTGTTATGACTTATATCTTCCATGATATCATGCATCGCATATTAGAAGATTACGTGGATGATCTCTTGGCCAAATCTAAACGTCACTCTGAGCACCTCGCCGTCCTCAAAACCATCTTTGACCACCTCATTAAGTATTACATCCACCTTCAGCCAAAGAAGTGTGTCTTCATGGTTCTCTCAGGAAAGCTCCTAGGATTTATTGTTTCCCTCCATGGTATAGAAGTTGACCCTGCTAAAGTCAAGGCCATCCTCGAAATGCCTCTGCCTACTAACCTTCGCCAACTCTGTAGCCTGCAAGGTAAATTGTAGTCCATTCACCATTTCATTTCACAATTATCTGATCGGTGTCAACCATTTCATCATCTGCTTAGGAAGGATGTCTCCTTTAAATGGGATGATGACTGTCACAAAGCTTTTGAGGCCCTAAAACAATACCTTCTACAACCACCCATACTCATTCCACCTAAAGACGATCAACCTTTTTACCTATACATATCTGCTACTGATCATTCCTTGGGAGCCATGCTCGCTCATCGTGATGAACAACATAGGGAGCAGGTGGTTTATTACATAAGTTGTACTCTTTTGGACTATGAAACCCAATACAACCATCCAAAAAAACTTTTCTTAGCCTTATTTTTCATTGCCACCAAACTCTGCCATTACCTACTCAACCACAAAACCTATGTCATGACCAACACCGATCCCTTACACTTCATGTATGCCAAACCTTATCAAAATCAGCATGCCGCACGATGGCTTATGCTTTTAGCTGATCTTGACCTCGAATTCATTCATCAAAAGTCCATCAAGGGCCAAGCTATCACCAACCAATTGGCCGACGCACCTATTTCTGGGGATCAACCCTCTAATTTTGACTTTCCAGATGAGTCAATTGCTACCCTTTCCCTAGATGAACCCCCTTACCAAATGACACTTTTCTTTGATGGTTCCAAGTGTAAGCATGGGGGTAGGGCTGGTATTATCCTCATTCCTCTAGATGGTGAACCCATGCCTTTGTCTTTCAAACTAGATTTTGAATGCACCAACAATATTGCGAGTACGAAGTGCTCGTACTAGGTCTCCAAGCCACATATGCCCTAGATGTCAAATCAATCAACATTTTTGGTGATTCACAATTGGTCGTAAACCAAGTCAATGGTATGTACCAATGTCGTAATGAGATACTTCAAAAGTATAAACAAACATGTCGACATACTTTTGACCACCTTTGATCATTACACCCTTCAAACTATCCCACGTTCAACCAAAAAATTTGTAGATACCATGGCCTGCTTAGCTTCCCAAATACCCGCTTCCCCTGCCGATTCCAAAATCTTTGTCATCGTACAATGCCTCCATTCACCTTCTTATTTACCTCACAATGTTTACTCGATCGGAACCGACACCCCAGACCTGAGTGACCTTTGGTATAAACAATACTCCGACTACCTTTCTCTCTCCATCTTACCTCCTGATCTCACCCGTAACGGACAACGTGCCTTCCTTAAAAAGGTCTCTTGTTTCATTATTTTGGGGGGGCTCCTCTATAAGAGTGGCTTTGATGGTATTCTCTTACGATGCCTCACAAGTTCTGAAATTCCTTATACCATTAAGGAGGTTCATGATGGCATATGTGGAGGTCACTTTAGTGGCCTTGTTGTTGCTAAGTGTATTCTTTGCCTAGGCTATTACTGGCCGACCCTTAACCATGATTGTTGTGACTATGTCAAACGTTGTGTAAAATGCCAACAACATTCCAACCTTCATCATACACCCAGTCATGCCTTATAGTTCGCTCGTGACCTTTGGCCCTTCTCTCAATGGGGTTTGGATCTTGTCAGAGAAATCAATCCCCATTCTTCCCAATGCCATCAATGGATCATAACTGCTACCGAATACTACACAAAATGGGTGGAATCCATACCACTCATCTCCATAAAAGCTGAGAAAATATGTGAGTTCATTAACCATCACATCATTTGTCACTTTGGTGTTCCTCATCGCCTCATCACTGACAATGGAAAACAATTCAAAAACAAAACATTGCAAAAACTTTGCAACGCCTTCGGCATTCAGCTTAGTTTCTCATCACCTTATTACCCACAAACCAATGGCCAAGATGAATCCACTAACAAAACCCTCAACAAAATTCTCATGAAAGTGGTTGACGATACTGGGAAGGATTGGCATACGCACATTCCTTTTGCCCTATGGGCATACCGCACTAGTATTCACACTTCCACTGCAGCCACACCCTTTTCTCTGGTCTACGGTATAGAGGTTGTTCTACCTCTCGAAGTCTAGATCCCCTCACTCCACATTTCTCTCCATGACATGCTCACTGATGATGACTTTCGTCAGGACTGCTTAGCACAACTAGAGTTATTAGATGAATGTCATCTTAACGCTCTGGATCACCTTCAAGTTTACCAACAATGTATCAAACGTGCTTATGACAAACGTGTTCATGAATGAACCTTCCAAGTCGGTGACCTTGTCTTGAAAGAAAATCAACACGTAACCAAAGCAGAAAAAAGTAAATGGGACAAATTTTCTCCTAATTGGCTTGGACCATACATCATAACTCATACCTATGGATAAGGTGCCTATCGTTTATCTTCACTTGATGGTAAAACCGAACTTGAGCCCCTTAACGCATTTCATCTTTGACCATTCTATTGTTGACTCGTTGTCCTACCTCACCCTTTGTCTCTTTCCAGGCTTGTCCCTTGAGCGCTACCCACTCCATACACCTCCCCAATGATTAAACAAGAATCATGTGAGTACCCGTCACTTGTTATCTCTTCTTGAATATGTGTACCACGATGCTGCACATAGCATGATTCTCATGGATACTTTTCATCTACCTTTAGATGAGATCCCATGGTCATTCCACCTTGCCTTTTGAACAAGAGTCCTATCCTCCACCTTGGTCTTGTCCATGATTTCAAAGACCTCACATGGGACCAAACTCCTTGAGTCAAACTTCTAATAAAAGATGACTCCCTCAAAAGGACATCTTCCTCTCGACAAAATTGCTGCTATAAATAGACTGCTCCCTCGAAGGACAACTATGTGATGCTTTTAACAAAAAAAAAATGAGAGAAACCGAAGCTTCCCGCATCGATTAGCTTCACGAAGACCTCAAGGAGTACCATATTATTTATCCCATATAGACTTCCTGCATTGATCAGTCTATCAAAAAAAAAAACTTTTTAGTCATGGACTTGCCCATTGTGACCTAGGACCCCTTGCCCAAAAGCCCTGTCACTCAAAACATATAAAATTAACTACCTTTCACCCTCCTTACAACTTCCACTCTCATTGTCTCAATTGCCTCAAGGGACATCTTGGAATTTAGACATTTGGTGATCATGTGACTACCTTCATCATCGAACATTTAATCGTCCAATGTCTTTCAGGTATTATGTTCATCACCCCCTCCAAGGTATGATCTACTCGGTATGATCCTACCCAATCAGGTGGCTTTATTGCCCCCTCTTATCTTTTAACCATCTTTGTTTACGTTTTGATTACCTTATACAGGACTTGGTCCTCGACGCTTACCTTTGGGGTAGTCCTCCCCTTTCACCATAATCACCTTCACCTACATCATTTTACCTATAATCTACCCACACCTATTAAATCTAAACCCACAACATGCCCAAAAACCTACCAACTCATTTTCATATTCTTCCCTAGCTCATGGGAGAACTACATCAGCCTGAGGTCCCTTTTTCACCAGGACTATGTAGGCAGCACTCTGAGGGCATGGGGCCCTTGGAGGTTAGCTCAGCCATTCTCTACCCTAAAACAATTCATCAACCATGCCTAACTCACCATTTACATCACATTTCACTTAGTTCCCCTTTTATAACAAAATTGGAAATTAAGCCACATACATAACAAGTTGCTTACCACAACATACATTTATTACACCTACCATCCCTCTATCATCACTATGCATAGATTATACAACATTTCACATATGACCCATAGTATCATTCATTGCCAAAATAATGAATCATAACTAAACCTCAACTTTAACCAAACCTGACTCAACCATGCCTAACCAAACCTGACTCGATCCATGCCTAACCAACCTGACTCAACCATGCCTAAACCAACTTGACTCAACCATTCATATAACCTAACTCGGTCCATGCCTATAACCTGACTCGATCCATGCCTAACCCAAACCTGACTCGATCCATGCCTATAACCTGACTCGATCCATGCCTATAACCTGACTCGATCCATGCCTAACCAACCTGACTCGATCCATGCCTAACTAAACCAACCTAACTCCATCATGCCTAACTCACCTAACAATCTACAAAGTAACAAATCCATATCTCATCTAACACAAACCATAAACCAATGTCTCATACACACATCAACAAATCACGAAATACCATGAATCTCATCATACAAATCAATAAATGTGTATCTCAATATACATGTCTATCTCATCCTGTCCATCATCTCAAAAATGTCAGCACAAACCGATATATATATATATATATATATATATATATATAGTACAATATGTCATTGACATGCAGGCCGGTCTCACATATACAAAAAGAATGAATGAATCAATACAAAATCTCTTCGGCACGCAGCCAGTATATGCTCAAAATATACCAAAATCACTCGTACATCCTCACTATCTTCGGCATGCAGGCCGGTATGTGATAAAAAATACAACTATCTTCGGCACGCAGGCCGGCATATATATCAAAAAATCACTAGTATACATCAAAAATCAGGTGACCACATATCAGACATCTCACCAGATGTCCTCCATCTCTGTGTCACCTGCACCCTTGGCCTCCTGTGTCCCTGCTGGCACCTCACCTAGCGCTGGTCACCGTGCACTGGTGGCCTCTCCCTGATCAGGCCTCGGAGCTCGCTGACCTCCTGTGCTCTCCACACTATGCGTGTGGGATCTTGTCCTCTCACTGGATGCCTGTTGTGCCCTGTACTCTTCGTAAGATAGGAAGTCTATCCCAGCCACCATGAGATGGTCCTGATAATATCTCACCTCACCTAAGGCATCCCATAACCTAGATACAGGCACGGTCTGTGGTGGTCCCATAGGTCTCGGCCCCTGTACCTTCCCTGCCCAACCTGCCCTGTAGCGACCTGCCCTGTGCCAGCCTGTGAACTGGGACCAACTCCCTGTGCCTGTGGTGGTGCCCCCTACCCCTGTGCCTATATCTAGGCCTGTAAGGCCCCAATCTATGCCTGGGCTATGGCCAACTGGCCCTGTAAACCTACCACCTGAGCCAGTAAGGCTGTCACCTGACCATCTCTATCTCCATCTCCATCTCCTCCATCCCCTCCCTCCACCATCTGGGCCTGCAGACTGGCCACTTGTACTCGTAGCTCTACTACCTCTACCTCTGACCCCTCGAGCTATGTCTATAGTATACCTATTTTGGTAATCAGCATCATTACCTGCCCCTGTAGGGCGTCTCTCTACACTGTAATGGTAGCTAAGTCTGGCTGCCCCGGTCTAGGTGGTATGGCTCGTAACTGAGCCACCCACCACTGCCTATACCTATCTGTACATTCAGCGTCATCTATCTACCGATCCACTGGCTCCTCCTCCTCCCCTGTAGGCACTGTAGGCTGTGGTAGAGGTAGAGGCCTCTCCATGTCATCTCTCTGATACTGTGGGAAGGATGGAGGAATATCCTGTACAAGCCCAAACTACCATCGGACCCTGTCTACCAGGATCATCTCATCCTCCCCAGCACGGTGACCCTGTATCCACCTCTCTAGCTGGAGCTCAGCTAGCTCCTCATGCATGTGCCTATATGAGGGGAATCCCACATATGGCCTCCAGATAATGTCCACTTCGGACAACCCCTCCAACAACTACCAAAAAATGGGCCACATCATATGTCGGCCTATCCGATCTCTGCTCTCCTATCACCGGCACCCATCTCCTGTATCCCACCCACACCGATCTCACTGGGAATGCATCTGCTCAGGGCATCCCTATAGGTCAAACACAGACTATGTGCTCATAGGCCCAACAGTGTAGTATAAATGTACAACACAGGCTAAACCTGCGCAACCACCCATATGCCCACAGCTCTCGGTATAGCTGCACCAAGAATGCTGGTGCCCAGGAAAACTAGGTCTCCTCTACCATCATATCATGGAGCACCCCCATCAGTGATTAGGGAAAGTGTCCACCCTCTGCATCTGGCAGTGCATAGTAGCACACTACCTCCATCAATAGAACCACTAGCCTCGTCTCATCCGGACGGGCTAGGTACATCTCGCCATAGCTCAAACTGGTGCTATGAAATCTCAGATCCACCACCCCCTCACCAAAAACTATCCCGATCAGCTCCTCTGAGGCCTTAGAGGAGATAGAGTAAACCTAGGCACCCAATATGGGTAGCCACAAAATCTGAAACACGTCCTCTAGGGTGATAGTCATCTCACCCATCGGAAGGTGGAACGTGTTGGTCGTGGAGTCCCATCTATCGATGAGCGTGACCATCAAGTTGGGTTGTCAAAAAACATGTCGGTAGTGCCGAATCCCACTCAAGCCCACTGCCTCCATGTGCTATAGCTCCAAAGGGGTCGCTAAGCCACACAGCGTCACCAGTAGAGGTAGAACCCTGTCCCGCATGTGTAACTGCGCTCTCCCCTGCATCCAATCCAAGCACGACATTAATCATGACCATATTCACCAATTATCATTACCCTCCACCCTATTTTTACCCTACCCATCTCAACTACCTAACCTACATCACTTTTGCACCCTTGTGCCTAAAAGCCTGACCGGTACTGGTTTATTCTAACCGACTTCGGTCACCTTTAAACTGGCATCGGTCACCTGTTTGGTGACCAGTACCGATTCATCTTTACCGACCATGGTTACCACTTAACTGGCATCAGTCACCTGTTTGGTGACTGATCCTAGTTCTACCCAACTGACGTCGGCGAAGGCCAAGCTTGACTGACGCTGGTCACTGTCGTGGAAAATTCCACGACTTCCCAAACCCCCCTTTTTAAAAAAAACTCTCCCACCTGCCCCTTTTACCCCACCTACAATGACCTACACTACCCCAATACCCCTACCCACCCCACCTATACAATTTACTACCCCCCCCCCTCTTTTTTTCCCGTTATTTCCCCCATACCCACATTTTATTTTTAACCACCCACAACAACACAAAACCCTACAAATAACAAATACCAAAACCTCTAATCTATCTAATCACCAATCTAGAGTTAGGTGCTTACCTCGTCGCGCTACCACCGTCTCAGTGGCACATCTGGCCACTATGCTGGTGGTCCACCCGATCCCTCTCCAGCCTCTGCCATCACCGAATAACTACTCGCAACCTCGACCAATCAACTCTCTCACCCTGATCCTGTGGACCCACTACTCACCAACCCAACCCTCATCTAATCAGACTTCCAGCTCACTATATCATTTACTCTGGACACTTTTCTCTCTTTTCTCTCTCTTTTTTGTCGTTTCTTCACTTTGCAAATAACAAATGAAAAATAAAAACGTGGATTTTTTGTTTTTATAACCCACCCGACCTAATCGACGTCAGTTACCCTTGACCGACATCGGTCGCGTGCCCTACCTCACCGTCGTTGGTTTTCCTATACCGATGTCGGTTAAACATGACCGCCATCAGTCACCCTCACCTACACATTGCCCTTACTTTTCCCTTTTACCCCACCCTTTACCCTGATCCTTTACCCCACCCCACCTGTATCCAACCTATTTACCTTACCTTTCCAGACCTCCTCACCTGCCTACCCTTGTCCTCCTTTGGGGACTTCTTATTATTTTACCCCTACCTTGGCCTTACCCATGCCGTGACCTAGATATTTGGACCTGGACCATCGCTAGTGACCTTTGACCTCATGTGTTCACTATACCTTATGGCACTGTTACCTGTGTTGATTGACCTAATGACCTTACCTATCCTATTATCGTGACCGTTTATCCTGACCCTACCTTTGGTGTACCGGAACATACCTAAACGTTCCTGCACCTAACCTACATTGTGAATATCCTATACCTTGGATACCGGATTCACTTCAACCTTGTCTGGATACACTTATCGACCTTAGACGATGTAGAGTTTGCCTGCTCTTCAACCTGGTAGCGTGCTGCAGTTTATACGTGTGCGTGCGTTTGATTGTTGCTACCTTTGACCCTGACCCATTACCTAGATTTCCTGAGTAGACCTTTTATCTTTTTTTTTCCCCCGTGCCCACCTACCTTTTCTTCACATTTTCCTTTTATCAAACCACTCACCGCTTCAGCCTGCTGCCTCGTCAGTTCCTGGTTTGAGGGGGATCACCTTCACCCACACATGGGGCAACCACATCTTATTTTTGTTAGCACTGCTTACCAATACAAGCTATGCAACAAAAAGGGGCAAAATGTAGACACTAAAATTAGGTCACACTCCCCTTTGGTCCCTCGACGAATAAACATCCTTTATTACATTTACCTAGCCATGGCCCCCTTCACCCCATTAATATTAATTTAATTACTCTAATTAAATTAATTTATTATCCTCACTATATTTATTATTTAAATATCTTATTTAAATAATATCCACACATATAGTTCACCTAGACACCTCACCAAGCCAACTCAACCTAAGACCTATTCTTAGCAAGTTGTCATAACTAACTAAGACTTACCCAAACCCTAAAAATCAATGCCTACATTCCCTCTAACCACATTCCCACATGCTCACAAGAAGCTCCCAGTCTAATCCATGGGATAATGACATGAGATCCAAGGAAATCAAGAGGATCTCCCTATTTTAGTAAACCTAGGAAATCCCGCCTTGACCGACGTCGGTTACCCCTAACCGTCACCGGTTAAGCCAGACCGCCATCGGTTACCCTTTTAACCCCTAAACTACCTTATTCTCAAGGTTGGAAAACATTGGGAGAAGGTTGATGAGAAAGAACACATCTCAGAGAGATAATGCATCTTCAGAGAGAAAATTCCAGTGAAAACCCGCATGCAAGGAAGGAGATTGAGCATCTTCTCCTGCACAGCCATCCCAGCCATGATCTGATCCATCCAAGCAAAGAGGAGTGTACATGCAGCCCATGCAGAAGATTTTCTTCAGTTGGTGATCACTTGCAGCCTTCAAACCCCTCATCAGCACCTCCATCCCTCACACACAGGCATTCAGGACTGGAATCCAAGTAAGTATAACATCATACTTTCTTGGTTTATTTCATTTTATCATCATTTTATCATCTATTGTTTACTTTTCCCCCTATTGACCTTCTCCAATGTTTTCACCTCCATATACCCATTAAAACCTCACCAAAGCCTACTCCAGTCACCCAATACCTCATCTCGACCCACCAAAGTCCTTTGTGCAATCACAAAGGAGACCACAACTTGTTCTGTGATATTTCTAGATCTCACAGTAACCGGCACCGGTTACACCTAACCACCATCGGTCACCCCTGACCGACACCGGTCTCTGTATTTTCCCACACAACCTAGAATAGAGACCTACCCACCAAATTTCATCTTACCCTCATTCACCTATGATCTATCTGTGACCTCTGTCAAACCTGCAGAACCCAGAACCAATCATTTGACCTTTGGATTCTATTCTAGCTTAGCCTGTTAGATTAGATCTATTTCTTATTGTGTTTTTAAGTGAGATACCTAAATCATTTCAAACTACAATAGGATTTACTTTGTTTACAACATTAAATTGTTTAAAACAGTGGACTGACAGCCATCTAGGAAGTATCACACTTCCCAGATCTAGCATACGCTAGGCAGTTCACTACCCATATTGTTTAATTCCTTCTGGTGGTCTTGCTTTGCATTACAGGTAGTTCCTCCTAGCCAAAAGGAAGCTCTCATGATTAGCTGTGGATTCAGAAGTCATACGCGTGCACAACAACCCATTAACCAACATCTTAACAAGTATTTCTCCTACGCCCGTTACCCTATCTGTTTCGTCAACTTCAAGCTCACAAGAAGGAGCAACATCAACTGAGGTAATAAGTGCAAGGACAATTGTACCCTTTTGGGATTGCATCAAATGGGTACAAGTCCTTCTTCCCTCTCATACTCTTGAGGTATATGTATTGCAAGCTTTTGAGATTCCTAACAATGACTTTGAATACTTAAGAGATTTGATGATTAAGAAGTATGATGGTGGTATCCCTTCAGAGGAAGCTAAACAATTGTTAACGAATGTTGTTTTGGTTCAAGAGAAAGAGTATAATACTAAGAACAAGGTTGGTAATGGAGTTGGGCCTCAAGCCAAACCTAAAAAACCCTTGCTTACAAGTATTCCCAAAGAAGCTCCTAGAAGAGAAACACTTGCCAAAAGCTCTGCTGTCCCAGGAAAAAATTACAGTCCTCCTCATGCCCAAACTGCCAAGAATCCCATGCCATGTAATGAATCTTCTTGTCTCTATTCCAATCCTGCCTTGCCAAAGAGTGTTCCATATGACATATCCCAAGTATTGAGCCAAATCAAAGTGAGTGTTCTGATGGGTCATTGTATTCTTCCAATCATTTAACTGACGTGATCTTTGTCAGTGTCATTCTAAACCAGGGCGGTGTCCAAGGCAATATGCAATAGAGTATAGAAGAACTAGTTATACGTTGAGTTTGTTGGGGGATTGCTTAGCTTGATGGTTATTCTACGGAAGTGCAGTTAAAATCTATGGAAATTAAATACAAGTCTACGGAATTCAACTATTTGCAATGAAATGTATTTTAACAACTAATCTTCTACTGTAAAGTAAAATACGCACACACTTATTCTTAACAATTTAAACCATAACTGAATAATTTGGATTTCAACAGAGAGAAAGACTATTTATGAGCTAAATTTGCATGGTCAAAGAATCTACTTAAAAGTGAAAGCAATAATGGAGAAAAAAGAGATAGTTAATCAAAACATGCATGTAAAACTCATCAAATGACAACTGTAGTAAAACTAATCAAAGGACTGTATGCATGTAAAACACAGAGTAACCTCGTATCTCCTTGGTTGAGTGGGCCCTTGCTCTTCCTCAGGATAGAGTGATTAAAAACTTATGATTCTCAAAATTTCATAGATTTCATTAACTTCCAAATGAGTTCATAACATATCAAAAACAAATCCAAAACATAATAGTATGCAGATAATTTTCTTTGAAAAAAAGTCGTCCTCCAATTCTGAAGACAAAGTCTTCATGTAGATAATGTTTGTTACAAGATCCACCATATCAGGTGGCATTAAACAATGTTTCCTCAAATATCAATTGAAACTCTTAGATTCCTACGGGCCGTTAGAGTCAAGCCCAAACTAATAAGTCAATTCAGAAACAGTCTTCATCCGCATGCATCGAACTCGGGCAACTTATCCACCAGTAACCTCCATCATTCCTGCACACATCATCATATTTGATCTCATAAAATAGTTAGTAAGAGGTCATGTGATAAATGACTTTTATAAATAATAGCAAGGAAAAATGCATCAATCTACTAAGACATGACTATACAAAACATCCCCATATACAAATAAGTCATATCATGAAGAGCATTTTTGGTCTGAAGAAGTGATATTAATGATCCAATCTATGCACTCATCATGTTCCAATCTATGCACTCATCATGTTCCAATCATTGAGTTTCTTAGGATTCCTGAGAACAAGAAGATAGCATTTGAGTACTTGGGATTGAAAGAGGAGAAAAGTACCCCAAGTAGAAATGTAAACGTTGTTGAAACTCCTCAAATCAATGTAGACCTTAAAACACCACCAGCATTAGAGGATCTTGGAGAAACACCTGAGGTATACTTGGGAACATCCGTGGTTGATTCCCAATTGAATGTTGATCCATTATTTACAACTTTGATCATGAAGAATAGACTACTTCACAATTGTATGTTTGATTCCGGTGCATCATCCAATGTCATGCCTCTAGAATTCATGAATGATTTGGATATCAAAGTGACAATAGCCTATGGAAAGTGTACTACCATGGACTCAAGAGAAGTACCAGGAGTTGGTTGTGTGAATGGTTTGGTGGTACAACTTGCAGCCTATCTGAGTAATAATTTGAAGCTTGATGTTGTAATTGTTGATTACCTTTCAAAATGGGGTATGATTTTGTCAAGAAAATGGGCTACAAATGTTGGTGGGATTGTTCAAATGTACATGTATTTTTCCACTATTCCCATTGAAGGCATCCTTGTCAAGCTCTATGGAGAAAATAAGCTGCTACACCTTATTGAAGATCCCAACAATGCTTCCTATGAGGTGTTTGCTGATGTAGATGCTGATAACTTTGTTGGGTTTGTTGATGGCAAAGAACAAAAGATGGATCAGTCAAAGTGACTTGAATAGGTAGGTTCCCCTTGGACCTTGCTATTTGATGGAGCTTGCTCCAAATTTGGAAATGGTGCTGGTATAATTATGATTTCTCCGAGCTTGGAAGAGTTTTTTTCCTTCAAGCTTAATTTTGAATGTACTAACAACATTGCTGAGTATGAAGCCTTGTTGTTGAGTTTGATAATTGCATGGAAGTATGGTGTCAAGGAAATCATTGCAAACGGATATCCAGAGCTAGTTTTCAAACAAATAAGAAAACTGTATGCTACAAAAATCAACGGATGAAACAGTAAAAACATGTAGTTTGGGATCTAATTGAGATGTTTGATTCCGTCAAGATTGTGCATCATGATAAAAGTTTTAATGTTGCTGCTGACAAGTTGGCAGTGTTGGGGTCAAGATTTGGAAATTACACCATTTCACCTTATTGTGAGTACAATATTGAAGTGTTAACTAGTCCAGTTGTCCCTAACAACATCAATCATTGGAAAGTGTTTAATGATGATGCTCAAGTGCAAAGGTTCTTACAGAATCAAGGTGAGTTTGCAGATTAGAATATTGATTGGGAACCAATGGTGTGTGTGAATGAAGGTAGAGAGAATTTGTTTGGAAAGGATATTATGCAATTGAAAACTAACACCATTCCTAGAGGTCTTATTGGACTTGAGTCAAATTTTGACAATGTTGATTACATCATCACTAGAAACATGTCTTCCTCATGGGATGTGGAAGAGCATAACGTGGGCGCTAATGATAAACCTAGAAAATTTTGGTTGGGAAACAATCTAAACAAAGAGGAAAAATAGTCCTATGTTTAACTATTGAAGAAATATTAGGACTGTCTTGCTTGGTCTTATTAAGAGCTGAAAGTATACATAGAGGACTTGTTTCAGCATGAGATTCCTCTTAAAACAAATTCCAAGCCCTTCAGATAGAAGGAGAGGCCAATTAATCCACTCCTCTCCATGAAAATGCAAAATGAATTGAAAAAACTGAAAGAGGGAGGGATCATTCAGCCCACAAGGTATTCATCTTGGGTTGCAAACCTTGTGCCAATCAAAAAGAAAATTGGAGATATCAGACTTTTTGTAGAATTTAGAAATCTAAATAGAGCTTCATTGAAAGAAAACCATCCTTTTCCAAACATGGAAAACATGCTGCAATTAGTGACTGGATCTGAATTGTTGTCCAGCTTGGATGGTTTCTTTGGCTACAATCAAGTTGTTGTCAAGGAGTCAATAAGATTTAAAACTTATTTTACCACTCCATGGGGAACATATGTCTATGTAAGAACACCTTTTGGTCTCATGAATGCTGGAGCTACCTTCTAAAGAAAAATGGATGCTGCTTTTGCTGGTTACATAAATGACTTCATTGTAGTTTATCAGGATGATGTGACTGTGTTTTCAAGGAGTAGAAAAGATCACTTGCAACACTTGGAAAGAATGTTGATCAAATGTAGATAATATCACATTTCTCTCAATCCAAAGAAGTGTCATTTTGGGGTGTAAAAGGCCAAGATTCTTGGTCATATTGTTTCAAAGCTTGGTGTCATGATTGACCCTGAGAGGGTAGAAGCAATCAACAAGGTTCCAATTCTAAGAACAAAGAAGGGCATCCAATCCTTCTTTGGGTAGATCAATTTCATTAGAAGATTTGTCTAATTTTTCTGAATTGACTCTTCCTATTACATGCATGTTAAAGAAAGACCAAGTTATCAAATGGGAGGAGGTTGTTATTCAGGTTTTTGAAGGAATCAAAGAAGCATTGAAACATGCACCTGTCTTGGAAGCTCCAAATTACAAGAAGCCTTTCCAAATATTCTCCTTTTCTTCTAAAAATACCATTGCATCTATTTTTCTGCAGAAGGATGAAGATGGGACTGAGAGGCCTATTACCTTATTTATCAAGGCTTTACAAGTTGCTAAGTTAAAATATACAATCATGGAAAAACAAGTATTTGCCTTGGTGAAATCAATAAATGTTTTTCAGGCCTTATATCTTAAGTTCAAAATTTGTTGCTTATGTTCCCCACACCATGGTAAAAGACATCTTATCAGAGATGGAGATCTCAAGAAAAATATGTATATGGTTGAAAAAACTACAAGAATATGACATGGATATCTAAACCACAAAGCTGGTGAGAGGTTTGGGTCTTGCTAAGCTCATGGTTGAGAGAAACTTGTAGACTGTGGAAGTGAATGAAGTAGAGGAAGAAAGGGAAAATGTTATTGAGAAGTTGGTGAGTTTTGATTGGTACAAGGATGTAATATCTTACCTCAGACACCTATGTTTCCCTGATCATTTGAATAAAAATCAGAAAAGAGCCCTCAAGATGGCTTCTCAAAAATACATCATCACTGACTTTGGGCTGACTTGGAAGAACCCTAAAGGTGTCCTCTTGAAATGTATAAATGAAGATGAAGCTCCCAAAATAGTTTCTGATTTCCATGGGGGATTTTGTGGAGAACACTTTGCTAGAAGGGTTACAACACACAAAATTTTGAGAGCTGGTTATTGTTGGCCTACTCTCTTCAAAGATGCAACCCTGCTGGTTAGAAAATGTGAAAGTTGTTAGTGTTTCTTTGGAAGAATGAAATCTTTAGGCTACCTTCCTTTGTAGCCTATATCAATTGAGGCTCCTTTCAAACAATGGGGGATGGAATTCATTGGTGAGATTTTGGACCCTTCCAGTTTTGGCCATAAGTGGATTATTGTAGCCATAGATTACTTCACCAAGTGGGTAGAAGCAATCCCCACCAAGAAAGAAACACACCAAGTTATTATGGAATTATTGTTGAATCACATCATATGTAGATTTGGTGAGCTAGTAAAGATTGTTGCTAATAATGCCATGTGTTTCAAAACTAAGCCCTTGATGGAAATGTGTAAGGAGTATGGAACCAATCTGACTTATGCTTCAAACTATAACCCTCAAGGGAATGGAAAAGGTGAGTCCAACCATAAGAACTTGTTGAATATCATTAGGAGAACCTTGAAGTTGAACAAGAGAAAATGGGGTGAACAACTGAAATTTGTAGTTTGGGTTGATAGAATCATTGCCAAAAGAGCTATTGGTAAGAGCCCATTGAGTTGGTGTATGGAACTCAAGCTCTGCTACCCTTACATCTACAATTATCTTCATTTCAGTTTTTTCAACAACTTGAAGATCAAGAGGTTAGTCCATATGAAGCAAGGATTAATCAGATTATTGAGCTGGATGAAGAAAGAAGAGCATCCCACCAAAGGCATGTCAGATTTAGAGAGAAGTTGAAAAGATTGTTTGACAAGAAGGTCACTCTTAGGGATTTCAATGTTGGAGATCTGGTTTTGTTGTGGGATAACAGACATAAAGATAAGGGAAAACATGGTAAATTTGATGCATTGTGGATGGGCCCTTACTCCATTGATATCAGAATTGGTGAAAATACCTTTTTTCTCAAGGACTTAGATGGGGAATTGCTTGAACTACCTGTTAATGGTAGGCATCTGAAGCATTTCTTGGATTAATCCCCAAATTTGAGGCATGCACCACTTGTATAGTGTATAGTCTTTATTTTTTTGGCTCTGTTTTTGCTGTTTTTATCAGTTTGTGGTTTTCCCTTTTCTTTGCAGCCATTTTTTGTCAATTGGGTCTAGTTTTTCTACCCTGAATTTTTGAATCTATTGCCCAATGGTTGTTTTTGGCACTTGGTCTACTTCTTTGGTTCTTTTGGCACTCGCTTGGAGTGCCCATCCCCGAGCAAGAGCCAATGTTGGTGCCATTTTTGAGCTTGCACCATTTTCCCCTAAATTTTCCTTTGGTTTGCATGCTCTGGTATGTTTTTTCTCTTAAACTGGTGGTCTAAAAAATTTTCCTTTAGATTGAATGCCTTGAAATGATCATAAACTTGTTTTTTTGTCCCAATTTGAATGAAATTAACATGTGTGCCCTGTTTTGTGCCCTATTTTTTCCAAATCCGCAGGCCTCTGCCGTTTTTCCTTTTTTTCCCGATCGTGGAAGTTCAAAATTGATCGATTCACACTTGCATGCCTTTGAAAATACAATCCCATGATAAAAAATTCTTTGAAAACATGTTTCAATTGGTTCAATTTCAAGAAATTTGTCATCCTTAGTGAAAAAATCGAATTCTAAGGCATCCCTAGCATTTTGTGTGTTTTGATGGTCAAACGGGCATCATTTTCCCTTCAATTTCTTCTTCAGAATTCATCAACAATGTGGCTTGTTCTAATTGGACAAGCATCGATGGGTCATTTCTAAAAAATTAACATTTTTGTGTTTTTGGAAAAATGTGCAAGCTGCCTGCGCAGCTCCGCAGGTCCCAAAGGAGGTACACGTGTCACAGGAAGAGTGAAGGTGGACAAGAAGGTTGTTTTATGCCTTAGGGAACTTTGGAAAATGTGTGGAAATGAAGAAAATATCCTAAGGCCCACATCCAATTAGAGGAGGACACGTGGTAGGCAGGGAGATGGAAAGGCGGAGGAGTTTGATACTTTTCGGCCTTTGGTGAAAAAGAGTTAAAGTATAAAATTGGACCACAAACTCGCAGCCAATGCGATGAAGACATGTGTTAGTATCAGAGCACAGGGTGGGGAGGCGGGCCTTTGGAGGTAAGTTGTATTTTTAACCTCTAGTTATCAAAAGGGTAAAATCGTTGAATGGACCCGCGAGCCCGAAGGTAAAAAGTAAAGATTCATTTGAGGAGTTAATGGCAGAGGAAATGTTAAAAATTTTCCTTCGTGGAATATGATTAAAATATGAAATGAGAAGTGTTGTCCCTCAGCCAATCATATAAGGACACGTGTCTTGCAAGAGGGTGGTGTCGAGGAGGAAAATTGAAATTTTTTCCTTTGTCTAAACAGATGAAAAATGTGTAAAATTGAGCCATGACTTTGTATCTAGTCATATTGCGCCACGTGTCAGGCCCAAATCACAAAAGGCGAAGTGGCAAAGGAAATCAAGAAATTTTGCAAATTTTCAAAAAAGTGTCAAAATGTCAAAAAGTGATCCCAAGCCCATTTCCAATCACTTTGTGACACGTGGAGGGTTCAAATTAAAGGATAAAGAAAGATAAATGATAATTGTGCATTTTTTAGTTCGACCACCATTTGAGCTCCAGGAAGTTTGGAGATGTGGTTTTTGCATCAATTTCCATAAAATTTTTGACAAATTCGTGTCGTTTGTGCCTGCAAGGACCAATGTAATTGGTTTTGAGGATCAAATATGTTTTTGAAGTGAAATTTTACCCTAGCCTGTCTAAAACGTAAAATATCAGATCCAAAAGTTGTAGAGATAAATTTTGGAGGGATAAGGATGAAATAATGAAAGGAAGGGGGTCTGCATGCTTTGAAGATGAAAAGCGTGCCTCCACAATGGATATTGATGTGAATTTTGTAATGATTCATCTCTTTTTGAGATAACTGGTAACTTTTTGGATGTGTTCTGTTAAACGTCCCTGTTTGTGAATCATGAGAAATTTTTGTAACAAATTTGATCCTTTGGCATATTATTTTCTTGGGAAAGAAGGATCGAAGGAAATTGAAAGCTATATATTGCATGAATTTTTCATGCAAAGGATTGGAATAGTTTTAAAAAAATCCTAGGAAACTAAAAAATTCACGGGAAAATCTGGGAAGAAGCCCATTCTTTGAGTGACCACTTGAGAAACTCATGTAACTCTCTCTGTATCAGATTTAAAATCATGTTAAGCTGGTTGCACATGTATAGCCATTAACAAGCTCTGAGATTGCTTTTTCAAAACATTCCCCTACTGATAAATCTGATCATTTTTGAGTTATTCTATGTTGTCTTTGGGGAAAATCCATGAATGCTTACATTTAAGAATGCATTTCAAATGTGTGTTTCTTTTTTGATGTTTATGTCTTTTGTTTAAAATCTCTCTTGATCAAACATGGTCTCATTTCTTGTGATAGTTTAGTGGCATTTACAATCTCACATTAAGAAGATCTTTCATCTGATAAAGAGATAAACAAATTTTAAATCACTTTACCTTCCTTGACTTCAGAGATTGTTTGTAAAGCTTTGGGTGCACCTTAGGTCATGATTAAATAGTGATTGCTAAATGCTTCATTGGTTCATTCTAACTCAAGATTTTGTGATAGATGATCAAATATTGTGTGGAAAAGTGCATATCTAGGCCTCCATTTGATACACATATCCTAGTTGAATGAATAATTAACCATTTTGATACTTTCTACTGTTAAGTTTCTCCATATTTTGCTGAAATCCTCAAAGAGTCTGGCGGACCTTGGTTTGTCTTGTCTAAACTCCCACCCAAAAATCATTCAAAACAACTAATCCTACCCTATTTTACCCCTATTTTTCCCTGTACACCCACAAAAGATCAAAATCCAGTTGCTAAAGTATGCAGAACAGATCAGGATTTCAAAATATCTTTAGTAACCCTTGCTTTGCATTGAAATTGTCTCCATAATCTGGAAGTCACAACTTGTGAAAGTTAGATTTGGAGTGTTGATCATATTTTCCCAAGGCCCTTTTCATATTATTTGCACAAATTGAGGGATGTCTTCATCTCCTTCACCATTTGAGGGTTACTGTAAGTACCCAAAATTGTAAGGTACTGTACTGCCGAAACAACATGACAAGTGCCCCAATGATGATATAGGTCTCCTCGCAAGGTGTTCAAAATCCAGAAAATATCTCCAAGTATGCGTTAACATCTCGCATGCCCCGTTTAGTCCCTGTGTCCTTTGTTTTTCCCTTTTCCCCTCTTTTCTTGGCCTTTTTCCCTTCAGTGACGAAACCACCACCCTGCATGGGTGGCGGTCTCGTGACCGCCGCCTTGATCAGGGCGGCGGTCCTGTAACCGCCACCCTGCTCAGAGCGGCGGTCCTTTACGCGTTTTCCAGAAAGCGTTTTTAATGCGACTCACATAAAAATCAACGATTCACCAGCTTTTTTTTGCCAACTTAGGCTTGCATTTATGTTTTTGGTCCCATGGAATAGTGTTAGGCCATTGTTTATAGTTTTAGAGTTCAGTTTGGTTTTGATCTTTGGGTGAATGAAAAGCTATAAATAAATGGTTTGTGCACAAACAAATGGTCTGCCCCTCATTCACTTTTCATGATCTCATTTTCATAGTTCAGTCAATTATTTTGTTTAGAAGCCATAGTTTCATTCCTTTGCATGTTTAGTTAGCACTGTTCAGTTGTTGGTAAGCCACATACCCATCTTGTGCAGGAAGTACTGTTATTTCACCCAATCCAATGGAGTAAAATATCTTAGGAAGCCATTAAATTTGTAGGTTTTGCTCCTCAAAACAGGATAGTTTTAGGTTCTGGACGCTTTATGTTGCATGACTCACAATAAATCCCGCTAGAAATTGTATAAGCCAAGCTCTGTACTCTTGCGCTATCCCTCGCCTACTCGCATTATATTCAGTCTGCATTCTGAGCTGCCTTTGTCCCAATATCTACTACTGTTGATGTTAGCATTAGACGCTTTTCTGGATTCACGTGAAAACAAAGGAACGAGGAGATCACACTGAGGGGACAAGATCATACGCACCATTGGATTCGCCACTATTCTACAGAATCCAGGTTCTAGCTTTCAAAGTTATAAAGTTAGAAATATATCAAATAGAGTAGATAATCACTTCTTTTTCAGTTAAAATTTACTTTCGATATTGCCAGGGAAGCTGTGGGGATTGATAGTTTCTGAGAAACTATGATTCATTCCTCACTTCTGAGGTAGGATCGAGAGTCTGGCAAATAGATTAAGCAAGTTATTTCATTATTTAGAATAGTTCTACAAATTGCACAGACAAATAACTACACTAGGTTATTTTGTTTGTTTTAAGTTTTATATTAGTTGTCAAATTCTAGATACATTTAAATAGTTGCTTTCTTAAATTCTTAAGGTTTCTCAGAAAATACAAAAATAGAAATTATATATATGTTCTAGATTTATTCCACGTAGTTAAAATTTGCTTTGTTGCAGTTAAATTTACATTAGTGTTTTGTATGACAATCACGGGACCCAGGGAGCCCAGGGAATACGTATTTGAGCCAATTGTGCCTCAACCCAATCTTGTCACGGAAATAGTTGACATAGACCAGAACCTTACAATACACATCTTCCAAACAACAATAGATTTATGACAGATCATCTCTCAGTTGAGGGGATTAAATATAGAAGACAACCAAGCACACACGTTTTGCTCAAATCAACCGAACTACAGATTACCCTAGGCAAACATACACATGACTGTAGAAGGGTTCGAAAGGGAACAAATATTTGGTTTTGATCCTTTGGTTCCACAGCCAGATGCAGGAGACACTCTTCTAGATATAGATACCAGCCTAAGAATCCAGGTTGCAAGAACGCCTGTGAGGTACTCTAAGAAGATCGTGCAGTTATTAATCCTAAACATAGAAGCTGAGAAAGCATATGATTATTGGATACTAGGGAATAGAAATTGATTTCATACATGACCATAGTAGGACCGCAACAACCAAGAGTCTACAGTTGTGATCCACAGAACCCGCAACCTAACGAATCCATAAGTCAATCAGACATAGACACTGGCCTACATATATTAGTATTCAGATCTACCCCACTTCCACCCACCATCGTCGAACAGTTATCCTTACTAGATATAGTGGCTAACAAAGCTAGAGAATTCTAGACTAGGCCAGAGAATTGTCCGTAGAGTCGATTGTATTCATTACCCACCATATGACCTTATATGGAGACATACACGAAACTATCCCAGGTCATTTTCCACGTATTCCACAACCCATAGATCGAATCACACCAGAGCTCAATATTAATTGGAGCCTTCGAGCAGTCATCCTTGTTGATCGATCTATCACACCAGTTCAGGTTAGAAGGGCCTTCCTTACCTTAGATTCGCAAATTCCACTAGTGCGTATTGAAGACATTAGATTTCCTAACTAGTTTGTCTGCATCCCACGCATATTTCATCCCCACCGGCTATCTCGGCATGACCTCGGGAGGTTGGGTACGTGGAAGAGTTACCTGTAGATTCCCACGCTTGCTTGTCACTTTTCTGGCGTACAAAATTGGTGAACCCAACGCGAATCTAAGAACTGTTTCACCTTCTCTTTGAGAAGTTTCATCTTATCTTATCCACATTCGCTCCTTCCCATTATTTTGCGGGTAGTCATATAGCCCCTGAATATGTCGGGATTCGATGCATATGACAGACCCCTCTTGGGTCTTGAGGCATACTACGCCCAACAGAAGAGGAAATCATCACCATCACTCTCCGTATGGGGTGACAACTACTCAACTAATCAGTTGTCAGCAAAAATTCCAAGAATTAGATATAATTCATCTTTTCAAACTGAGGAGTTAGATCAACCCCCTCAAAAACAACAAACAGAGCCTTCAAGCTCAAACAATATGACGTTTACCAGAGAATCTGGTTCGTCTCCTCAGATGCTACTTAGACCAAAAATTAGTAGACAATCAGACCCATACCTGGTCTTAGATGATGAACAGTCAATATGTTATCCTAGGAGTGAACAGCGCTCTCGGGGTATATACCCGCCTGTAGGAGGTTTACAAATACAACCCGAGGTCTCTTTCCAAGAAAATACCTCTACGCCACTGCATATAGGAAATACTCTCAGAGAAACTTGGCAGGACAACAATCAGTTCATAGCAGGATATCACATGCCTATACAAAACCATGGTATACAAAAAACGCCACCAAGGCAGAATATTGTGACTTCACCAAATGAAGTCATTTCAACGTTAGTAGAAAAAGTGAGAGGGTTAGAACTTGCCCAAGCAAGTCAAAATTCGCAATTCGTGCAAACAGGGGGTTCCAATCCTCCACGGTATCCTAGCTAAGTAGATCTCCTCAAAAGATTAGGCACGTTAGGCATGCCTCCTCAGTATCCACAACAAACGCCAACTAGGCCCATCATCTCTAACACCATTCCTCCCGGTCTGGTATCAAACAATCCATTCCTAGACAATACCCTGTCATACTTAAACATGTACTCCAAATCACCACAAGGAGATATGTTCTCCTCTCACGGAATTTTTGATCAAACACAGGGACTTCCTTATGCCCCTACCAACGCATACGCTGCGCCATATCAACAACCCATCCCACCACCACTCCCTTAGCAACCACCATCAATGGTCGAAACCTATGCGATAGGGACTTATTCAGAATATTTGAAAGAGCCCTTAGAATTCACCATACGAAGCGTCATGCTTCCAATACCTCTTCCTGATTTACCCAAGTTCAAAGGTGAGGGAGATCCAAATGCACATATCAAGGCTTACGCCACAGCTATACGAGAACTACTCCCTTGGGATGGGGTTGTTGCTAAAATATTCCCCAAAACTTTGGAAGGCATCACTCTTGATTAATATTATATATATACCTATATAGCTATCCATATATATAATTTATATACAACATCATATTAAAATTTATATAAGGCATTTAGACATGAAAAAATTATATATTAAAAGCCTTAGGACCCATCATTAAAATTATATGCACATTGAGGGAAGAGTCAACAGACAAATATGTCTAAGCCTAGGTTTAAATCCATAGGTGGAGTAAACTTAACTTATAAATCTATGCATAGCATAGTTTTTTTAAAAAAAAAAAAAAAACCTGAGTTTGAATCATATTTTATATATATCCTATCATATATATCAGCATATATATGATAGGATATGGTTAGTTTAGAACTGCTTCCCAATATAGATTTTACTTACGATTTAGTACTTATATATTGCTCTTTAAAAAAAAAAACCTAAGTGCTTATTTTTTGATAGTGAGGGGGGGCCGTATTTATTACATATGGAGCATGAAGGGGATTACTTTTTAAATCTTAATACTTATTAAATAAAACTTACACATGTGTCTCTAACCACCGCATATTATCGTCATGTAAGGGGCCCAGCGTCATTAACATTTATATCTTATAGTTTATACAACAGACTATATTAACCGACTTAGCCCAAGAAGGTAAATTTCTGTTATATACTCCAGTGGGAGTGGAGAATAACCAATGAAACAATAACTTTATCTCGATGTATCAATACAGTGGAACTCTCAAGTATAACCATGAAGAATTAACAAAAAGGCTAGTTTACTGGTGAAATCCCATAGTGGAGTGTGGTAAATATTTATTAAAATCATTTGGTTAGTTATAGCCAACATAAAAGTTTTAAACAACAATTAGTTTGCAAGAACTTATAATCCTAATATTTGACAATAGTTTCCATCAGAGTTTTAAATGTGTGCGACAATATAAATTAAGAGTAAACGAAGGGAGGAATTACAATGTTCAATGAAAATAGTGGATTTCCACATTTATTTTATTGGTCAAGTGAACTTACTTATCACCTGCTGTAAAATATGCAGGTTAATCTCATGCAACGTTCTCCATAAGATCTACCTGACAGTTCTGGTCACAAATTCTGTTTAACCTCATGGCTATGATCCCGTGTTACCACCACCAAGCACACTCGCAGGGTTATGTATTTTTTTATATAGAAAATACTATAGTTTATAGATCTTTTATGATCCGCTCCCATATGTTGTTTTTATTTACCATGTTACTAAACTATGCACCTTTTTTTAACAAAAGTGTATATGATTTTTACATTTAAATTATAATAGGTTATTATAATCGTACTTAAAATATAACCTCCCTAATCATTATACAGAACAAGAAATTCTGGAATTTCAGCATTCTGGAAATACACAACATAGTTTTGGCTTCATTAGAATTTGACGCATTCAAATGACCGTTATCGGTACAGCCATAACATAAAACAATATGATGGTCATTTAAACATCAAATTTAAGCTCAAGTCACCTGTTCTAAGAAACTTTCACTGTGTTAAAATTGATGATCAAATGACCGTTACGACAAAACCCGTGGGAAAGTCATTATGACGGTCATTTAGTGACGTAACAAATTTAAGCTGGCTGACATTTTTGTTTACATTATTTTTTTTTTCAGAAGATTTAAAGTTATGCATTCTTAGGGGTGCTCTTCTTGAAGCTTCTAGGTATAGGTCAGAAATATTTTTTTATCACTCCAAATATGGGTATACATGTAGAGCCACTTTATATTGCTGGTAATTATTTTGAACATCTGGAGGTTAATTAGTATGCATTGTAATGACAGAATTCAGTTATGATCAAAATAAGTAAAATGCCTACAGATGCTATAGATTACATGCCGAGGCGATCCTGCCTTATACTTAAAAGTGTGGGTTTATAATTACTATCGATAAATATGAGATCTAACTCTTTGGTACATGGGGCCGCAGTTATACATAGTCCCCTGTGTCTTTACAGGTTTAAGAAGTTAGGATAATGGGGACATCCAACTATTTCACCACTTGACAAAACATTGACATCCTAAATGATAGCCTTAAAGCTACAACGATTTAGGTCAAAACTATAATTTACTGGCGAGAAAAATCTAGGACCCAAATTGTTTCTAGATCTGAGTTTGTATCCCACCAGATTTTTAAACTAACTGTAGATAATATTAATCCATCGGCCTTTCATGGATACAATGTATGAAGGCACTCCTTTCTATGATTATTCCACGTAATGTGAACGATTCGAGTACCTTTTACAAATTGTTAATAGCCGAAGGTGATCCAAAACCTTTCGAGGTACACCTAGTTGACACAAATAAAAGACCAGGTGCATGCACTCGGATACTTGGTACTATCAAGGATAGTAATGAGACTTAATAATACCTTAATGAATTCAAAGACTAGATGGTATGTATAGTTGGTACCTACAACGGATTTCTTTTTTGCATCTATGTTTTATATCTCAGAGTTAAGACAATCCCAACCTCAAAAGATATGGCATGAACAGGTATAGAAACGATGTTAATTATCGACTACTGCATATGAAATGCATAGAGTATAATCTAGTGAACAAGATTTACCATGTGTTTTCTTGTTATCATTTAAGTTACTTCAATAAGCATACTTATGAATCCCTAGGTTTTGATTCTGATTCCAGTAAATGGATCTCTGCATGATGGAAGTTGAATGCGCATAGATAACATTTGACCCCAACATCTATATTCCTAGATAAATATTGGACTCTCCATTTTGATGGAGCTAAATGCTGTTATGGAGCGGGGGCTGGTGTAATCTTTACTTCCCCTGAAGGAAAGGTCCTACCATTCACCTTCAAACTCAATTTCGAATGTACAAACAACGGCGCTAAATACGAAGCCCTCCTCCTTGGCCTCATTTTAGCCAAGAGGATTGGTATCAATAACATCAGAGTATTAGGAGACTCACAATTGGTAGCAAACCAAGTCTCTAAGATATATGAAACCAAATCCGAGCATTTGTAGCTTTACAAAAAAGCTGTATTAGATTTAAGCAAGGAATTTGACTTCATATCAATTGAAACAATCCCGCGAGAAGAAAATCTTCTCGCTGATTCAATAGCAACTTCCGCATCATGTTTTACTCCAAGCAATAAGTTAGAGTATACCCGTTTCATAGTATCCCTTTGTGATGAACCATTGATAAAGACAACGACAAATTATCTTTTAAAAAAAAATGATTCTACTATTCTAGACCATGTTGATAGTGATATGGCCACTTTGGATTACTTAAACGCCTATGCGGCACTACATCTCTCCTATCATGTGATAGACTTGTCCTTAATCCCACATTCATCTTCTTACTGTGGAAATCCCATAATGGAACCTAGCGTATACACGGTAGAAAGTGGGGACGATTTGGATTTACCTCTAGCTCCACCTGAATTTGAAGAAGGTAATGCCTCTTTAATCGAAGAAACAATTGATGTTAACATCGGAACGGATGATGAACCAAAAATATTGAAATTAGGGTCCTCATTAACCCCAAAAGAAGTATAAATACACACTCAGATCGTCAAGGAACATCAGAAAGCTTTTGCATTTAATTATAAGGAAATGACAGGCGTTGCACCGCACATTGCAGTACATAACCTCGTCACTAAATCTGATGCAAAACCAGTTAAACAAAATCAAGACCTATGAAACCCAAGGTGGCTTTCATGGTGAAAGATGAAATAATAAAACTCCTACAAGTAGGGTTCATCAAACCAGTCGATTACTCTCAATGGGTATCTAATATTGTTCCCGTTCTAAAAAAGAATGGGAAGATACGTATCTGCATAGATTTCTGAGACATTAACAAAGCATGTCCTAAGGACGACTTCCCATTACCATCCATAGATGTCATTGTTGATGCAATGGCTGGATTTTAACTCTTGTCTCTCATGGATGGATTCTCGGGATACAATCAAATCAGAATATCCGAACAAGACCAAGCCAAAACCACGTTTATAACTCTTTGGGGAACCTATTGTTATTTTGTTATGCCATTTGGCCTCAAGAACGCTGGTGCTATGTACCAACGAGCTATGACATATATATTCCATGATTTAATTCATAAAATCATGGAATCCTACTTAGATGACTTATTGGCTAAGGCCAAGAAGCGTTGTGACCATCTAGAAGTACTCCGCGTCATTCTTTCACGCCTAATAGAATATGGAGTCACACTAAATCTAGAGAAATGTGTCTTTGGTGTAACAAGAGGAAAGCTCCTAGGTTACATCATATCGTCATAAGGGATAGATGTTGATCCAACCAAAATTCGGGCTGTCCTCGAAATGGTCCCACCTTCGAATGAATCTAGAATTAGGTCATTTCTCGGAAAACTGGGTGCAATCCGGAGATTCATCCCGGACTTAAGCTTCACCATTCACCCAATCAACAATTTACTCAAGAAGGATTATAGCATTGATTGGACTGAAGACTGCAATGAAGCCTTTGATGCAGCTAAGTGTTTCCTGTTATCACCGCTTACGCTAATGCCATCCAAGCTAGACCACCTGTTAATTTTGTATTCACGAGCTACCGATGTCTCGTTGGCCTGTATGTTGGCCCAAGAAGACAATGACAAAAAGAAAAACGTGATTTATTTCATTAGTCGAACATTAATTGACTATGAAACACGTTATACACAGGAAAAACGAGAATGCCTTGCCATAGTCTTTGCTACTAAACGCTTAAGACACTATATGCTAAATCAAGAAACGAGGGTCATGGTAAAAACAGACCATTTACAAACTTTCCTCACACAAGGATCCTTGTCTAAAAAATCTGGACGTTTTATAACCTTAATGGGGGAATTCAAATTAACATTTGTAAATCAGAAGTCGGTTAAGGGACAAATCATTGTGGATTGGTTAGCCGATAACCCATTAGATGGAGGCAATTTAGTAGATTTAGATTTTCCAGATGAGTGTGTATACTACATCGAAACCTAACCCTCTATCTTTGAGTGTCCTTGGTACACTGATATCATTAATTATATCATAGACCATATGTACCCAGAAGGAGTTACACCGCAACAAAGAAGACGGTTACGTATTATTGCAGCCAAATACGTCATCATAGAACAAGTACTCTACCGAAAAGCATTTGATGGAATGCTCCTAACATGTGTCGACACAGAAGAATCCAAGAAGATTCTCCATGAATCCCATAGTGGAATATGTGGAGGCCACCGTGGTGGCCATGCCACCGCTCGGAAAATACATCGAATGGGCTATTTCTGGTCCACTCTAGAGCATGACGCAATAGAGTTTGTACGCAGGTGTCATAAGTGCCAAGAATTCTCCCATGAGATCCACATGCCGGCACAAGCTATGCAACCAATCGCTACTCCATGGCCCTTTTCTACATGGGGCCTAGATTTGATAGGGAAATTCTCTCCCTCATCCATAGACGGCCATAATTTTATAATCACAGCCACTGAATATTTTACCAAATGGGTAGAGGCTATGCCTCTTACTACTATACCTGGTTCTGTAATCGCCAAGTTCATTTTAAACCAAATCATTTGCAGATATGGTATCCCACAAATCATTATCTCTGATAATGAAACTTCTTTTAAAAATGAAGAGGTTCATGAGCTATGCAATAAATTTAAGATAAGCCATCATATGGCTTCCTTGTATTACCCTCAAGCCAACAGATAGGCTGAAGCGACGAACAAGACACTAAAAGCCATTCTCCTTAAAACTGTGAAAGAAAACAAACGAGATTGGCATTTGAAGTTATATCCGGCCTTGTGGGCCCATCGAACTTCAATAAGAACACCAATAGGAGCAACTCCTTTCTCACTAGTGTTCGGGGTAGAGGCAGTTCTCCCAGTCAAGGTTGAAATACCCAGTCTCCACATTTCATTACAAGGGATTTTGGATGAAGACACTTACAGAGAAGCATGTCTTTACCAACTAGAAATCCTAGATGAAACTAGGTTAGATGCCGAACAGCGACATAGAGTTTATGCTGACTGGATGTTCCGGAAGTACAACAAGAAGGTCTATGAACGCGACATATACGAAGGTGATCTAGTTCTAAGGCTAGACAGCCAGATTGACAAGAAGACCAGTGAAGGAAGGAAATTCCGGCCCAAATGGTTGGGCCCATACCGAGTCATGAAGGACTATGGAAACGGTGCATACCTCTTATGTACGCTAGAACGTGAAGAACTTGGCGAAACAGTCAATTCCCTGCACCTCAAGCAGTTCTATGCATAAGTAGCTAGCACTACTTATATAACTATCTACATTGCATCTTCATATAGATTAAGATCATTTTGTCCACTTGTTTCTTACATAAATGGTGATCAAGGAATCTATTCTCAAAGTAATTCATTACAAACTCATGATGTTGTTGGCATAAACTCTTTAATCATACCTCTCCATTTTCATGATGTCATCAAATCATCTCGGAATCATTTTATCAAATAATGCTAGATATGACAAAGTCTTAACGGTAACCATACCAAGATCTGCAAGTTTATTCTCACTTTGATTTCTTCTTAGGGCAGGTGTCTTTCCTGTGGTCTGTTCTAGAAGCTTCATGGTGTCACATCTATCCCATATGTATATCTCTTTGGAAATAAGCACATACTAACGTTTTGCTCAAGACAACAAGTCAAACGTTGATCAAACAGAAAATTTTAATTTTACACATTTCCTTGCCCCACCAACCTTTGGTGATGAGCTTGCATCTCTTACTAGTGACGTAGGGTTGGGAAAGGATGGAAATGCCCTTACTCGCCTATGTTTTTCCCACGGTGTTAAACCCACGCTTCTTACTAGTAGCATGGGGCAAAGTGTAGGGGGTCCTCTTGACAAATAAATGCAAATGGTCATACACAAACAGTTCAAAATTTGAAACTTTGAGTCAAAAATAAATGAATCAAATGTTCAAAATTCCAAGAGAGTTAAAATCCTAAAAAACCCAGATTTTGTCTACTATGTGGCCATCTACGGATCTAAGTCTAGATAAACCGCAAAGTAAGTTGTATTCTAAACTATGAAGTCACTCGGGTAGAGTAAGCTTGTAGCTTCCAATTTGGTTCCACTAAAGCTTTGTCTATCTTTCATCACTATCATTTCAGCTACACCTCGTAACTTGTGCCCTTTCTAGCTCTCGGTGATGAGCCCTCGCATCTTACTAGTTGCGTGGAGTTAGGAGTGTGGCAAGTTTATCTGTTCATTGTACTGGTTTGTGTTCATCACTCTGCAAAACAAACATGAGGTATCCAAAATTGCTTATAGAAGCTAAGATTCAAAATCACATTATATCTACATCACCATATATCAGCATCATGAAACACAAAAGGAAACAAACATTTGCATCATTTGTTCTCCATTGCATACATTCTAAAAAGCATATAAACATACATCGTAGTATACATAGGGAAACTGGAAATAGAAATGAAACCATAAGTGCCAAGATTTTGATCCAAAATAAATACATATATATAAATGATCAATGTTTATATACAATGCCATCATGCACTAAGAATGGTCAAAATGCTCAAAGATCCCGTGATATACAAAAGAATATATAAAACAAAATCTACGAGAGCCAAGTGGCCTCTCAATCCCTACGCGACCCCTCAGAAGGTGTATGCCCACGCCTAGGACTCTAGCTACACTGGCACTCTGAATGTACGGAGGGCTCAGGATCCTGAGGAGCAACCGCAGTCTCACCATGAGAACGGATCCTCATAAGACGCTCAGCCATCCTATACCCCGCTAGCTCGGTGTGAAGGGTCGATACCATCCTGGCCACATGCCAGACTGGAGCAAAGACGTCGGTATGCCTACCGGATACTGAAGGCTCCCCAGTGTCTACGGATAGCTTTGCACGGGTCCTATCCATGGGGATCATCAGGGAATCAGTACATACCCTGTGGATCAAATCCCGCCACTCATCAATAGTCTCTACAAACAAAGGAGAAAACGAATTAGAAACTAAACAAGAAACTAAAAGATACAAAATAGAAACTAAGGAGAGCCTATAAATAAACATTAAAAGGGAGAAAGGGTAACTTACTCGGATCACCAGGCCTCTAAGATGGGTCGCTGGGGCCGGCACCTGCTGCGGATGTTGCTGCCGACTGAGGGGCTGCTCCTATGGCAGGAGCAACGTGTCGCCCCACAACGGACTCATCCTCTCCACCATGGCCCTAGGAGAGTGGCTCCTCTGAAACTAGAGTATCCCTCTCTACGCTCTGCTCAGCCCTCTCTGCCTGCATGATATCCTGAGTATCATGCCACTCAGGATCGCTATCCTCGGTCTCCTCCTCTGTCTCCCCCCCGTAAACTCCTCAGACTCGGAGTCTACCTCTATAGGGTCATCGCTACTGTGAGCAAGACCCGCAGCAATCCGAAGTAAAGGTCCCTGAGGCGCACCGGCTCTCCCTCTAGAACGAACTATCCTCTTGGCTACAATAGGAATGCCAGGAGTAATCACTGTCCAACCTCGGCCTCTAGGCCCCCCTCTGGCCTCATGAACTGATCTGTAGACTGGTGCCACTGGGGGAAGCATACCCATATATGGTAGGCCAAACTGCTGAGGAACCTGGCCAAAGGGGTGCACCTCCACTCGTCCCACTCTATCAATAAGCTGCCTTGTGGTGGAGCAGGAGATCAAGGTAAGAGTCTCCTCGCCCCATATGCCCGCCATAGTCTGATACGGTGTCGCCTCCATGTCGGTAGTAGTTAGGGAGGCAACTGGTTGATGAGGTGCTCTAAGCACTGACATGTCTATCCATCTGGCTGCCCTCACAGCCCCAGGATCTGCCACCTCCACACCCCTGCCATAAGGGATGAAATGCTCATAAACCCAACTCATGACTAGAGTCAGGTGGCTCAATGACTGCCCCTGTAAACGGACCACCCTATATAGATCGTGGTAGGTGGTCCCAAGAATGTCTGCTCCCCAAGCATATATCCGACCGTGCCCCTCTATCTATGCAATAATGGGGGCCCAACAGTATAATAATGTGTCCCCTCCCTTGTCCCCGATCAATCTCGAGGCAAGGATCCCCATGATGGCCTGTCGAAATACGGGGATGGGAAAAGAAGGAATAGATCGAACTATCACCCCCTTCTATGACCCCGTGGAGATGGCTGCATCTCCCATATATGTCTCCCACTGTGTAATCTATGCCTGTGAGCCTGGTGTCTCTAAAGTGAGTTGCCTCCCGATGATTGGGACCCCCAGAATGTGGTAGACATCCTCTAATGTAATGGTCCACTCGCCGCGGACCCCTGGCAATCGGAAGGTGTTCTGATCTGCATCCTAGTATGAAAACAAGTCACAAAGGATGTGACTAGATGGTATAACATGGGGCACGCGTGATATGCGCAATATGCCAGCCCTCTGAAGTGTGTCCTCCTCATCCTGTGAGAGGGCATCTAGTACCCCTAGGAGCCAATCACACTCCCTCTCTCTACTCCATCGGATGTACTCGTCTCTCACCTGCATACACCCAAAAACACACAAAACAAAGTAAGTTAGCATCTAGGTAATACCAAGAAAACCATGTAAGCATGTAGAAATGCTAGAAAAGCAAAAACATTTTTTAAAAAAAGGGATTCTTTTGCATTCTACGCAAAACCGCCGCCCTGAGCAAAGGGGCGGTTTTGTAACCGCCGCCTTAAGGGCGGCGGTCGTGGTCCGAAAACCCACGCGGGTTTTTAAACTAAAAAGGCCTAAAAATGCAAAAAACGACCACCTAACCTAAAAACAGAGCCTACCCAGTAGGCGCCCCCCTAGGTGGACCTTTTAACACTAGAATTTTCAAAAATGACCCCCCCATTGCAGAGTATTTAGCATTTCAAAATTAAGGGGGGAAAAACAATAAACTGAAGAAAACTAACATGTGATCTCTGAGGTCGATGTTCCGCACGTGGAGGCATGATCACTATCTCGTTGTGGACGTTTTGACTCTACTCACGCAAGAAACTGTCACCGTGGGTCCCAGAGCTCAAAATCAACCAAATCGACTCCCGCAAATGAATAGGAAAATGGGCCCACTTTCATACATATAGCACTCTGTTTCATTTTAAAATGAATTTTTCAAAGGTTTGGAGCGCTGATTGAGGTAAGTTCCTATCCCCGCACAAATGGTACGTTCTCGTTCCCTGTTATTCTTAGCGTTTATTTTTCAAACTATTGTATCTATCTGCACTTGAGTTCTCTTTTCATTTTGCAGGTAGCGGGAATTTTGGATGGCGTCATATCAACACACAGACGTGTCAGGTATAACTTCTAACTTCCCATTTCGGGACTGCCATACTCGGACCCATCGTTTTACGCCTCTCCATGGCTAAAACACTTCTCTAAGGGGGCAATATGTACGTACCCAAAATTGTAAGGTACTGTACTGACGGAACAACGTGACAAGTGCCCTAATGATGATACAGGTCTCCTCGCAAGGTGCTCGAAATCCGGAAAATATCTCCAAGTATGCGTTAACATCCCGCATGCCCTGTTTAGTCCCTACGTCCTTTGTTTTTCCCTTTTCCCCTCTTTTCTTGGCCTTTGCCCTTCAGTGACGAAACCATCACCCTGCATGGGCGGCGGTCTCGTGATCGCCACCCTGATCAGGGCGGCGGTCCTATAACTGCCATCCTGCTCAAAGCGGTGGTCCTTTACGCGTTTTCCAGAAAGCATTTTTAACGTGACTCACATAAAAATCAATGATTCACCAGCTTTTTTTTGCTAACTTAGGCTTGCATTTATGTTTTTGGTCCCCTGGAATAGTGTTTGGCCATTGTTTATAATTTTAGAGTTCAGTTTGGTTTTGATCTTTGGGTGAATGAAAAGCTATAAATAAATGGTTTGTGCACAAACAAATGGTCTGCCCCTCATTCACTTTTCATGCTCTCATTTTCATAGTTTAGTCTATTATTTTGTTTAGAAGCCATAGTTTCATTCCTTTGCATGTTTAGTTAGCATTGTTTAGCTGTTGGTAAGCCACATACCCATCTTGTGCAGGCATTACTGTTATTTCACCCAATCCAATGGAGTAAAATAGCTTAGGAAGCCATTAAAGTTGCAAGTTTTGCTCCTCAAAACAGGATAGTTTCAGGTTCTGGACGCTTTATGTTGCATGACTTGCAATAAATCCCGCTAGGAATTGCATAAGCCAAGCTCTGTACTCTTGCGCTATCCCTCTCCTACTCGCATTATATTCAGTCTGCATTCTGAGCTGCCTTTGTCCCAATATCTACTTCTGTTGATGCTAGCATTACACGCTTTTCTAGATTTATGTGAACACAAAGGAACGAGGAGATCACACTGAGGGGACAAGATCATACGCACCATTGGATTCGCCACTGTTCTGCAGAATCCAGGTTCTAGCTTTCAAAGTTATAAAGTTAGAAATATATCAAATAGAGTAGATAATCACTTCTTTTTTAGTTAAAATTTACTTTCGATATTGCCAGGGAAGCTGTGGGGATTGATAGTTTCTGAGAAACTATGATTCATTCCTCACTTCTGAGGTAGGATCGAGAGTCTGGCAAATAGATTAAGCAAGTTATTTCATTATTTAGAATAGTTCTACAAATTACACAGACAAATAACTACACTCGGTTATTTTGTTTGTTTTAAGTTTTATATTAGTTGTTAAATTCTAGATACATTTAAATAGCTGCTTTCTTAAATTCTTAAGGTTTCTTAGAAAATAAAAAAATAGAAATTATATATATGTTCTAGATTTATTCCACGTAGTTAAAATTTGCTTTGTTGCAGTTAGATTTACATTAGTGTTTTGTATGACAATCACGGGACCCAGGGAGCCCAGGGAATACGTATTTGAGCCAATTGTGCCTCAACCCAATCTCGTCACGGAAATAGTTGACATAGACCATAACCTTGTAATACAAATCTTCCAAAAAACAACAGATTTACGACAGATCAGCTCTCAGTTGAGGGGATTAAATATAGAAGACAACCAAGCACACACGTTTTGGTCAAATCAACCGAACTACAGATTACCCTAGGAAAACATACACATGACTGTAGAAGGGTTCGAAAGAGAACAAATCTTTGGTTGTGATCCTTTGGTCCCACAGCCAGATGCAGGAGACACTCTTCTAGATATAGATACTAGCCTAAGAATCTAGGTTGCAAGAATGCCTGTGAGGTACTCTGAGAAGATCGCGTAGTTATTAATCCTAAATATAGAAGCTGAGAAAACATATGATTATTGGATACTAGGGATTAGAACTTGATTTCGTACATGACCATAGCAGGACCGCAACAACCAAGAGTCTACGGTTGTGATCCACAAATCCCGCAACCTAATGAATCCATAAGTCAATCAGACATAGACACTGGCCTACGTATATTAGTATTCAGATCTACCCCACTTCCACCCACCATCGTCGAACAGTTATCCTTACTAGATATAGTGGCTAACAAAGCTAGAGAATTTTGGACTAGGCCAGAGAATCGTCCGTAGAGTTGATTGTATTCATTACCCACCATATGACCTTATATGGAGACATACACGAAACTATCCCAGGTCATTTTCCACATATTCCACAACCCATAGATCGAATCACGCCAAAGCTCGATATTGATTGGATCCTTCAAGCAATCATCCTTTCCGATCAATCTATCACACCAGTTTAGTTTAGAAGGGCCTTCCTTGCCTTAGATTCGCAAATTCCACTAGTGCGTATTGAAGACATTAGATTGCCTAACTAGTCTGTTTGCATCCCACGCATATTCCATCCCCACCGGTTGTCTCGGCACGACCTCGGGAGGTTGGGTACGCGGAAGAGTTACCTGTAGATTCCCACGCTCGCTTGTCGCTTTTCCGGCGTACAGTTACAAAATAGGCTCTCTTACCTTGGTTGAAAGGCACAACCTAAAATAGTTAGGAAAAGATCAAGTCCTATTTGAGTGCTATACATCTCTCCACAAATCTGAGTGCCAGTTAGATCATATCCCCGGCTACAAAATGACACACACCATGATCCATCTGTCTTCAAGATTCATGTCATATCTTTGATGCTTATCAGACTGAAAAGGAGAACAAATTTGGGTACCAACATGGGCCATTTTGATGTTTTAATCTTTTGAATATCAGGGGGAAAAAATTCCAAGTTCCCCCTGATGGTCTTCCTGCCCTTCCCTTTTGACTTGAAACAAACTTTGACTGATCCTTTATTAAGCTTGTGGGCCATTTTTGATATTTTAACCATTTTGAGGATAAGAGGCAAAATTTCTAAGTTACCTTCAATGGTTCGCTTCCCAGCCCCTTTTGACCTTTCAAATTTTCATGTGTCACAATGGCACATCTTGAGATGGCACCCAAAATTCAAGACTTTGAAAGAGCGCAGGCTTGCCACGTGTCCCAGACCTCCCAAAACCATTTTGAAAAAATACTAAGTATGGGAAGACCCAGCGGAAGCCTCCACATGTCTCCATGGCACAATTTCAAAATGGTTCCCAAAGTAGAGACCTTGAATGAGCGTGGGCTCGCCACTTGTCCCTATTCTGCCAAACTGTACTAGTTGCATAACAATTTCTCTAAGTCCGAACAAAGCAACATAAACCTCCACGTGTCCTCCTGGCACAACTCCAAGGCCAAACCAAAAAGTAAACCTTCAACTGAGCGTCATTCCTTCACATGGACAAGATTTGGAAAAAAAATTTCCACAAAGTTCAGGAGTGACCCGCTGAGTCGCATCAAATAAAAAATGAACACATGGACACCCTCGGGGAGAAAATAAGAAATTTTAACCACCACTTAAATTTGCTTTATTAAGAACCCAGCAGGGTAGTGAGGTGAGTTCAAACTTTTTTCCAAAGTAGTCAAAAATAAAAAGTTTCAAATAATAACCCACCGCGCCCCATCCAATCAGAAGAAGCCACATAAGCACCAAAAGAACCAATCAGAATTGAGTGGAGCCACGAGATCAAATTTTCCTTTTTGTCAAAAAGGAAAAAATTGATTAGTTAAAGCATTTGTTTGCCATCCCTTAACCAACCAAAAGAAGCCATGTGACCAGTTGTTGTCCACTCAAAATTCCCCGCTCTGATGAAAGTAAAAATTTCAAAATTTTGAGTTTAAGTGTCTTCTCTATTGTGTTGAAGATGTATCGAAGTCGTGAAGTCGAAAAAATATATGTTTTGGGTCATTTTGTATGTATTTCGGGCCTGTCGGACATTTTTTTCCCGCGTGTCCCAAGTTCCGAAGTGCACTCTGTTCCCCGATCGGCCGAAATCCCCGAAATTGTCCCATTTTCGGGCCCGTCGGAACTTTTCTGTCCCAAGTGTCCCAAATAGAATCGGGCAAGCTGTTCCATTTTCGGCAGATTCGCCCGAACCGCGTACTTCGCGCTTTAATGTTCCAACTGTCCCAATTTCATAAAGTGCGCTCTGTTCCAATTTCGGCCGAAACACCCGAACCGTGTACTTCGCGCGTTTTCGTCCCAACTGTCCCGAGTTCAAAATTGCTCTCTATTCCCCGATCGGCCGAAACAACCGAACCGCGTACTTCGGAACTTTGTGTCCCAAGTGTCCCAAATCAAATTGTGCAAGCTGTTCCATTTTCGGCCGAAATCCCCGAACTGCGTACTTCGCTCTTTCATGTTCCAAGTGTCCCAAACTTTCCGTGCGAGCTGTTCCATTTTCGCCCAAACCGGCCGAGTCGCGTCCTTCGGAACTTTTTGTCCCAAATGTCCCAAAGTTAAAAAGTGCAAGTTGTTCCATTTTCGGCCGAAACTCCCGAACCGCGTACTTCGCGCGTTTTCGTCCCAAATGTCCCAAAATGCATTTGTGCGTCTTCTCCCTGTTTCGGCCGAATCGGCCGAGCCGCGTGTTTCGCGCATTCGCGTCTCACATGTCCCTAATGAACCAAGTGCCATTCATACTTAGTTTTTCCCGCTCTACCCGAATATGTTGTTTTTCAAACTAAATATGAATTTAAGTTGTGGCTCTGATACTATCAATCTGAAGACCAAATTCCAAGGACAGCTGGTAGAAGGAAGAAGCTTTCAAGACGCTGGTCATCTCTGTTTTCAAAGACATACGCCGTCATCTTTAGGATGAGATTTCTGAGACATAGCTGAGGCATTAAAAGAATTTCAGGCAGCGGATTCTGAAGTCAGTGGGTCCCTCCAAGTGACTGGCCACCTGTCTTCTTCTCCTCATTCTTTTCTCTTCTTCCATTTCTTTTTCCGTTTTCTTTGCAACGAGTTGAGGTACTGCGATAGGCGGTCTTTTAACTATTCTTGGTTAAAGAAACGGTTACGAAGAGTAACTGATTTGCAAGCTCTATAATGGCCTTCTTCACGCCATTCAAAAAAAAAGAGAAAAAAGGGAGAATTTGGCATATTTTCTGAAAGTGTAAATAGATTATAAAGAAATCAATACAGAAGGACTTTCCCATTCTTTGTCTATCTGATCTCTGGCTTTCCTAATTTATTTTCTTTGTGAAGATCATTTTTCTCAAGCTCGTTAGTCTTACCGATTGCATACTCTTCAATTTTGCAAGCACGGTGATCTTGTATAACCAAGAAGGAACTTTGTGTCCTTGATTAATGAATCTATGTTATGTTAAGAAACTTTGTGTTCTAGCAGATGTTATTTACAGAACTTTGTGTCTCTGAATTCATCTCACTTATACAAATGATCTTGTTTCAAATTACTGTGACTTCGCATACATAAAGAATTACTCTGATATCTATAATTCTGCATGTTGCCTTTCTGCTCTTTCCCATACTCTTTTTCCTCAGTCCTTTTGTAATTGATGATCTTCATAGAAAACACTTTCGTGATATCCAAGTTTAACCAACAAATCATGTCTTGTACATTTGTAAATAAGTTTGTTTCTGAATAAGGGAACCTCTCCCATTAAAGAGGAGGGACTTCTTGTCCCCTGACTGTTGCTCTTCTTAAAAGTCCTATCTGAAAACCAACAGTTTTTGGCGACTCCGCTGGGGAAAATCATTTTCCAGTTTTGTTATTTTTGATCATCTTTTGATCTGGTGACTCCGCGTTTTACTCGAGGGAGGAGGGCCCTTGGTATTGAAGATTCTCAGTTTCAGCTTTTGGAGCAGCAGGGTTTTCCTTTCCCTTCAACAAGAAATAGAAGGACTCGTTCGACAAGCACTCCACCTATTCAAGATAGAAGTCCTACGGGTGGTACTCCTCTAGAGCCTGCTAGTCCCAATCTACGAGCTTTGATTCTTGCTGGTGTTGCAGTCCCTCTCTAAGCCGTTTTTCCAAGAATGGCAGCACCATTGCCATGGGGTCAACGTGTCGGGCCCCTGGCCCTTACTCAGCCTTTGCATGAGTTAACCAGAGGTAACCGGAAGAACTTCCCTAAATTCAAAGGTGATGGAAAAGTGCATCCTGATGAACATATTGTAGCCTTCATAGTTGCATGTGGAGTTTTGGGAGTTGAACATGAAGATGTCTCCGTAAGACTGTTCGTGGAGACTTTACAAGATAATGTTGCTGATTGGTTCTATCACCTTCCGGCTGGTGCTATCACCGACTGGGACACAATGAGAACTAGATTTGAAAGCCGTTTCAAACCAACAGAAGATGTGCATGCCTCGCTAGCCCAAATCTCTCAAATAAAGAAAGATTCACAAGAGCCCATGAGAGAATTTGTGGCTCGATTCAACAGGTTGATAAATAAAATTCCAACAAACACTCGACCTGTTGATCAAATTCAAAAATGTTTCTTTCTAAATGCCCAATCACCTAAAGTTAGTTATGCACTAAGAAGGGCTAATCTCGTAACGTTAGCTCTAGATCAAGAGCTGGTTGTTAGTGTCGAAGATGATTTGATCATGTCAGGGAAGTTGAGAAGAGACCCTCCCAAATCTAAGTCTGCTGCTTCTTCCTCTTCCACCCCTGGACCTAACATTGATCCATTAGTTCAGAAACTTGCGAATGATCTTATTGCTATAAAGAAACAATTGGCTCAGCATGCCCCTTATGCAGATGTTCCAAGAAGGAATTTTCAGCCCAGAAATCGTTTGCCTCCTTCTCAAACAAGATTAGCACTTGAAGGACCTCCTGTTAAGGTTCCTGTGAATGCAACCTGTGAGGTTGAAGAGCCAGATGATGATGAAGATAATGAAGCTTGCGAGGAGTTTGTGGAGGAATTTGATAATGAGGCAGAAGAACTTGAAGGATCTCGGGTTAATTTCTTTACCACTGAGGGCATTGATGATGGAGATGACTATGATGAAGTAGTAGCGGACATGCATAGCTAACCATTCGCTGTCATGACTCGAGAGAAGACAAGTCAGAAGGAGAAAGTGACGCAGCCCCCCAAGAAATCTAAGGAGTAGTCGACAACTATTCCCGTGATTGCAAAAAGAGGATCTCCTATCCCTACTTCGTCCACACCAAAGGTGAGTCCTATCAATCCTGCTACCAAAGTTGCTTCTTCTTTTTCTCCTAGAGTTGATAAGCCTAGAATTTCAAGTGATGATGGCCGGTCCACTTCTGGGTCTTTTGATATTGTTGATCACCTGAAAAAGACCAAGGTCCAAATCTCAGAAGATGAGTACTATCAAACCCATCCCAAAGCTTTTGCCAAGATGATTCAATCTGTTAATTCCCATTCCAAGACCACCTCTAAAGGTATTTTACCCACTCCTCCTTCTGCACCACGGCCTAGTCTGGTAGCTGCTGTCACCTCGCCTGGTGACAAAATTAAACCATTTTATGTAACACTTCTTATAGCTGGTCATAGGCTCAGTAATTGTGTCATAGATTCTGGAGCCTCAGACAATGTCATGCCAGCTAAAGTAGCTCATGCCTTGGGCTTGACCCTCACTCGTACTTATGGATCTTGCTACTCTATGGAGAGTAAGGAAGTTCCTCTGGTTGGAAGGATTAAAGATGCACAAGTGGCTTTTGCTGCCTTGCCTGAAAAGAAAGTGTTGGCTACCATCTTAGTAGCAGATATCCCTCCTTCATATGGGATGTTGCTAAGTAGGAACTTCTGCAAAGATGTGGGTGGAGAAATTCAAATGGACTGGTCACATGCACTTATACCTGTCAATGGACACATGAAAAAGTTGCTACCTGAGAAGCAGTCTGAGTATATTGTGCAAAAAACGGATGATCCTAAAGCACAAATACTCTATGAGGATATGGGTCATGGCAATTACATGATTATGTCCCCTAATGAAATCCAACTTCCCAAAGTGTCACATAAGGACCCTAATGGTGTTTGGATCTTAGAGTTTGATGGAAGTTGTTCCTCAGCTGGTTCTGGAGCCGGTGTCCTGCTGGTGTCACCTGAAGGTAGCCTTCATCCTTTTTCATTTAAGTTGCAGTTCGAAAATACAAATAATACAGCAGAGTATGAGGCTCTCATTCTTGGACTGCAAGTGGCCAAAGAACAAGGTGTAAAGAATATTCTGGCTCGTGGTGATGCAGAGCTGATTGTAAAGCAGGTCAGAAACCTCTTTCAGGTAAAAAATGGAAGGCTGAAACACTACCGGAATCAGGTTTGGGATTCCTTTGAATTCCTTGATGCTTTCTCTATCGAAGCAGTACCTAGGGAAAAGAACATCAGGGCTGATTCACTAGCTGTCTCAGGGTCGCTACTGATTCCTCATCCTGACTTCTCTCAGGATAAGTTCACTATTGAAATGGTCCATCGGCCTAGTGTGCCTGACAATACCAATAACTGGAAAGTTTTCAATGATGATCAACATTTGCTTTCCTTCCTGGAACTCAAGGGTAATTTCGAACAACTGTATTTTGAGGGAAGTGACAACCTGCCTCGTGAGAGTGTGTCTTTTGATAAAGTAGTCACCCAAGGGGAAGAAACAGATCAGGAAGGGTGAATTAAACTCAAAGGGAATAAGATTCCTAAATTTTTGGTGAGTTTGGAGGAATTATTTGATAAACATGATAGGTATGTGAAGTCTAGGGCTTCTACTGGGCCTCAACAATCAGCTGAATATGATAAGATTGATATTGGGAGTTCTACTGACCCCAAGCTAGTGAATATTGGAAAATTTTGCACAGCAGATGAGAGGAGAAAGGCAATTGATCTTCTAAGGAGGTATAAGGATGTTCTTGCTTATTCTTATGAATATTTGAAAGCTTTCAAACCAAAAGATATGCAGCACTCTATTCCTCTTAAGCCTGGAATTAAGCCTTTCAAGCAGAAACAGAGGCAATACAACCCCAAAATAGCTGACACCATCTTTCAGGAGATACAGAAGTTGTTGAAGGCTAAAATTATTTTTCCCATTCACCATTCAACATGGATTGCAAATATTGTGCCTGTTAGGAAGAAAAATGGTGAGATCCGCATTTGTGTTGATTTCAGGAATCTGAATCAGGCTTCTCTGAAAGATAATTATCCTTTGCCTATGATGGATCAGGTCTTGCAAGCAGTAACAGGGTCTGAAATGTTATCCATGCTCGATGGATTCTCGGGATACAATCAGGTAGAGGTTGATACTGCAGATCAACACAAGACAGCTTTCACTACTCCTTGGGGTACCTTTGCCTACAAGAGAATGCCTTTTGGGCTTATTAATGCTGGTGCCACTTTCCAGAGAGCTATGGATCTGGCTTTTGGAAGTTTGAAAGGGAAATGTATTGTCATATATCTTGATGACCTGACAGTATTTTCCAAGACAAGAGCGGATCATTTTGATCACCTAGAGACAGTTCTGCTAAGATGCAGAGAGCATGGAATTTCTTTGAATCCTAAAAAATCTGTTTTCTGTGTCACAGAGGGAAAACTATTTGGGCACATTGTCTCTAAGGATGGTATTAAGATTGATCCTGAATGAGTACAAGCTATCCAGCAAATTCCTCTCCCAACCAGTAAAAAGGGTGTGCACTCCTTCTTCGGTAAGATCAATTTTTTGAGAAGATTCATCCCTGATTTTGCAGAGTTAACTTTGAATATTTCTCAGATGATGAAAGGGAAGCAAACATTTGGTTGGTCTTCTGAAGGAAAGGAATCCTTTGAGGGTATCAAGAGAGCTATCGCTAAAACTCCAGTTTTGGCCTGTCCTGATTTCAGCAAAGATTTCATCATCTATTGCTATGCTACAGATAATACCCTGGCTACTGTCTTAACTCAAGAAGACTCTAATGAGCATGAACTTCCAATTGCGTTCATGAGCTATATTATGAAAGATCATGAGTTGAAATACACCATGATGGAGAAGCATGCTTTTGCAGTGGTCAAAGCTGTTAAGTAGTTTCGTTTTTATATCCTCAACTCTCACTCCATGGTGCTGGTTCCAGATACAACTGTTAAGTCAATTCTCACACAACAAGAATTTGGATCCAAGAGAGGGAACTGGGTTGCTAAGGTCCAAGAGTATGACATTGACATCAAGCCGACCAAGCTGGTTCGTGGAAAAGGTCTTTGTGAGCTCATTGCTGAAGGAGCCAAACATGAGTTGCTGGAGAACAAAGTCGGCCTTCCTACTGTCCTGTTCCTTAGTTCAGTTGATGAATGGTATGCTAACATCACCCATTTTCTCACCTATGGGGAATGCCCCTCTCATTTAACTACCAAAGAAAAGAGGACTGTTAAATTGAGGTCAGCGCAATATATATTGTGGGAAAATGCCTTGTTCAAGCGTGGCTTAGATGGGAGATTTTTGAAGTGTGTGGACAAGGAACAGCAGAGAAAGTTGCTCTCAGCATTTCATGATCAGGCATGTGGAGGGCACTATTCATCAATGGTCACTGCTCACAAGATACTTTGTGGAGGATACTACTGGCCTTCCTTGTTCAGAGATGCATCCAAGTGGGTGGATAAATGTGAAGCTTGTCAGACCTTTGTGGGAAGACCTAAATTGGCCGCTTTGCCTCTCAAGCCAGTTGTGATTGAGGAACCATTTCAACAGTGGGGTTTGGACTTCATTGGTACACTTAATCCTATTTCTAGTGCTGGTCACACTCATGTACTGACTGCCACGGACTACTTCACCAAATGGGTGGAAGCTATTCCAGTCAAGAGCACTACTTTTGAAGTGGTATGCAGCTTCATTAAAGAGAACATCTTGGTAAGGTATGGTGTACCTAACAATATTGTAACAGATAATGCTTCGAATTTCTCTTCAACTGAGATAATGGACTTCTGCTATGGGTATGGCATTTCTTTGGCTCACTCTTCATATTACTACCCTCAGGGTAATGGGCAAGCAGAATCCACTAACAAAAATCTGGTGACTATCATAAGGAAGTTGGTCAATGAGTCTCAACGAAACTGGCACAAGAAGCTCTATGATGCTCTTTGGGCAGACAGGATTACACCAAAGAGAGCTATTGGAATGTCTCCTTTTCAAGTGGTATATGGAGCAGAAGCTCAATTGCCAGTGACAGTGGAGCTACCAGCCTTGCACCTAATGAAGGCCATTGAAGATACTAGTTTCAGAGATGCTTTGGACAAGAGAATTATGTACCTGCACAAACTGAATGAGGACAGATTGGAGGTTGCTGATAGGATATCTGTTCACCAGCAGAAGGTTAAGGTCCTGTTTGACAAGAAAGCTAGGTTCAGAGATTTCCAAGTTGGAGACACTGTGTTGCTATGGGATAAAAGGCATGAACCTCGTGGCAGCCATGGAAAGTTTGATTCCCTGTGGCTCGGACCTTTCAAGATCAGACACTTTGCTGGTGAGAATTCTTTCTACCTTGATTACATGGATGGTTCTCCTCTCCCACTTCCTTATAGTGGGCAGTATCTCAAGTTGTTCAAGTCCTAGGTGATTAGGGTGTCCCTTGTATATTCTGTACAGTGTTTTTGTTTTTCTTTCCTTTTCTGTTTTGGTGTGTTGTCCTCTATATTGGTTTGTTTTTGACTCCGTTGCCTAATGGATGAGGTACTGGTCTACTTCCCCTGAGTTTGTCTAAGTTCTTGCCTTGTCTCATTCCTTGAATTTATGCCAAGTCATCCCCAGAAGGAGCCAGCTGTTGTCCACTAAAAATTCCCTGCTCTTATGAAAGTAAAAATTTCAAAATTTTGAGTTTTAGTGTCTTCTCTGTTGTGCTGAAAATGTACCAAGTCATGAAATTGAGAAAAGTCTATAGTTTTGGGTCATTTTGTATGTATTTCGGGCATGTCAGACATTTTTTTCCCGCCTGTCCCAAGTTCCGAAGTGCACTCTATTCCCCGATCGGCCGAAATCCCCGAAGTTGTTCCATTTTCGGGTCCGTCAGAACTTTTCGTCCCAAGTGTCCCAAATAGAATCAGGCAAGCTGTTCCATTTTCGGCCGATTCACCCGAACCACGTACTTCGCACTTTCATGTTCCAACTGTCCCAATTTCATAAAGTGCGCTCTGTTCCAATTTTAGCCAAAACACCCGAAACGCGTACTTCGCGCGTTTTCGTCCCAACTATCCCGAGTTCAAAATTGCTCTTTGTTCCCCGATCGGCCGAAACACCCGAACCGCGTACTTTGGAACTTTGTGTCCCAAGTGTCCCAAATCAAATTGTGCAAGTTGTTCCATTTTCGGCTGAAATCCCCGAACCGCGTACTTCGCTCTTTCATGTTCCAAGTGTCCCAAACTTTCCGTGTGAGCTGTTCCATTTTCGCCTGAACCAGCCGAGTCGTGTCCTTCGGAACTTTTTGTCCCAAATGTCCCAAAGTTAAAAAGTGCAAGTTGTTCCATTTTCGGCTGAAACTCCTGAACCACGTACTTCGTGCGTTTTCGTCCCAAATGTCCCAAAATGCATTTGTGCGTCTTCTCCCTGTTTCGCCCGAATCGGCTGAGCCGCATGTTTCGCGCATTCGCGTCTCACATGTCCCTAATGAACCAAGTGCCATTCATACTTAGTTTTTCCCGCTCTACCCGAATATGCTGTTTTTCAAACTAAATATGAATTTAAGTTGCGGCTCTGATACTATCAATCTGAAGACCAAATTCCAAGGACAGCTGGCAGAAGGAAGAAGCTTTCAAGACGCTGGTCATCTCTGTTTTCAAAGACATACGCCGTCATCTTTAGGATGAGATTTCTGAGACATAGCTGAGGCGTTCAAATAATTTTAGGCAGCGGATTCTGAAGTCAGTGGGTCCCTCTAAGTGACTGGCCACCTGTCTTCTTCTCCTCATTCTTTTCTCTTCTTCCATTTCTTTTGTCGTTTTCTTTGCAACGAGTTGAGGTACTGCGATAGGCGGTCTTTTAACTGTTCTTGGTTAAAGAAACAGTTACGAAGAGTAACTGATTTGCAAGCTATATAATGGCCTTCTTCACGCCATTCAAAAAAAAGAGAAAAAAGGGAGAATTTGGCATATTTTCTGAAAGTGTAAATAGATTATAAAGAAATCAATACAGAAGGACTTTCCCATTCTTTGTCTATCTGATCTCTGGCTTTCATTTATTTTCTTTGTGAAGATCATTTGTCTCAAGCTCGTTAGTCTTACCGATTGCATACTCTTCAATTTTGCAAGTATGGTGATCTTGTATAACCAAGAAGGAACTTTGTGTCCTTGATTAATGAATCTATGTTATGTTAAGAAACTTTGTGTTCTAGCAGATGTTATTTACAGAACTTTGTGTCTCTGAATTCCAATACAAATGATCTTGTTTCAAATTACTGTGACTTCGCATACATAAAGAATTACTCTGATATCTATAATTCTGCATGTTGCCTTTCTGCTCTTTCCCATACTCTTTTTCCTCAGTCCTTTTGTAATTGATGATCTTCATAGAAAACACTTTCGTGATATCCAAGTTTAACCAACAAATCATGTCTTGTACATTTGTAAATAAGTTTGTTTCTGAATAAGGGAACCTCTCCCATTAAAGAGGAGGGAATTCTTGTCCCCTGACTGTTGCTCTTCTTAAAAGTCCTATCTGACGACCAACACCACTGAATGCTGAGGAATAAATTTGATAGGAAAGAGACGCCCGTCAAACCGTAAAATGCAGAAAAATGACCATTTGAGCCTGGAGATGAAATTTTTTCCAAGGACAGAAGATTTAGAATTGTTACAAGGCTCAAATACGCTCTTCAGAGCTATATCCATTCATTTCCCTTCAAATATTCAGGGCAAAAATGACAAGGGCTGCAAATCTTGACTGTAAAAAATGGAAAGAACAGGAAGGCCCGAGTTTTTAGATAAACAGAGAATGGGTGACCACAATTATAGACGAATTTCAGAGGAACGAAGAAATAGGGAAATATAAATGGACCCATACATGAAATTCAACCCAAGAATAGATTAATTATGGAACCAAAATAAATCAGAGACGTCCCTGGCACAACACAGGGGGGGTAAAATATAATAGAGGCCATAAATCGATGGATTGCAAAGGATAAATGGGGCAAGACAATTTTGAGCACTAACATCGGCTCCGACTTGGGGATGGGCACTCCCTGTGAATACCACAAGAACAACAGTAGACCAAGTGTCAAAAATATCCATTGGGAAATGGAGTCAGCTTACAGAGAAAGTAAACAGAGCCATCTTCCACAAATGAATAGAGAAACCAGTAAGAATAGGTCACCAAGGACCATAGTGAGTGAAAACACAAAAGAAAGGAAATAAACAACAAACTATACACTGTACAAATGATGTTTACCTTGATTCTGGGGAATCAATCCAAGAAATGCTTTAAATGCCTGCCATTAATAGGTAATTCAAGTAATTCACCATCCAAATCCTTCAAGAAGAATGTATGTTCACCAATCCTGATATCAATCCAGAGTAAGGGCCCATCCATAATGAGTAAATTTTCCGTTCTTTCCCTTATCTTCATGCTTGCTATCCCATAGCAGCACAAGATCTCCAACATTGAAAGCTCTGGGAGTGACCTTCTTGTCAAATAACTTCTTTAGCTTTTCTCTAAACTTTACATGCCTCTGGTGGGATTCCCTCCTTTCTTCATCAAGTTCAAAAATTTGGTTAATGTGAGCATTATAAGGACTTACTTCTTGGTCCTCTAGTTTTTGAATGAACTAATATGAGTATAATTGCATATGTAGGGGTAGCAGGGCCTGAGTTCCATACACTAACTCAAATGGCCTCTTTCCAGTGGCTCTTTTAACAGTGATTCTATCAGCCCAAACAACAAACTTCAACTGTTCACCCCATTTTCTCTTTTTGATCTCCAAGGTTCTTCTGATAATCTTCAGTAGGTTTTTACTATTGGACTCAGCTTGTCCATTTCCTTTAGGGTTTTAATTAGAGGCATATGTCAATTTGATCCCATATTCTTTACGCATTTCCACCAAAGGTTTAGCTCTAAAGCTCATGGAATTGTTAGCAACAATCTTGATTGGCACCCCAAGCCTGCAGATGACATGGTTTAGCACAAATTCCATGACAATTTGGTGTGTTTCCTTCTTGGTGGGGATTGCCTCCACCCATTTAGTAAAGTAATCAGTGGCTATAAGAATCCACTCATGGCCAGCACTTGAAGGGTCTGAAATATCACCAATGAAATCCATTCCCCATTTCTTGAATGGAGCTTCAATTGATTCAGGCTACAAAGGAAGGGAGCTTGAATATTTTAGTATTCCAGTGAAGTGCTGGTAACTCTCACATCTTCTAACCAAAAGAGTTGTATCCTTGAAAAGAGTTGGCCACCAATAACCAACCCTGAGGATCTTGTGTGTTGTGACTCTTGCAGCAAAATGCCCCCCCATAAACTCCTCCATGGAGATTAACAATTATCTTGGGGGCTTCTTCTTCATTAATGCACCTTAAGAGGACTCCCTCCGAGTTCTTCCAAGATAACCCATAATTAGTAATGACATATTTCTGGGAAGCCAACTTAAGGGCTCTTTCTGGTTCTTAAAATAATCAGGGTAGTTCAAATGTCTGATATACAAAATTACATCTTTGTACCACTCAAAACTCATCAACCTTTCAAAGACACCTGCCCTTTCTTCCTCTACCTCATTTACCTCAATAGTTTGCAAGTTGCTCTCATCCATAAGCTTAGCTAAGCCCAAAACTCTCACCAACTTTATGGTTTGGATATCCATGTCATATTCTTGCAACTTGTTCACCCACTTGCACCTTTTTCTTGAGACCCCAATCTCTGATAAGATGTCCTTGAACATGGTGTGGGGAACATAAGAAACAATTTTAGAACTTAGAATATATGGCCTGGAAACCTTTGTTGCTTTTACTAAGGAAAATGCTTGCTTCTCCATGATAGTGTACTTTATCTCATCCCCCTGCAATGCCTTACTAAAAAATTCAACTGGCCTCTCAGCCCCCTTATCATCCTTCTGCAGCAGGACAGAAGCAATAGTGTTCTCTGAAGCAAAGGAAAACAGTTGGAAAGACTTCTTATAAACTAAAGCTGCCAAAACAGGGACATACTTTAGTGCCTCTTTAATCACATTGAAAGCTTGGATGGCAGCCTCCTCCCATTTGATGGCCTAGTCCTTTTTTAGCATGGAATTGATTGTAATGGTCAACTCAACAAAGTTTGATATGCATCTTCTAATGAAGTTTATCTTCCCAAAAAAGGAATGAATTCCTTTCTTGGTTCTTGGGATTAGAACCTTGCTGATGGCCTCTACCTTTTCTAGATCAATCATTACCCCTTCTTGTGACACAATGTGACCAAGAAATTTTGCCTTCTGCACTCCAAAATGGCACTTCTTTGGATTGAGTGAAATGTCATATTCTCTGCATCTTATCAACATCTTTTCCAAGTACAACAAGTGATCACTTCTCTTCCTGGAGAACACAGTTAAATCATATTCATATACAACAATAAAATCATTGATGTAACCAACAAAACAATGTCCATAGCTCTTTGAAAGGTTGGTCCAGCATTCATCAGACCAAAGGGCATCCTAACGTACACATATGTCCCCCAAGGAGTGGTAAAGGTTGTCTTGATCCTTTCTGATTCCTTAACCACAATTGGTTATAACCAGAGAAACCATCTAGGATGGAGAGTAATTTAGAACCAGTCACTAACTGCAACATGTTTTCCATATTTGGTAAAGGATAATTATCCTTCATTGATGCTCTGTTTAGATTCCTGAAATTGACACACATCCTGATCTCGCCATTCTTCTTTCTTACTGGTACTAGGTTTGCAACCCAAGAAGAATACCTTGTGGGCTGAATAATCCCTCCATCTCTTAGCTTCTTTAGTTCCTCTTGCATTTTAAGAGATAAGAGTGGATTTCAATGGGCCTCTCTTTTTTCCTGAATGGCTTTCCATTAGACTGCAAGGGAATCTCATGTTGAAATAGGTCCTCTCTATATGATTTTAGTTCAGAATAGGTCAAAGCCATGCATTCCTGATACTTTTTCAAAAATTGGATGTATGAATGCTTCTCCTCCTTTCTGAGATTGCTTCCTAACCAAATTTTCCTTGGCTTCTCCCTTGTACCAAGATCATGGTCCTCAACATCCCTTGAGGCTGCCATATGTCTATTAATAATGTAATCAACATTATCAAAATTTGATTCAAGAGAAACTAGCCCTCTGGGAATGGTATTAGTCTTTAGCTGGATGATGCCCTTGCCAAAAAAGGTTTCCTTCCTCTATGTGGCACATACCATTGGCTCTAAATCAATGCATTGATCAACAAACTATCCTTGGTTTTGCAAAAATCTTCTGATCTGAGCATCATCATCAAATACCTGCCAGTGTTTAATGTTGTCAGGGACAGAGTGTCTTGTTTACACTTCCAAATCATATTCACAATATGGGGACACTACACAATTGTCAAAATGAAACCTCAACACTACAAGTTTTTCTACCAAGTCATTGAACTTCCTATCATGATGCACAATATTGAATGAATCAAACTTCTCAATGAAATCCCAAATTACATGCTTGTATTGTTTCATTCACTGATTCTTTATGGCATACAGTTTTCTAACTTGTTTTACCATTAATTCTAAGTCTCCTTTGACAATGCTGTCCTTAAAACCATATTTCCAAGCAATTCTTAAACCCAAAAAAAATTCCTCATACTCATCAATGTCGTTAGTGCACTCAAAATTGAGTTCGAAGGAAAAAACAATTTTTTCCTGACCTGGAGAAAGCAGAACAACACCAGCACCATTCCCAAACTTAGAGCAAGCTCCATTAAACAATAGAGTTCAAGGAGATCCCGTTTGTTCAATGCATTTTTATTCTTCAATCTTGTACTCCTTTCCATCAGAAAATCCTTCAAAATTATTAGCATCAACACTTGTGTACAATACTTCATAGGATGCAATGTTGGGATCTTCAATAAGGTGCAACATCTTCTTTTCCCTATACATCCTAACAAGGGTGCCCTCAATTGGGATGGTAGCATAGGACATGTCCATTTATGCACTCCCACCAACACTTTTAGTCCATTTTATAGACAATAGCATGCCCCACTTGGCTGGTTAGTCAACAATAACAACATCAAGTTTTAAATTTTTACCCAGGTAAGCTACAAGTTGCACCACCAAACCCTTCACACACCCTACCATTGTCACCTCTCTGGAGTCCAATGAAGTACACTTCCCATATGATGTTGTAACCTTAATATCCAACTCATTCATGACTTCCAGAGGCATGACATTACATGATGCCCCTGAGTCAAACATGCAGTTATGGAGTAATTTGTCCTTAATGATCAGGGTAGTGAATAATGGATCCACATTTAGTTGAGATTCCACCAAGGATGTCCCCAAATAGACCTCAGGTGGTTCACCTAAGTCTTCCAATGCTGGTGGTGTTTCTAAATTTTCAATGATTGGTAGAGTCTCCACAATGTTTACATTTTTGCCTAGGGCATTCTTCTCTTCTTCTAATCCCAAGTATTCAAATGCTCTCTTTTTGTGCTCAGGAATCCTAAGCAACTCAACAATTGGAACAGAGAATTTAATTTGACTTAACACTTTGGCAATGTCATATAGGACATTCTTTGGCAAGGTAGTATTGGAAGGAAAGCTAACACACTCACTAGGTGGTACAAGATTTTTTACATCTTGGGCATGAGGAGGGGTATGATTTTTCTTTGGAACTACAGGGATTTTGGCAGGTGCATATTTCTTAGGAGCCTCTTTAGCAATGTTTGAAAGGGATATTTTGGCTTGGCTTGAGGCCCTTCCCCTTTGATAGCCTTACTTCTTGTGTTATATTCCTTCTCTTGAGAAACAACAACATTCATCAGTAACTGTCTATCTTCCTCATATGGGATTCCTCCATCATACTTCTTTATCATTAAAGCCCTTAAATATTCAAAGTCATTATTGGGAAATTCAAAATCTTGTACAGTATCTACTTCTAAAGTATGAGAGGGAGGAAGTATAGGTACCCTATGAATGCAATCCCAAAAAGTGGCAGCAGTCCGGGCACTTATCACCTTAGTTGAAGTTGCCCCTTGTTGTGAGCTCGTGGAACAACCCATCATGCAGACATCATCATCATTATCATCATCAACTTCCTCTTCTTCTTGGTGATCTTATTCACAAGGATCATGGGCATGAAACATCTGTCACACCAATCAATGACATCTGTATCCTCTACAACACCAACTCTGGTAGCCAAAGGATCAGGCACCATTCTATTTTCCCTAACTTGAGATTTCCTATTTCCAAATCCCATAGGTCCCTTGCCTCTTTCATCAGATGTTTTGTGATTTGTGAACCTGTCTTGGCCTTGCTACTTGTGTTGACCTTGTGAGCTCTGCCCAATCCCATTTTCTGCATGGGCTATTTTGTATGATATTTCTTTGACAGCCCTTGCCAAAGTCTTCACAACTTCTTCCAAATCAGCAGCCTTGCTTTTCTGAGTTTTTTTTAGGTTAACCAGCTTCATACCATCCCTCTTAGGAGGTTTTCTAATTGGCTTGATATTTTTTTCAATTTGCAAATCCATAGTGAATGCTTGCCTCAAATTAGCAGGATTTTTGTCCCTCAAGTAGTAAGCAACCTTTTTATCAAATGTATTTGAATATTTAATAAAACATGATTCATCACATGACCTTATCCTAACAGGAAATATCCTCAAGGTATTATTAAACCTTATGTTGAAATCATGTACTGAATCATTAGGATTTTTTTTTATGTTTTCAAATTCTGTAAAAAAAAAACCTAGGGTCAGTTCTATCACCATACTGCAATCTAAATGCATTTCTCATCTCTGTCCAAGAATCCATTGAATTATGAGGCAAAGCTTTATACTAGTCCTTTGCATCCTCTTCCAGAGTATGGATAAACAACTTGATATACACATCTTCATGTTCAATCTAAAAGTCTTCCATCATATTGATAAAAAGATTTAAATGTTAATCACCAGTTATAACATTGTTTCCTTAGAACTTTGGCAGTTTGTTCCTTACTTCTTGAGGAACTGCATTTGGATAACCAACCATCCCTACAAAATTTATAGGTCCAAAGGTATTTACAACAAATGGAGGTTTGGGTGGGGGAAAGGCCATATTGTTTTGAGGAGGTGACCCTGGAGGGGTGAAAATTTGATAAGGGGCAGAGGGTCTTTGAAACATAGGGGTATAACTTTCAAACTAGATATCCCATAAAGGCCCAGTTCCTTGGAAATCCCTATCAATATTATGAAAATATAGGGGTAGAATGAGAAGAAAACTTTTCAAAATAAAATGAAGACCCCTCTCTAGTTGGAGAATTCAATTCCACAAAGAGGCTACTTGATTTAGAAGCACTTGAATTGCAGTCTTCAATAATAGGCCGATCACTTTCATCAATAGAGATCCCCTCTCTTGTCTGCTGATTTCCAACCGCTCTCTAGGATTTTCTTCCTTTTGATTTTGCTTTTCCTATCTCTGGAAATAATTTCCTAGTAGGATCCCTAGCAAAGAAATATCTTCTTCCTTCCAATTTGTAAATATTAGGAACAAATCTCACTTGACAGAGGTTAAGCCATTGGTACTCATCAAGAATCAACTCAACAGGGAGTTGCCACTAAGGATTTCCACCTTAGTTGTGAAAATGCACTAAATATGATATGTCAAATGTCTGTCAATACTAAAAATTGGAAATGGGATGATTTGACTTTCCTTTACCCAGACTTATCAATGAAAGCTAGTGCATTAGGAGTGGAAACTTAAAAAATTACACACAGCACTTGCAATTTTGAAATACCTCTTACAATCCCGAACACAAGATGATGTTTGAAAAAATGTATTAGCACTTTGAGCATACAAGAAGTGTTTACCAGGGTCTAAATATAGACTACACTCATAATCTCCCCAGCAACGGTGCCACTTAGGTGTTGGTACCCAAATTGATTCTCCTTCAAAGTCTAAGCAGCATCACAGGTTTAACAGGAAGCTTAGAGACAGATAGATCATGATGAGTCATTTTGTAGCTGGAGATGGGATCTAACTGGCCCTTAGTCACTCAGATGTGGAGAAATGGATAGCACCCTCAAGAGGATTTGATCTATCCTCGCTATTTTAGGTTGTGCCTTTCAACCAAGGTAAGAGAACCCCTTTTTAGCCTGTTGTTAATGGAGGAAATGGAAATATTATTCCTAATAATGTTTTTAAGGGGACCGTGAAGAGAATATGATCAATGCAACAAAATCTAACTCTCACGAGTTGTCACTCTAGATAGTGGAGATATTCTCTAGGAAAGGTTTAGGCTACTAAAGACATTTGGAATCTTGATTGTTTCTGCATGTTTTGGTGGTAAAATTTATGCATTTGTATACACACATGAAAAACAGGGGTAGTATGGGTAGGATTAGTTGTTTTTAAATAAATTTTGGTGGGAGGTGAGGCAAAATGAACTTGATTTTCAAAATCTCTGAGAAATCTTACAAAATGGAAAGTCTAGACAATAGAATACTTAAGAATAGCTAAAATGTTCCTTTAACCAGAATATGTACTTCAATGGAGGCCTAGATTAGCACTTTTTCACACAATATATGAGATTCCTAACACAAAGGATCGAGTTAGAAGACCCAATAAAACATCAAAATCTAAGATCAATCATGCATGAGGTACACCTAGACGCTTACAAATAATCTCTGTCAACGAATGAAAGAAAAGTGATTTTAAATCATTTATTTCACTCCCAGATGAAATCTCTACTGAGAAATGAGATTGTAGATGCCACTAAACTATCACAAGGATTGAGACCTGTGTGATTAAGATAGATTTTGATACAAGATTGCAATAGGAACAAGAAAAACTATTTGTAGACATTAAGAAATGAAATAAATAGATTTTTCTTAAGATCAAACCATAATAACTCGAGTTTGATTAAATTTATTAGCACAGGAAAGTTTCTAGAACAATTTCAGAGATTTTCAATGGTTGTACACTTGCAACCACCTTAACATGATCAAAATTAATAGAAAAGAGATATATATGCTTCTCAGATGGCTTCTCAAAATAGGCTTTGTCAAATTTTCCTCTTGGGGATTTTCTTCGACCTCTAACACTCCAACCATTTGCACAAAAAATTTGTGTCATTTATAACATTTACAACAAAGCCCCTTTTTCCCAAAACAAAAAACATTTAATGTACTAGTGCTCGCCATGATCTTGATCGCGATTCCCAAAATCATATATGTAAAAAGTTGTCAGGTGCTCCTGGGGAAGATCTCTTCAAAAATATCAGCATTCAACTCCTTCATCTGGTAGAACAGTCCTCCTTTAACTTCTATTCAACCAATCACTTTGCCCCTAATTTATCAAATCTGGTTCCTTGCGTGCTCGAGGAGAAGAAAAATGGAAAATCAGATCGAGCCCCATCAGTCAGACCATTTTAATGGCAAAAGATGTCTCCAGATCTCTCCCACAAAACTTAGATATCAAAATTAACTCTCATCTATGTTTGCATGTAGGAAATACCAAGAAATCATGAAGACTCGCACTTCCAGGCGTGTTTCAGTAAAAATGGGGGGAAAATCAGATTCAGACTCATAGTTGTCATTGATCTTTACTTTGAATTTGGGCCATCCACGTGGAAGATTCAACTTTAAAATAGGCTCAGGGGCTTCCTTTGACTTTTTACAACTTTTTGAAAAAATGGAAAAAAATTCCATTTTGCTCCGCACCTCCACCCTTAAGAAATGAGCTTGACACGTGTCCTAAGGTGGGTCCTAATGGAACCACAATCATATTCTTCCATTTCACCTCATTTTTGGAAAAGGGAAAATTTTCCAAGTTTTCCCCGCAGCTCCACCCTTAAAAAATGGGCCTAACACGTGTCCCAATGTGGGTCCCAACGGAACCGCTCTTCCTTTTCCACTTTCAAATCTTTTCTCCCAAAAGGAAATTTTTCCAAATTTCCCCTGAGAGAATGCACCTTCGCCGTTGACTGCAACAAGCTTTGACCTTTCCTTTATCGGGCTTATGGGCCATTTTGATGTTTTAGTCATTTGAATGTCAAGGGGAAAAAAATCCAAATTGCCCCTGATGGTCCGCCTCCCCACCCCTTTTGACTTGAAACAAACTTTCTACTGATCCTTTTGTCAGGGCTTGCAGGCCATTTTTGAGATTTTAATCCTTTTGAGGACAAGAGGTAAAAAATTCAAATTACCTCCAATGGTCTGCTTCCCCGCCCCTTTGACTTTTCAAACTACCACATGTCACCATGGCATGCATCTTGAGATGATCACCCAAAATTTGAGACTTTGAAAGAGCGCGGACTCGCCACGTGTCTCAGACCTCCCAAAACCCTTTTGAAAAAAGACTAAGTATGGGAAGACCCAGCGGAAGCCTCCACATGTCTCCATGGCAAAATTTCAAAATGGTGCCCAAAGAAGAGACCTCGAATGAGCACGTGGTCGCCACGTGTCCCTGTTCTGCCAAACTATACTAGTTGCATAAAAAATTGTCTAAGTTTGGGCAAAGAAGCGCAAACCTCCACGTGTCCTCCCTGCGCAAATCCAAGGCCATACCAAAAACTAAACCTTCAAATGAGTGTCGTTCCTCCACGTGGAATTTTTTTGGGAAAACATTTTCCACAAATTTTAGGAGTGACTTGCTGAGCCGCATCAAATCAAAAATGAACACGTGGACACCCTCGGGGTGAAAATAAGAAATTTTCCTTGCCACTTAAAAATTTCTTTAATTAAGAGCTTGGTGGGGCCGCGGGGTGAGTTAAAAGATTTTTGCCAAAGTATCGAAAAGGGACAAGTTTCAAAAACAGACCCACCGTGCCCCATCCAATTAGAAGAAGCCACATAAGCTCTAAAAGAACCAATAAAAAATGAGTAGAGCCACGGGATCAAACTTTTCCTTTTTGCCAAAAAAGAAAAAAATGCAATAAGTTAAATCATTTATCCCCACCATCCCCTAACTAACCAAAAGAAGCCACGTGACCATCAAATGTTGAGGAATAACTTTGATAGGAAAAAGACACCCGTTAGATCGTCAAAATACAGAAAAATCATCATTTGACACCCAGAGACTTGAAATTTTTTGCAAAGGATGAAAAAAAAAAGTGAATCATGGTTACAGGGCATCCTTTCGACCATTGATTTTGGATTTTCAAAGGCCTATAAAATATAGATTAACCATTCTCGAGCTTCAAATGGTCAAGGAAAAATAGGAAAAATTGCAGAAAAGCCCGCATATTTTGAAGAAATTATGGAAAAAATAGGGCAGGGCTCAGAGACTTTTTAGGGAGGGACATGACAACGGGGGACCTATATGATAGAACAATTGGAGGAATTTCAAGCATGAGAAGGTATAAGTATCCCTTCTAGATACACCCACATCAAGAGAAAATTTTTTTAGAGACACGCAGATGGAAATGGAATATATATGGATATAGAAAAACTAGTTGGGTGAAACTTAAATCCTGAGCACGCAATAATGTAACCTATGAGCTTTTCTGATAATTTCATAATCAAATCTACGTAAAAGTATTGAATTATTCTGTGGGTAGAGGGGGTAGTGCATTACGATCCAATAATTATTACAGCATCAGAGGCTCCAATGAGATTTCTTGCACGCTCTGTCTGACATAATCTATCTACTGGCTGTTTGATATGTGGAAAGTGACCTGTAGGTGCTTCGTGAGTATTTCTAGACAAGGTCATGGAAGATGGTAGTGAGAGATGTAGTGGATTTGTAGGAAACTATGGGTGGTTTTCTGGTCTAGCCTGGAAAATATTAGCTTTATTAGCTTCTATATTTAATGTAGAAAATTGTGCTATGATATCCGGCAGGAGGGGTGAGGATCTAAATACCAGCGTACGTAAACTGGTGTCAATGCTTAACTGATTAGCAAGCCCATTGGGTTATGGGACCTGGGGATCACAACCATGAGTTTGTGGTTGTTGTGGACCTATTATGGTCATGTGAAGAATCAATCTCTTCTTCCAACTATCCAATAGTCATAAGCCTTTTCAACTTCTATGTTTAATATTAGGAGTTTTGCGATCTTCTCAGAATACCTTACTGGTGTTTTGACAACTTGTATATGTAAGCATGTGTCTATGTCAATGAGAAGGTCTCCTACATTTGGCTGTGGAAATAATGGATCAAAACCAAACATTTTCTCTCTTTCGGGTTCTTGTATGGTCATGCGGATATCCTATTAAGGCAATCTATAGTTGGGTTGATTTGACTAGAATGTGTATGCTTTATCGTCCAATATTCAATTCTTTCAATTGTTCACTAACTGCTTGTGGATTTATTGTCATTTGGAAGACATGAATTCTAAGACCTTGATCTATATCCGTTAATGTTGTGAAGAGATTTGGCTGAGGTACTACTGGTTTGAATACGTAATCCCTGGGCTCTTTAGGTCCCGTAATTGTCATGCAAGAGATAGTCAAACTTTAATTGAAATAAATAAACTAATTATGAAAGATATATCTACACTATGCTTATATTTATTTTGTTTTCTTGTATTTTCAATGAAGTGTATTTGAATGAAATTTAAAGAGCAGCTATTCTAATATATTTAGATAACGAATAATTAATCTAATAATAGAATTAAAACAATCAAGTTAACCTGATATAGCTATTTGCATGTGCACTTGTGAATTTATCCTAAATATTTAAATAACTAACTAATTTAATCGAAATACCTTCAATCTTACCTCAGAAGTGAGGAATAAATCACAACTTCTCAGAAGCTATCATTCCCCATAGCTTCCCTGGTAATACTAAAAGCAAGCTTAACTGAAATAAAATGATTTTCTACTCTATTTGATATATTATAACTACAAATTTGATAATTCAAACATGAAGTTTTACATAATAGTGGCAATTCCAGTTGTGTCATGACTTGTCCACTCAATGTGATCTCTTCATTCCTTCGTGTTCTCGTGAATCCAGAAAAGTGGGAATGTGATAGCGGCATCAGAAGGAGATACTCAAACAATGGCAGCTTAGATGTAAACCAAATAGAATACAAGTAAGAGAGGGATAGTGCAAGTAAACAGAGCTTGACTATGTGATTCCTAGTAGGATTTATTGCAGGGATACAATGCAAATATACCGAGAATTCTAGGATCTATTTCTTATGACAAAACAACAACGTACTACTCTAAGATTATCAAATGAACTTTAATCTAGAACTGAAACTATCTTATGCTAAGCTGATTGTGTTGAGGATAACAATGGAGCAAACATGAAAGTGTGAAGAACAAGTGATCTCTAAATCAGAAAGGAAGAAAGGAGCCTTGAACTGAGAGGCTGAGAATTCATGTAAAATCTAAACCTATTGAAACTTATGGAAGAACTTTAAAACACACTGAATAATAATTCATAGAGGGAGAGGGGCCACTTACTTGTAAACAAGCTTCGTATTTATAGCATTTGGTTTTACTAGAGGGTAATTTTGAATTGAACTCTTTTATTGTAAACAAAGAGAAATTACTATTTACCAGGTGGCTAAAGCATAAATACAAGAAAGAGTAGTTGAATAATTCCAATGCCACTTGATTTTTTACGTTGACGAAAGCATTGGAAAGTTATAGAAAATGTGCACAGGACCGCTGCCCTACGCAGGGCGGCAGTTACAAGACCGCCACCCTGTCCTGGGTGGTAGTCACGGGACTGTTCCCAAGCAGGGCGATGGACTTGCAACTAAAGACCAAAATGCAAGAAAAGAGTGGAACAGGGTCAGAAAAAAGCACACAGAGGCTGGATAGGGAATTTAGGGATACAAATGTATACTCAACAAGCTTTTCTAGATTCCCAACACCTTGCAAAGAGATCTGAATCCTCATCAGAGTTTCTGTAACCTCTTTCCAATAGTACATTACATACAATTTTGGGTACGTACAGGACCCAAATTACATACCACTTTAAGAGGAACAGAAAAATAGGGAAATATAAATGGACACATACATGAAGTTTAACGTAGGAACAGATTAATTATTGCACCAAAAGAAAGTAGAGATGTCCCTAGTACAACACGGGGGAGAAAAATATGACAAAGGACATAAATCGATGGATTGCAAAGGAAAAATGGGGCAAGACTATTTTGAGCACCAACAGGCGTTACACTTTGTCTATATTTAACACACTAGTCCTGGTACATTTACTTTCTTCCCCATGCACTTCTATATTTTGTACCTAAATATAGTTGTATGATTTAATCAGAATCTTACACGGAAATTCTCATCGATATTTTTTGTGTTGTCTTACTCTCTTTCCTGAACTTATTATGTGTAACTTTTTCAAAAGTTTTGTATGCTCCTAGAATGAAAAGAATAAATAATAAGTTCCACTATTAAATTTTAACAAATCAAAGAATGAAAGAATGTTGGGGCACAATGACTAGTTTTGTTTTTATAAACATGTAAATGTTTTTATTTTTTAATTGAGCTATGTATAAGGAGATAGGTAGAAAAAAATATACCCAATTAGAGTTCAATTAAGGGTAAAAATCAACCCAATATGGTGAGGAGGTGTAGTCCTCAATATGTCATAGTATAATAAGGACAATCTTGTAGAGGTATAAACGAGTCATAACATGATAGAAAGCCGATGAGGGAAGGACCCACTAAAAATAAAATAACTAGAAGTATTTGAATTTTGATTTGTGATTAGAGTACTATGTATGAAGAGATTGCGATTGATTGATATTGATTTTGATTTATTCTTGAAACCCATTTTAATTAAAGAGATATGATCATATTATAACATATGATGACTAAAGATATTACTAGTAGTATTAGCTAACATATTGGAAGCATCACCCTTACAAAAGTATGTACGGTCATATATAATAAAAGAAAATCTATTAATGGAAAAGAAGGAAGGGATATTCACATATGCCCTTGGGCATTCTAGAAGGGATGTAGTACAATGATGTACCATGATGGATAAGCTAACTGATTAGAGGATGCATAACCACTATAGATTATAAATATGCATTTCTACTAATTATTTGATCGAAAGCACTTTTGAAACATGAGTGTAGTACTTGGTTTTATATAAGATATTGTGTTATGCACAACTTAATGGGTAGTGACGAGTTTTTGAGAAATATATAATTATTCTGTTGAAATATCATCTTTTTGTTCATCAAAAGGATCAAGATTGAGATGTTGCAAATTCCCATCAAACATATCCATGTTCATAATCACTATAATAATAATTAGGATCAAAATCATCTCTATCATTAGAAATAATTATTAGTGATAAATTAGTGATATCTTTGAAATTATTTTGTGTGTTCCCCCATTGGGGATGAAAGCAAGCTTAGGATATAGCTAGTATAATCCTATAACAGTAGAGATATATGTATCATCATCACTATTTGTATTTATATAATTTCATTGATACATAGTAGGTGTCACCTTATTGGTAACATGCACTTGAATAGGATCATTTGTATTTGCATTACAACTGATATCATCATTTGAATTAGGATATATACTGACTTGTTGAGGAGAATAAGAGGTATCTGCAAAAGGATCACTTGTATTAATTTTCTCATTATCACTAGAATAAATCTAAAACTCGCCTCTGCTAATGGGATTGAAATTTAACATGCACTAATGTTCATCTAACATATCAAATGGTTCATAGTAATAAGAATCATTCATGTGTGCCTTGTAATTAGCATTCCAATCAATATCATCATCTGAATCAGGATCTATCTTAGTTTATTGTGGAGGACTAGTAGAGATATATGTAGAATTCATTGTTGTGTTGCCCCATAATTGAACTCGACGTGTATGCTCCAAGTGCTTACAAATTCTTAGAATAATTACCAAATATTTGACAAATATAAATTCTAATAATACATTTGATACACAACCAATATAACATATATGATATGATAACGATACTAATATCTTAATTTGAAATGTCTTTTCTTATTTATATAATAAGAAAAAATTAATGTAAAATAAACAATAAATTCAAATGAAAAAAACACCATATAAAATAAGAAAATGACACTAATAGCTAAGTTTGGAATTTCAAATCTCATTTATGTAATAAGATTCAAATTTCAATGTAAAATAAACAAGAAATTCAAATGAAAGCAAAAACTAACAGGGTCATGATATGATAAAACCTACTAAAGGTAGTGTTTTGTGGGATTGGAGGAGGAAGCAATAGAAAATTACATAAGCTAATTTAAGTTTTTGGTGTTGGAGGAGTTCATATTTCAAGTATTCCAATTATTACAGGGACATAATACCAAAGGCTATTAATCAACTGCTATTGAAGGAAGGAAAGAAGTCCATCCTTAGAAAAAGGAAATTTAAGAAAAGTTGTTAGTTGAATTCATTGCCTTATGAGTTTAAGTATAAAGTTGCTAGCTGAATCCTCCATTATTTTTTGAGTTTAAGTCTTCCAACTAATGAAGGGTGATCTTGGATTTCCTTGTATTGTGTGTTTTTCTTTCATTTATTTTTAGGTGCTCATTGAGTTTTCTTTTTCGAGTGTAAAATTCTTCCAATTAATCGAGGTTGCTCATGGGTTCCCTTGTCTTTTGAGTTTGTCTTTAATTTTTTTGAGGTGCTCATTTAGTCATTGTTTTTCAAGTTTAAGTCTTTCGACCAGTTCTCATCTCACATTCATCTTGGTTCAGAGTGGTTGTGCTTCAGGTGTCGATTGTTCACAATCTTCATTACTTTTAAACTCTTTAGAAACTATTGAGGTTTTCTCACTGCATTAGCTCAGAGAACCTTTTTAAAGGTGAGGTTGTAATCATTAACCAAAGTAAGATGAACAAAAAAAAATTTCCACAGGAAAGAAAACTATAGTAAATATTAAACAAAAAAATTGACGTGCCAAAGTAATTGCGGTGTAGTGAAATAATTGAATTGATTTTGAGATGGGTTTTATCGTCAATTTTGCAATCTTTATAAGCAAATGCATTGTAGTCAAATAGTTAAATTGATATTGAAATTGTGTTGTAGTCAAAGAGTTGAATTGTTAATGAGATGGATTTTATTTTCAAGTTTGCACTATTTATTAATTCTTGTTAATATTAGACTTTAATGGGTGAGAAATGCTAATAGTATTAAAAGCATTCATGTTCATAATTGAAATTGTGTTACTATTTTTTATTCAATATTCCCATATTGATACAAGTATGGATCTTGAAATAAACACTTAGAAGTTAGAACAGAGTCCAAGTATCCATGTAAGCATAAAGATGAAAAACTACATTTTAAATGCGTAGTAGTTAGCATGTGTTAATTACAAATAAATTTTCTATAAAATTAGTAATATAGTCTAGTGATAAGTCAAATAAGCATTTAAATGTTACAAATTGAGGAGATCCAAAAACATGCATCCAACACGCAATAACAACAGAGGGTAGCACATTTTCATTAAAAAAATAGAAAACAAGCACATACACCTGCAATAAAAATAGTTTTAAAATATATGAATCCACACAAGTGGAGTATTTTGCACTCCATTCATTCCTTCAGTATCCTGCTTCTCATGGAAGCAACAAAATGTCTTGAAAAAAAAAAGCACTCAGAAGTGTTTTTCAAGTTTGACAGTGCACTTGAATTCTGTCCAAATCATTCCATATGGTTTATGAACATGTTTTAATTAAATGTTGAGAGCTCACCATCCCTTCCAAAATCCATCATCACCTCGAGATTGTGTTTCAAGTGGTGGTATTCTATGAGGACGGTAACCCTGTTATGGATACCCAGCTGGAGGATATCCCTGCGGTGGAGGAGGATATGCTTGTGGATACCCTACTAGAGGATACCCTTTTCGTAGGTTAAAAAAAACAAAAAAATAATGATTACTGATACCCTGCTAGGGGATAACCTTTTCATGGGTTAGAAAAAGAAAAAAAAAATTATGATTGTTGATGCAAGAATAAAGTCTGCATAACCAAGAAACCTAGATAAATCTAAGTCTAAGAGATAGGTCATTGGGATTTAGCGCATGCTTAAACAACACTATATCATGAAGAAAACCCATTTCTTACCATGTTAATAAAAGCAAATGCGTACAATTATGAAGTTAACACATATCGGTTTGAAAAAAAAGAAGATACTCAATATGTATAGATGAAAAAGCAGTGTACCCACCAGCACCAGTGCAAATTCTTCTCATCAGCTACCATGTCGCTAGCACACCCTTCTCACCATGGCCGCTTTAGATCCTTAGTCGGGGGATTTTTTGACATCAATAGATCTCAATTTTATGTTTCTTGATGTGGGTGCTCAAGACCTTGCGCAGGACATAGAGAAGATACTCAATAAAATATAGTTTTGAAGGATCTAGATTCAATATACTCCAAAAATTTTAGAAACTGATAATTAAATTCGAGGAAGTTATATGTCACCTTTGTACAAGTTCTCGAGAAGAATAAAACATTAATTCACCAAATGAAAAGAAAAATATTTACAATGTTTTGGGTTCAAAATCCACCTCTACAACTATAATTATTCTTCAGTCTCTAGTTGTAGCTTCTGTGCTTCAAAGTACATGGAAGGAAAAAATAAAAAAGGCAGGACAATTAAAAACAAAAATTCTGTAAAAAGATGAAAAATCTAAAACATTATGTTTTCCAATTTAAGGAAAGAAAAGGAAAAATATCTATAGGTTACAAACACAAAAAAATAACATTAAAATTCTTTGTTTACCTTCATAAATGATTTTAAAACTCCAGCCTCAAATGAAGGCGGGTCATTGGCTGCAATAGATGGGACCAAAATAAGATCTTGGATTGGTGATGGACAACGGATAAATTCAGTTACTGACTTGCCATTTTGTCAATCCAAATGTGAACAAAAATCAAAGAACAAATAAACCAAAACACAAAAACCAAACTTTCAGAATTTTTTTCTAGAGAAGTGTGTATGAAAAAACAAAAAAAAACTTAGTAAGTTTCACGTCCTCAAGAAAAAACCTTCCTGGAAATGTTGGCTCTCATCTTGTTTTTTCCATTATAGTGCCTCGAAATTCGTACAACAGTCAAAGTTGGTATGGGAAAACATTCTCTTTGATTTTTAGAGTCTACTTATCTATGCAGTGGAATTGTATTTTGAATAAAATTAGCTGTAATTTTCAGGAATTCCTTTTATTAGCTCAAGATTGACTAATTTTTCATCATTATTTTGCGGTACCACCGGATCCATCAACAAACCCAAATTTCTTGACCTGCATAAGAAAAAACAAAAAATTATTTACCTTAATCCAATCTTAGACAAAATATAAGATCCTTAGGGGAGAGGACCCGGTTGTGGTGCAGGGTCCAGTAGTGGAGATAGTAGGTGAAAAGACATTCACCTTTTTAATAACCTATTTTGAATGGTATATGAAGTTAATACAACCTAACTGTATTGTATTGTATCATTATTATTTAAACATGCAAGCATGAAATGTTGAATAAGACAGTTTTAAAATTGGTCAATATTCTCTTATTCATTGATAGAACTAAAAATATATATTAATTTATATAAAAGTGTACAAAAACCAAGTCTATGCAGTCAACTATTCATTAAGTAATATTTTCATTGTATGTACATCATATCTATTACAGTCACTTCAACAAGTCATTTGTCAAGACTTTCTAAACCAGATCTCAAATATAATGCACTATTTTTGATGTAAGAGTCTTCAATCCCAAGTAAACACCTGCATAACAATAAATGAAATTATGGTCAGGCTCACCTTTCATAGTGTTTAAAAACTCAGTACCATATGAACAATAAATTGTGTAACTAGCTACATAAAATAATAAAAATGACCAACTAAAATATTATCCATTGGATTAAATCCCAATAAATCTCAACCATTCGATTGAACTATCATATTGAATCCATGTCAACTAACATCAACCAATAAAAATTTAGGATGATAGAATAAAATCTGAAGGTTGGATTACAATTCCATTTGTTCCTGCAGTTTTCATCTCTCAAAGTTGAAGAAGTGAGGAGTAGTGCAGTTCAGGTAAAACACTTATGAATTACAAACTATTTCATAATTCAAGCCCTCTATTTATTTTTTCAGTGTTTGCATATTGCAGCAGAGTTGTATATGCCAATTGCATTTGCTTTAAATTTTCTGAAGTCTTTTCAACAAATCTAATTTGTGCATATCCTGCCATCATGGCATTTTATGAGACCACATTTCTTTGAGGAATTCTATCAAACAGTTCACCTACGTTTCCAACTAAAGCATTTTCTGCATATCCTACAGTCATTGGGGTCCAGAAGAACATATTTCTTTATGGTATTCCATCAAACACTTCATGTGATTTGTCCATGTTCCTGCATTTTGAATACATGTTTACCAGGGAAGTTGCAACTCCAACATCTGACAGAATTTCTCTATTTCTTTTTGCTTTAATGAATGTTCGTACCCTGTTTCAAACCTCCCGTTTTGCATAGGCTAGAAGTACTCTGCCAAATGTAAATTGATTGGGTTGGGGACCAGTTTGTTGTACACGGTGAAACAATGGGACTGCCTAATCAGGATACCCATATCTTCTGTATGTTGCAAAATCATATGCCATGACAGTGCATGAAAAAAACAAATACACTTCTTTGGGAACATATATTCTTCTTCTCTAGTGTATAGTCATCACTGCTATATAGGCATAAGTTTAATTGTATACATAAAAAGATCTGGAAAGTATTCTAATTACATGTGCAAAATTTATATTGAAAACAGTGTTGTATATTCCATCAGTGTTGTATGTGCACACTATAGTAAATTTTGAAGTTCTTATTATGCTAAGTAAATTCTGAAATACAATATGTAACACAACTAGAATGTACAACAGTACTGGAATATAAAACTCTGTTGGAATATGACCACATCAGCGTTCTATAGTCCAGCAGTGTTGTATATTGCATTTTTGAATTCACTATATTGTTCATTTTTTCCAGATATCTCATTCTCTAGTTGAAAAGTATTTTTTCCAATCATCACTGTGATATTAGCATAAGTTTGATTTTATACATAGAAATTTGGAAAGTAATATGATCACATGTGAAAATGTTATATTGAAAACATAACTTTAAAAACTACATAGGAAGAGTCCGACGAATACAGTAGATTGGAAAAAATAGGAAGAGCCAGACTTTGCATTAGATGTAAAACTAACGCAGTTTACATTTCTAATTATGCAACCTTACCAATCAAAATATTTGTCAGGAAGAAAAAAAATCCTGCATAAATTGTTATCTTGCAGGTTTTTACCAATAGTATGATGGACGATATTTTCCACTTTTGCATGGCCTTTCAGATGAGGCAAGAAATTCTACATTGTTTATAAAGAACACCAAAAGCAAAAAATAACTGGCAATGCTCGAGTTTGTCAAGTTTTCGTTAGAAATATGGAAGGAAAATTTTTTAGTTCTATCAATGAATAAGAGAATATTGACCAATTTTAAAACTGTCTTATTCAACATTTCATGCTTCCATGTTTAAATAATAATAATACAACACAATAGAATCATGTTGTATTAAATTCATATATCATTCTAAATAGGTTATTAAAAAGGTGAATTTATTTCACCTACTATCTCCATTATTGGACCCTGCACCACAATCGGTGCCTATCCCCTAGCAATGCTCACCCACCAGCTGTTAATGTTTTCATTATAAATTTTCCCTTCCATATTTCTAACGACAACTTAGCTTTAAAAACTACATAGGAAGAGTCCAATGAATACAGAATGAGAATGGTATGGCAGCAAAACCCTGGAAAATTCCACTACAGGAAATCATATTTATGCCATGGTAGCAAAAAAATACATAGGAAGAGTCCAACGAATACACTAGAGAATGGTCTATCATGAAAAAAAGAACAATATAGTGAATTCTGAAATGCAATATACAACATTGTTGAACTATACATCATTGTGCTCATTTAGTCAAATATATCCATTTTCCATACAAGTATCCATTGTCATAACTTTGAAAACTATTCAAGTCATATTCCATACAAGTTTCATTGTCATAATGAAAACTACAAGTCAATTAATTCCTAAAAATGAAACAAAATCATTCATATTCTAGCAATCATCTTTCCTTCAACAATTCCAAAATCATATTCCAGCAGTCATTTTTGGTATATTTATAGTTTCTTTTCCAACAATCATCTTTCATGTTGTGAATCAGGTATTTCATTTACACCATGAGAAAAGGTGCTATTGCTAGAAGATCAAGGAGGCCCAAAGTGAGAGGTGTACAATTATCACATAATGTAAGTGATGAAGAGGACAATTCAGCACCAAATGGTAATGAACCATAATGTAGAAACCCACCCACTGTCTCAGTTCAAAGAACATCTGCAATAAAGAAGCTTAGTGTCATCTGAGGTTGGACAAAAGAAGATATGGAAAAGGTGATAGATGATGTTGAGTTTAATGGGTTCTCAGTTAGAGCAGCAGCAAAGAAGCATTCCATTCGACCCACATCATTACACTATTGGCTAAATGGTCTCACCCACACAAAGAGGAGGGGTCCTCCAACAGTTCTAACTGAAGAAGAAGAAGAAGAAATTGTTGAATGGTGCAAAGAAACGGCTGATATGGGTCATGGCTTGGAGTTAATGTAGCTAAAGGAAAATGTTGCTCAAATTTTTGAAACAAGACAAAACCCCTTCAGAGATGGGTTTCTTGGTAAATCATGGTGGGCTGGATTCAAAAAAAATCATCCAGACCTTGCAATTTGAACCGCTGAGGGACTTGATAGGGATAGAGCTTTAAACTTGCGCCCTACAATAGTAACCAAATTTTATGATAATTTGGCTAAATGTTATGGAACCTATTCATACGGCGCTCATAAAATCTGGAATTGTGATGAGACTGGTTTGCAGGCTGGAAGAAATTGTGGAGTGCATGTAATTGCTAAGAGGGGCATTCGTAATATCCCAAAGGTAATACCAAAGAGCAAGGAGTGGATCACTATATTGTGTTGTGTCAATGCAACAGGTTTGTCAATCCTAGGATTTTATTTGTTCAAGGGAAAGAGAATGATAAAGAATTACATTAAAAATTGTGAACCTGGAGCATGTATGGCTGCACATCCAAATGCATGGATGACAAAGGAATTTTTTTTAAATTGGCTATGTCATTTTACACGTTCAGTACCATGAGGTGTTTCTCCAAATAATAGACACCTATTGATATTTGATGGCCATGACAGCCATGTAGCATTACAAACTATGGAGGAGGCAAACAAATTGGGCATTGATTTGATAACACTACCAGCACATACTAGTCATAAGTTGTAACCTCTTGACGTGAGTGTGTTCAGCCCTTTCAAGACATATTTTAGAGCTGAGAGGTCCAAATGGATGGCAGAGAACAAATGTGCAGATGTGAAAAGGAATGACATTGCTGAGCTTGTAAGTAGAGCCTTAAAAAAGGCACAAACACCATCTAACATAATTGCAGGTTTCAAAAGAATTTGTATTTGGCCATTAAATTATGATGCTCTCCTAAATGACATGGCATGCGGCCAGGCATTTGACATGCAAGGTGAGGAAGATGTTGATGTTGTCACAAACATTTTGAGCCTATCTCAATGAATAAATCCCAAATTAAATAACAGTGAAGAGGTGGTACCTGAAACTCAATTCATGCAAAATGTTGACTCAAGAGATGATATGGAAGTAGCTACAACACATAGAGTGGATCTAAACGGTGCTCTTGGAAACCCAAGTAACATCATCAACAATAAGGAGGGGTCTTCAGATTTTGTAAGTAATAATGATTTGTCCTTTCCAAGTCAAGTTAACTCGCCACAATGGTTAGAGGATGCCATGAAAAACATGGGTTACAAGCTACCATCCAACATAGAAGATCAAAGCTTAAATCTGCCTTCCTTTCCTGAAGGACTAGAACAAGAAGCAATAATTCATTACTATGCAGATGTTAGAGATGAGGATGAACAAGACGAAGTCGAATTTGAAGAGGATGCTCAAGAAAATGAAATTAACTTAGAAGTTATGCAACATGAACCTCAACACCCTGAAGAGATTGAAATCCAAGATGGATGCGGTACGTTACTTTCCCATTTTCTACGACTTCCAAGGGAGATCATAAACAAATCAGATGGTTCTATTAGATTGAGTAGGCATTCACAGATTTTGAATGCACTTGAGTACATGGAGCTATTGGTTGATGCGGAAAGAAAAAAGGAGGAACAAGAAAAACTAAAGTTAAGGAAAAAGGAATTGGCACAAGAAAAAAAGGTTGCTAGACATGCAGCAAAGAAAAAAAATTGCAGGAGAAGCTTGAAAGAGAAAGGGAGAAGTAGGCTAAGGAGCAACAGAAAGAGATTGAGAAGGCACACAAGAAACAAAGGAAAGAGAAAGAAAAGAGGGAGAGGGAACTTGTAAATCAATTAAGGGAATACGAAACGAGGATGCGTCTAAGTTCTCCAACTGATCATGAAAATCGAAGGATTTTTCAAGATATGTTAAATATTCAAATTCCAGGTTATGCTCAAATTGGAACACCTCCTTCACTTATGAATAACTCTTATACAGTTCCATCTTCGGATGTATCACCTCATTTACTTTGTACAAGTTCAAGCAGTCCTAGTAGTTCATTTGCAATGCCACCATGGATGCAAGCTTCAGCAGGGCAACCAACTCCTTTGTCAACAACAGGTGTAAATCCCTTTTCAAGCAGACAACCAAATCCTTTTTCAGCAGAGGGACCAGATTCTTTATCATTTGGGCAACTGTAACGACCCAAAAATCACACACACGAAGACAACACAGTGAAATACAGGATAACTTTTTTTTTTGACTTGCTTTGACTCAACACGACACAACAGGTTGTCACAAGGTTACAACCAACACTATGAACAACCTAATACAAGGATGACCATAAAGGCAGCACGGAAATGTTCACACCTATCAAGGACAATCTACTTTTCTCTTTTTGATAGAACAACATTGAAATCCAACCACAAAACACACTCACAGCTAGGGCATCCCATGAGGAATTTCTTGTTAAATTTTCTTGTTTACTAAAGTGTCTCTTAATTCTTAACTTACGTTCTTATAAAATTTCATGTAATGATTCACACAATTCTTTTCACAAGGGAGAACTTCTTTCTTTTCAACGGTTGACTAAATAGATTAAGGCCAAGCTTTCTAAACTGGGATCATCAATTTGATGTCCAAATCTTTCTTATTCATTTGATTTGAGAACATTTTCCATTTCTTACAAGGTTAATTAATCTTATTCAAGCCACTAACACATGTTCCACACCTCTATTGCACAGGTGAAGGCATAAGTTCCGATTAAGGAAAGTACCGCTTAGGGTTCATAACAATAACCTTCTTGTTTAAGGGTCAAATTTTGACCTTGCTTAAGAAATATCACCATGAATTAAGGCATGGGTTAACAGAACAGGACAACAGAAATTAGCTTCAGGGCCACATTGTTTACTATCAGTCTTTTATTGAGGTTAAGAGTTTATCAAGATTGGTTAAATGTTCCATCTAGACTTTACTTAATTAAGTTTGACAAAGGAGGACATTTCAAACGATATAGAAATATTTATGGTTTTATTAATCAATTTCCCTCCTACTTATTAAATCCTATCATCTTCTAAAATCTAACCATTGATTTCACCATGAGATCATTTAAGGTTTCACCATAAAAGGATCATGTTTATTAGTTTAATTTTAAATAAGGACTATCCAGCTCACTTCATAGTACTTACAAACTCATTGCTACTAAGCCTTAGGAGGATTTACAACTCAACATTTTAACTCAAGAGCAAATTTTAATAGTACTCGTTTGCGGAAACAAAACAAGGTTATATCAATTCATTCCAACACGATGCACAAATCAAAGGGACATACCATCTCTATTGAACCATGACTAGGGAGCAAGAGAGTAATAACATGGGACATGCCCCGCTACTATACTAAGGGTTAAAATTCACTAGAATATCCCATACCAAGCGGTAATCAAATTTCATCTTTCACGGGATAACCAAACAAGCCAAAGTTTCAACAGTTACAACAACAATACTCTACAATACATTTACTAGGCACTGACCCTTCTTCTAAAATGTCCAAAGGCCCTTTCCAAATTTTATAACATAATACACATTCGTAAAAAGGATAATCATAACCAAGAATGATGTAATAATCTACAAGTCTTTCCATCATCTAACCACGTAAGCCATCTGCAACAATTAATAACCTGAGTCAGTTCGCGAGAACTGAGCAAGATAAGACTATACATAACAACAATAAGCTACTAGCTAACAAAACCATGAAAGGAAGCATTCTATTTCAAGAAATGGATCAAATTTCTAACCTCTAACAACCTTTTGGAACAAGATATAATTTTCAACATATCAACTAAGAAGAATCCATAAGTTTTAGTTATGAAAATACCCCTAAAACTACAAAAGTTTGACAACCAAATACGCAAGACTATGAAATTTAAATGATTAGACACAAGAGTTGAGAGTATTAGGATTTCAATCATGTAATCCCATAGATTACGTGATTGAAATCTAAAGTGTAACCCATCAATCCACATTCTCAAGGTGAAGACAAAAGATAAAAACCAGACCCGATCTTAGCTGCCAAAAGAATATAGTTTTGGAATCGTTCCGTAGGGCCATAGGCCTAATAGGCTATAAACGAACAACGAGGGTAAAAAAAAGTTCCATCATGTAATCAAAAAGGTTTAAAGGATGAAAATCTTATATTCAAACCCACAACCATTATATCTTAGGTAATAAGTGACTTTATAGCTAATAAGGATGAGTGGAAAGGATGGTAAGAATGTCCGGAATAGGTATTGCCTAACAGCTTACCTACTGATCATAACCAGGGCCGGAATAGCGACAAGCCTCATTAATACCCAAGTTGAGTAGGCAATCTAGCGTTCTAAACACATCCTTGCAATTTTCATAATACCTTAGATTTATAATCCTCCCGTTTTAGAGGAACATAGCCATGAATCTAGACTTGGTTGAAATTTTCCGACATCAACTCACTTCCTAATATCATAAATGATGTATACAAGGAAAAGGTCTCTCAAATCTCCTTAATTTACATCTCATCACTAAGTTTATGGTAACCTATGCAGTGATTAAACACATAATATACCATCGGAGATAGATATCCTCTAATCATGAACTTCTATAACGATGTAATCACAATTATTACGTTCGACACATAAACAAACTATTCCATAACTTCTTTTCCCTTTTTGACGACAAAATATATTCATGACCTTCCATCACAATCATTCTAAATTTGCAATGAAAGGTGACTCATCAAGAAGGAAGTACAAAACAAGTTTGACTAAATTAAGGAACTTCATGTTACCTTAAGCAGTTGATGAAAACTTTAACTTTTACGAACCGTGAAAGATATTACCTTACTCCGTCAAGGCATTATGTCTATACATGATTAAATCGATCACACAAGGAATCATCAACATACCATATCTTAACACCATACAGGTCATTAATCTTATCAAATTTTACTCATAGAAAGAGTAGAATGAAAATGGGGTTCTATTAATAATTTATGCCCTTCTATCAACCCAGGACATATTTTCGGCCCAAAAATTCCTTCTTAACAAGCATATATATTGAAATTCTAATTTCCAAAAGCCCTAATAATTTGCACAATACACAAAGTGCATAATCACGCTTATCATAAAAATAATAATAATAATAATTTAAATGTATGTTTTCCTCTAGGGCAACAACATAACAGGAAACCAATACTAGTCAACGCTGCAACGTTCTAGGGGTGATTACATACCCAGGTTCACAAAAGAAACAACGACATTTTTGCAGAAGGAAGTAACTTTAAAATTAAATATATATATATATATATATATATATATATATATATATATATATATATATATATATATATATATATATATATATATTTCATATGATCAATCAAATCATACACTGAGAACATTTGTTTGTTTTATATATATAAATGGGTTGATCACGTCAACAAGAACAACCAACAGAGGCAAAATCCAAAAGTAACAAACTGTTAACCATATACTAAATGCAAATCCACAAAATCACAGATTTAAACCAATTTCTAGAAAGAAAAAGTTTCATTTCAAGAGGTTTATTAGATACTAGCATATTATGTATATGGTTAGTCTATCTTGCCTGTTTTAACGCATCCAGCAGGGACTACTACAGCCACACGCCCTCCGCTTTATCCTCTGCTTCGTTGGTCTTTTCTTGCAATATACCGCACCAGGATTCCCTTTTGAAGGCATGACTAGAAGGATGCAATACTGGTGGCTATCCAAACACTAGATTGCTTCAATGCAGCTGCGTTGGGGGGGGGTATAGGCAATGAACTGTCACATAGCCTATAGCATCAGCCAGTACCATATTTGCCTCTTGCAATGCCTTCGAATCTGTATCAGTAACCAAATACCCGTCATAAGGGCAGGCCCTAGTAGTACTCAGCACATAAGCTAGGCAAGGCTTGCAGTAAAGATGTGTGCATCGGGTTGCACAGCCTCATTAGGGTAAACAAGCTGCCTACAACAGATAAAGCAATCCTTGTCCAACTGAGCTGAGAATTGATAACTCTGTCTCGATGGGGCAGCCATTGATTCACTATATCTCATATTGGCCTGCAGTCTACCCACCCAAGTGAAATGTGAAACGAAAATACTAACATGGGGCAAACCCATTTGTATATTAGCACAAAACTAGCAGTAAAGTGTGATCATTGCAGTCAAACCCAAATTGACACTCGACACAGAGTTGTATGAATCTGCAATTGAAATATGCCAGAAGCTGATACTATAGGGTTTGATTCTAATTTCTATTTCCTACGGATTTCGAAGGGATGAGATCTGAATTTTGAAATGACCCAAAATCTAGATTGGGTTTGAAATTGCAAAATAATGACAGCAGGAGCCTCAATTAAAAACACAAGGCTTTCACAGTCTATTAGATAAAAGGCTTGCTTTTGGGGGAAAAGCCGTTTAATCCACATTTCACATCACACTCCCCGATCCATCACCAGGATGACTGAAGCTCCTGACATGGACAACACAACTAAAATCCATAAAAAAAAACAAAGTTTTGAGTATATTCACGGTTTTAGTCATTCAATCTCCATTCCATCCCAAACAAAAACTGGACAGAGAATCCCCATAATGCAACCAAAAAGAATGTGAACAGATCCGAGCAATACCCAATCAACCCACTTCCAAGAAACAACCGACAGTGCAAAAAAATGGCGCTCAACTCCATTCTGACACTTGTATAGTCAAAGAACAAAACTGACAACAAAGAAGTGTCAAGAATCCTCACCCTCGTGTCCTGAAGTCCTTTTGCAGTATTCACTCTACTGTGCCGATCTTTTGGCGGGGAAGAGCGAACTCGCAATGCTTTTGAAGCGACACCACAAATATTTTCTCACTCTTTGTATTGTATTTTTCGCACTGATCAGATTGAGTAGACAAGGCATATCGGGTATCCTTAGATCCACCAGAGCATCTAATTTCGGGCTGCTCCGTTGGATAGATCTCCTTGTAACACTCTCACTGTCACTTAGTCGATTTTGACAGCAATATCTTGAAGGAGAATCCCGAATTTGAGGATGCGTTCAATACTGAACAGACAACAACAGATTTGGACAACCTGCTTGCTGGAAGCACTCAAAAAGGGCTTCTACTATACTGCAACATGCCTGTTGCCTGGCTAATCATTGTGGCAGGTTGTTGCTTTGGATTCTCGAACATGAACACCCTTCGCAGCACCCAAAAACATGGAGATAACATCCATTCCTCACCAGCTTGAAACTCCACGGATACTGTCTGCACAGCATGATTTTTCGATACCCACACCCACCTGCACGCATTGAAGGAGGATCCCAGAAGAGATCATGGTGTAGAAGAAAAAAACATGACTCCACCCACTCCTGTCTCCCTCACGTAAGGGCAGCCTCAAAGAAAATGCGGTGGACAAGACAGCTTGTAGGTTGGGTGGTTGGGAGGATGCTGAGGTGGCAGTGGAGACCGATGCCCATGGGGCATTACATTCTCCTCCCCTTAAGAAAGCATTTTCCTCGATGCAACATAACACAGCGGAAAAGAAAGGGGCGTAACAAGGAATAGATAAAGAAGCATACACACCCTATGGTTTAAAATTTTAGTTGATTAAAGCACGGTCACAGGGTAGCCTTAGGAACATTTGGTAGAATTTTTAACTTTCAATGTTCTATGAAGATTTGCAGTTCTTTCTTGTTCATCATTTCATTAGTCTCTTTCCATTAGCCTTATTTCAGTTTAATTTCTTTAAAAAAAATTTCATCATTGAAGAGTTTTTGATTTATTCCTTATTGTGGGTGCCCAACATGAACTACCACCACAACACCCTATCAGGTTCACAAGACACTACAGATTCACAAGCACACAAGTATTTACTTCAAGATTGTATTACACCACATAAAGATTACTCAAATACGGAATAGAATAGGCACAGTCCACATAACATAGTACTCGTCACACATCAATGACTGACATACCAAATACTCAAACAAAAGAGTACTACAATCCACCAGACATTTCCTCAATTTGCATCAATGAAAAAACTCACATAACACCAAACCATGCTACAGGTACATAGTGTCCACAAGGGAATCAATGACATAACCACAACATCACAACACATATCCATCTGACATGAGTAACACATACATCAAAATACCACTACCAAACATCACAATAACTCAACATATATCCTGGAACATCAACCATACAGACAAATATCATAAGCCTCCCTCAAACTCTTATGCCTCCCTCAAGTCTCTTATGCCTCCCTCAAACTCTTATGCCTCCCTCAAACTCGTATGCCTCCCTCAAGGAGGCCGGTTGTCCCTATGGTCCAAGACACATAGAGTTCGAACACTCCTAACCCAAGTGACATAATAACACGTGGTTCAACAACCCGCTAGTTATATGTACCCCTTGGGGCGTACCCCCATACAACGAAGCGGGTCCATAGGTCCAACCAATCCATGGTGCATCCCATGACCCTATTCCACACATCACGACATTAGAACCAGCACGACAATCCAGTCAAAGTGCCAAGTGGCAAAGTACAAGCCTTGGGCAAGGCGGTAAGAATTCCAAATTTAAAAGAAGACCCCAAATCAAGCTAAAATAGATGGCCAAATAGCCAAAGTTAGTATCAAAATCCCCATGTTAGTGCCACAAACCAAGGAAATGCCCAAAATTGTAAAGCATTGCAATCAAGAAAAGCTGCTGGTCCTTGCAAAATAAAGTAAAAGCTCAATTTACGAATAAAATCAACTTATAATAATGTCACATTACGATAACTGTGTGGCCTTATCTAGCCACCAAAGGGGTACTCAACAAGTTTTTAGCACTCGGAACATCGAGCCTCAGCTCGTAAAATACATATCAATAATACAATTGTCATCACCTCCATCTAAATCATCCTGCCACCACTTCAACAAGGCTAAACATAGTCATAGATACACTAAGGTTGCATACATACAACCACATAGAGAGAGAGGAAAGAATCACATGTTATCTACTAAACCGAGTTTTAGCTCGAGTTATTGACCCATGGTACACCATTCCTCACTCTCAACATACACTTCTACCGATTTCCCTCAGGATCGGTTAGCGTAAGGTTCACAACATAACATACAACAACAGTACTAACATAACGGTGGCACACACATAACTACCATAACGTCTCACGTATGGTATGTATACAGGGTAGATCACAATCATACATCCACAGGGCATAATACATCACTTTACCACATTCTGCACCCAAAGTGCAATCACCATACGATAGGGTTCATACACTCACCGTATGACCCAAAATCACAACATGAAGCATTACCTATTTGCACAGTCATACATACGATGAACATAGTACATCACAACATAACATCCATTGCAACATAGCAAGGTGGTACACACATTTCTTCAAAACATGGTAAAAACATCATGATACAACTCATTTCTTTTAACATCAACTAGTCATACAACACATTGATACACCTACATATCACAATACGCCACAATGCTCCAACACTACGTCATCCACATTATAATTCTTTTCACACACCCACAAACAGTAATTCACACATGAACTCTTCATAGAATCCACAAGAAGGAGAGAGAATACTCTCATCCCCAACACATCAACATGATGACAAATACGCACTGAGTGACATACACATCACGTGCGTTCACAATATCACAATTACGACAATAATCACATCACGCTTAAAGCACATTACTCTTCCAATATAAATCATCATCATGCAACATCATCATCATCATGCAGTATCATCATGTAACACCACCACCACCATGTAACATCATCATACAACACCAATCCGGCCCATAGGTTCGAGAGCATGAACCTACGCTCTGATACCAAATGTAACGACCCACAAATCACACACACGAAGACAACACAGTGAAATACAGGATAACTTTTTTTTTTTTTGACTTGCTTTGACACAACACGACACAACATGTCGTCACAAGGTTACAACCAACACTAGGAACCACTTGTTACGGGGGAGACCACAAGGTCAGCACGGAAATGTTCACACCTATCAAGGACAATGTACTCTTCTTTTGACAAGACAACATGGAAGTCCAATCCACATGACACACTCACAGCTAGGGCATCCCATGAGGAATTTCTTGTTAAATTTTCTTGTTTACTAAAGTGTCTCTTAATTCTTAACTTACGTTCTTATAAAATTTCATGTAAGGATTCACACAATTCTTTTCACAAGGGAGAACTTCTTTCTTTTCAATTGTTGACTAAATAGCTTAAGGCCAAGCTTTCTAAACTGGGATCATCAATTTGATGTCCAAATCTTTCTTATTCATTTGATTTTAGAACATTTTTCCATTTCTTACAAGGTTAATTAATCTTATTCAAGCCACTAACACATGTTCCACACCTCTGTTGCACAGGTGAAGGCATAAGTTCCGATTGAGGGAAGTACCGCTTAGGGTTCATAACAATAACCTTCTTGTTTAAGGATCAAATTTTGACCTTGCTTAAGAAATATCACCATGAATTAAGGCATGGGTTAACAGAATAGGACAACAGAATTTAGCTTCAGGGTCACATGGTTTACTATCAGTCTTTTATTGAGGTTAAGAGTTTATCGAGATTGGTTAAATGTTCCATCTAGACTTTACTTAATTAAATTTGACAAAGGAGGAACATTTCAAACGATAGAGAGAGATATTTAAGGTTTTATTAATCAATTTTCCCTCCTACTTATTAAATCCTATCATCTTCTAAAATCTAACCATTGATTTCACCATGAGATCATTTAAGGTTTCATTGGTTTGGCTCATAAAAGGATCTTGATGTTTATTAGTTTAATTTTAAATAAGGACTATCCAGCTCACTTCATAGTACTTACAAACTCATTGCTACTAAGCCTTAGGAGGATTTAAAACTCAACATTTTAACTCAAGAGCAAAGTTTAATAGTACTCGTTTGCGGAAACAAAACAAGGTTATATCAATTCATTCCAACATGATGCACAAATCAAAGGGACATACCATCTCTATTGAACCATGACTAGGGAGCAAGAGAGTAATAACATGGGACATGCCCCGCTACTATACTAAGGGTTAAAATTCACTAGAATATCCCATAACCAAGCGGTAATCAAATTTCATCTTTCACATGATAACCAAACAAGCCAAAGTTTCAACAGTTACAACAACAATACTCTACAATACATTTACTAGGCACTGACCCTTCTTCTAAAATGTCCAAAGGCCCTTTCCAAATTTTATAACATAATACACATTTCATACAAAGGAACATCATAACCAAGATTGATGCAATAATCTACAAGTCTTTCCATCATCTAACCACGTAAGCCATCTGCAACAATTAATAACCTGAGTCAGTTCGCGAGAACTGAGCAAGATAAGACTATACATAGCAACAATAAGCTACTAGCTAACAATACCATGAAAGGAAACATTCTATTTCAGGAAAAGGATCAAAGTTCTAACCTCTAACAACCTTTTGAAACAAGATATAATTTTCAACATATCAACTAAGAAGAAATCCATAAGTTTTAGTTATGAAGAATACCTCTAAAACTACAAAAGTTTGACAACCAAATACGCAAGACTATGAAATTTAAATGATTAGACACAAGAGTTGAGAGTATTAGGATTTCAATCATGTAATCCCGTAGATTACGTGATTGAAATCTAAAGTGTAACCCATCAATCCACATTCTCAAGGTGAAGTCAAAAGATAAAAACCAGACCCGATCTTAGCTGCCAAAAGAATATAGTTTTGGAATCGTTCCGTAGGGCCATAGGCCTAATAGGCTATAAACGAACAACGAGGGTAAAAAAAAAAGTTCCATCATGTAATCAAAAAGGTTTAAAGGATGAAAATCTTATATTCAAACCCACAACCGTTATATCTTAGGTAATAAGTGACTTTATAGCTAATAAGGATGAGTGGAAAGGATGGTAAGAATGTCCGGAATAGGTATTGCCTAACAGCTTACCTACTGATCATAACCAGGGCCGGAATAGCGACAAGCCTCATTAATACCCAAGTTGAGTAGGCAATCTAGCGTTCTAAACACATCCTTGCAATTTTCATAATACCTTAGATTTATAATCCTCCCGTTTTAGAGGAACATAGCCATGAATCTAGACTTGGTTGAAATTTTCCGACATCAACTCACTTCCTAATATCATAAATGATGTATACAAGGAAAAGGTCTCTCAAATCTCCTTAATTTACATCTCATCACTAAGTTTATGGTAACCTATGCAGTGATTAAACACATAATATACCATCGAAGATAGATATCCTCTAATCATGAACTTCTATAACGATGTAATCACAATTATTACGTTCGACACATAAACAAACTATTCCATAACTTCTTTTCCCTTTTTGACGACAAAATATATTCATGACCTTCCATCACAATCATTCTAAATTTGCAATGAAAGGTGACTCATCAAGAAGGAAGTACAAAACAAGTTTGACTAAATTAAGGAACTTCATGTTACCTTAAGTAGTTGATGAAAACTTTAACTTGTACGAACCGTGAAAGATATTACCTTACTCCGTCAAGGCATTATGTCTATACATGATTAAATCGATCACACAAGGAATCATCAACATACCATATCTTAACACCATACAGGTCATTAATCTTATCAAATTTTACTCATAGAAAGAGTAGAATGAAAATGGGGTTCTATCAATAATTTATGCCCTTCTATCAACCTAGGACATATTTTCGGCCCAAAAATTCCTTCTTAACAAGCATATATATTGAAATTCTAATTTCCAAAAGCCCTAATAATTTGCACAATACACAAAGTGCATAATCACGCTTATCATAAAAATAATAATAATAATAATAATTTAACGGTATGTTTTCCTCTAGGGCAACAACATAACAGGAAACCAATACTAGTCAATGCTGCAACGTTCTAGGGGTGATTACATACCCAGGTTCACAAAAGAAACAACGACATTTTTGCAGAAGGAAGTAACTTTAAAATTAAATATATATATATATATATATATATATATATATATATATATATATATATATATTTCATATGATCAATCAAAGCATACACTGAGAACCTTTGTTTGTTTTATATATATAAATGGGTTGATCACATCAACAAGAACAACCAACAGAGGCAAAACCAGAAGTAACAAACTGTTAACCATATACTAAATGCAAATCCACAAAATCACGGATTCAAACCAATTTATAGAAAGAAAAAGTTTCATTTCAAGAGGTTTATTAGATACTAGCATATTATGTATATGGTTAGTCTATCTTGCCTGTTTTAACGCATCCAACAGGGACTACTACAGCCACACATGCCCTCCGCTTTATCCTCTGCTTCGTTGGTCTTTTCTTGCAATATACCGCACCAGGATTCCCTTTTGAAGGCACGACTAGAAGGATGCAATAGGTGGCTGTCCAAACACTAGATTGCTTCAATGCAGCTGCCTTGGGGGGGTATAGGCAATGAACTTTCACATAGCCTATAGCATCAGCCAGTACCATATTTGCCTCTTGCAAAGCCTTCGAATCTGTATCAGTAACCAAATACCCGTCATAAGGGCAGGCCCTAGTAGTACTCAGCACATAATCTAGGCAAGGCTTGCAGTAAAGATGTGTGCATCGGGTTGCACAGCCTCATTAGGGTAAACAAGCTGCCTACAACAGATAAAGCAATCCTTGTCCAACTGAGCTGAGAATTGATAACTTTGTCTCGATGGGGCAGCCATTGATTCACTATATCTCATATTGGCCTGCAGTCTACCCACCCAAGTGAAATGTGAAACGAAAATACTAGCATGGGGCAAACCCATTTGTATAATAGCACAAAACTAGCAGTAAAGTGTGATCATTGCAGTCAAACCCAAATTGACACTCGACACAGAGTTGTATGAATCTGCAATTGAAATATGCCAGAAGCTGATACTATAGGGTTTGATTCTAATTTCTATTTCCTACTGATTTCGAAGGGATGAGATCTGAATTTTGAAATGACCCAAAATCTAGATTGGGTTTGAAATTGCAAAATAATGACAGCAGGAGCCTCAATTAAAAACACAAGGCTTTCACAGTCTATTAGATAAAAGGCTTGCTTTTGGGGGAAAATCCGTTTAATCCACATTTCACATCACACTCCCCGATCCATCACCAGGATGACTGAAGCTCTTGACACAGACAACACAACTAAAATCCATCCAAAAAAACAAAGTTTTGAGTATATTCACAATTTTAGTCATTCAATCTCCATTCCATCCCAAGCAAAAACTGGACAGAGAATCCCCATACTGCAACCAAAAAGAATGTGAACAGATCCGAGCAATACCCAATCAACCCACTTCCATGAAACGACTGACAGTGCAAACAAATGGCGCTCAACTCCATTCCGACACTTGTACAGTCAAAGAACAAAACTGACAGCAAAGAAGTGGAAAGAATCCTCACCCTCGTGTCCTGAAGTCCTTTTGCAGTATTCACTCTACTGTGCTGATCTTTTAGCGGGGAAGAGCGAACTCGCAATGCTTTTGAAGTGACACCAGAAATATTTTCTCACTCTTTGTATTGTATTTTTCGCACTAATCAGATTGAGTAGACAAGGCATATCGGGTATCCTTAGATCCACCAGAGCATCTGATTTCGGGCTGCTCCATTGGATAGATATCCTTGTAACACTCTCACTGTCACTTAGTCGATTTTGACAGCAATATCTTGAAGGAGAATCCCGAATTTGAGGATGCGTTCAATACTGAACAAAAAACAACAGATTTGGACAACCTGCTTGCTGGAAGCGCTCAAAAAGGGCTTCTACTATACTGCAACATGCCTGTTGCCTGGCTAATAATTGCGGCAGGCTGTTGCTTTGGATTCTCGAACATGAACACCCTTCGCAGCACCCAAAAATGTGTAGATAACGTGCCTTCCTCACCAGCTTGAAACTCCACAGATATTGTCTGCACAGCATGATTTTTCAAGACCCACACCCACCTGCATGCATTGAAGGAGGATCCCAGAAGAGATCATGGCGTAGAAAAAAAAACACGACTCCACCCCCTCCTGTCTCCCTCACGCAAGGGCAGAAAAGAAAATGCGGTGGACAAGACAGCCTGCAGGTCGGGTGGTTGGGAGGATGCCAAGGTGGTAGTGGAGACCGATGCCCACGGGGTATTACAGCAACCAAATGCTCTGTCAAAAGGGATTCTAAATCCCTTTTCAGCTGGCCAATCGAACACTATATCGGCAGGAAAAGAAAATCCAAAAGCAATATTGAAAGAGGGCAATATTACTTATACTCAGATATTGAACATGTGCCCGTAAACAATGTTTATTACCCCATATGATGATGGTAGTAATTTTGTTGGTGATACCATTTTGCTATATGTATTCACCGAAGTCTTCCTATGTAGTCTCTAAAGTTATATAGTGCAATATAAATTTTGCGTATGTAATAAAAATACTTTCCAGCCGTCCATGTATATAATTAAACTTATGTTAATATATCAGTATGATGATGCTCTATATTTTACACCCTATTTGGCGGTGTAATCGAAATACTGATAAAATTTTTGCGTATGTAATCAGAATACTTTCCATCATTCTATGTATACAATTAAACTTATGTTAATATATCAATATGATGATGCACTATATTTTACACACTATTTGGCGGTGTAATCAGAATATTGATATAAATTTTATGTATGTAATCAGAATAGTTTCCATTGTTCTATGTATACAATCAAACTTATGTTAATATATCAGTATGATGATGCTCACTATTTTAATAGTGCAGTGTTTAAAAACACTAAGGATCATTGCTTGAGTGAGAACCCTCTCACCTCTGTGTTTTCTTCTCATCTTCATAGTAGGACAAGACAATTCCAAGGAAGAAGTTAGTCAGGAGTGGAGAAAACCCACACACCCACCGATCTGCAAGATCCCAAGAAATGGTGGCTCGAGCTCTACAACTGAACACGCCAAAAATAGCACTGAATGATCTCCATCTCCATTTCATGTGAAATCCCAATGCGCAATTTGGCGGTGGCAGGTTTCATAAACCAAACCACACGCATTAACGGCTGGTGGGTGAGCATTCAATGCATGGCGGTAGCCCTAACTACAACTGGCGCGGAGAATGGACGACACCTGGTCCCAAGCAAAAAAACCTCCTTTTTTAACATCCCCCCAAAAGGCGGCTTGTACATGTGGCGCTGAGGTGGCAAAGGAAAGTAGGAGGTCAAGAATTTAGTGTTGGATATTCTGGTGGTGTTTTTACTTGACCAGGTGGTAGTGACGTAGCACAGTGACTGTGTGATCAGGGGATCATTTTTGAAAACGTTCCCTAAACATCCCTAAATGGTATCAGTGCAGAAGATCATCTCGAGAGCTTTCCAACGACTGTAAGAACGCGACAAACGGACATCGGGAGCTCTAGATATGTCCGGTCAAAGTTCGGTCAACGGAAAGTCAACTCTAGTCAACTGGTCAATAATGGACCAATCGCGCTGCGACACGTGGCGAAAAGGCAAAAGGGAGTTGTTTGTTGGTTTTCGACCACCGGTCTTCGATGAGCGTAAAAAAATAAAGGTGCTCGGGAACAAGAGGCTCAACTTTTATTACGGAGGGGAGCCCGGCCGCCGTGTGGACTAAGGTATTATTGCCGACGTGGTGGGTCCACAAGCCACCACGTGGCTTGCCACCACTCGTCGAATTCGCTCGATTTGCCTATCGAGGGTCAACAAGTGGTATTTTATTGCCACATTTCATTTGGAATGTCATTATATTAATTGGGTCGAAATTATATGATCTTGATAAGACCACTTTTCATATTCTACGCCTTATTTCCAAATGCCACGCATATATTTAAAACTTCCCACGCCTTATTTTGAACTGTCCACCATTTAAGGGATTGGGCGCCTAAAAATATGCCATGCATGCACCCAAGAAATGCGCCCAAGTCAAAGTGCCTATTACATAGGCTTAGGTGGCTTCCATGCCACTTGAAATGCGCACCTACCTTCTAATTAAAACCCATATCCTAGTTTCCATGCGCCCCATGTGGGATTTTATTCCCAAAAGGATAAGCCAAAAGACATGGAGGGGAATGGAACTCGGGTGGAGGTAGTAAAAAGATAAGCGCCCAGCCATCAGACCAGGAGGCGCCTAAACAATATAAAAGGAGCTATATTCTATTTGAATAGGAAGAGGTACAGGTCTGTGCAAGAAGCTTAAGGACCAGATTGCAGAGAACTCCATTTTTGAAGGCCGTGCACTCAGATTGGGAATTTGGAGTAAAAAGATGAAATGTAGAGAATTCTGAGACGATTCCAACGATGTAAGGTTTGATCTTTTTTGATGATTTTTAACCTGTTTTTGGAAGCTTTGAATGCAGATTTTAACAGGGATCTTCAAGACAGCCAGTTGGAAAACACGAATTTCAATGCACTTCTAGTCCGAATTGTGACTTGGTGTAAACATGAAAATTGTTCAGAATTCAGATCTGATCTCAGACATATGATTTTTTTTCATAGATTGTTTTTAAATCTCCATTTGTAGGTGTTTTTCTAACACAGTTGCAGGGAGATCACATTGTGAAAACACTGTAGGAGCCACGGATCGTTCTTGGGACAGTTTCTGCTATTTTTCAGAGTTCTTGGGACATTGATCAGCTCATTTGCAGGTTTTGATTCATTATTGATTGTTTGTAAGAGTTATTGTACTTGCATTTCAATATTATTAATGGATCGGTTCAATCTGAACCCGGGGACGTAGGAATTCCGAACCCCGTAAACAATCTCTTTTGTTATCTGAGTCTTTTCAGTTTTTCTGATTATTTATTTGCTACACAAGTTTTCCGCACTTCTATGGATGCAAAATAATCAGAATTTAATCAATTTTTGGATTCAAGAATACTTAAAATTGGTTAAAAAAATCACGATCTTTGGAAACTTATAAATTGATAAAAAATACACATCATGTTTTCAGATCAAGTTTGGTATCAGAGCAGTTAGATTGCCGGATTAGCTTCTAATTGTGTTTGGCTTCAGTTTCAGTATTGATTTCAGTTTACAGTGTGCAGACATTTTGAGGCTTGTTAATCTTCTTTTGCAGTGTGCAGTTTTGGAAGTACAGGTTGTGTTTGCAGGAACAGGGAATCATGGGCAAGTCATCCAAACAAGAGCAACTGGATGAGCTTGAAGCCATAAACCGCCAACTCCAAGAAGAAAACTCTTTCTTGAGAGCTAATTTTTATTCCTTAGAAGAGGAAATAGTGCGGTTAAAATCTGAGCCACAATCCTCTATAACCAAGAAAGAGGAGTATGTCAACAAGATGCTTGAAGAGAGCAAGAAGTTGATGGGCTTTGTGAAAGAGTTGCAGGAAGAAATACGGACCAAGGATGCCCTCTTGGAAAAGCTGCAACAAGGTGAACACAAGAAGGAAATGCCTTCCAAATCAGATGCAGGTACTATGACAGAATGCACTGTAAGTTGTTCACATTTTAATTCTTCCTCTCATTCAGTTTCAGATGTTCCTTTGGGTCAGTTTGAAAAACACACTAAGGGAATTGGGTCTAAGCTAATGGTTAAGATGGGATTTAACGGAACGGGCCTTGGTAAAAATGGACAAGGTGATGCTAACCCAGTACAGGTAGAGGATCAGCCTCGGTTTGCAGGTTTGGGTTACTCTAGTGGGAAAATGGAAATTGGAGAAAGTTCCAAAGCAGCTGAAGGAAGACAAGCTTCCAACAGCCAAGGATCTACACCACTAGAATTGCAGGATTCCGCCATCAGGAGGAACAATGAAAGGTGTAAGAAAACAGGTAAAAGAGGTAATCAGATTCCACCTCCTTCCACTTACACTAAAAATAGCACTAAGGGAAAATCAAATCCTAAAACTTCTAATACACTCTTTCAGTTGGAACAATATAGCTTTGGTAGGCAGAAATATGCTTTCCCTTGCACATTTTGTGAAGGTACTAATCATTCTGTTGCATATTGTTGGAAGAGGAAAAATTTGATTAAGAAGTTAATGCCTTTTGTGAATGATAAGGCAGGTGCTAAAGACCAATCTCACCAAGGAAAGGCGAGAAATGGCAAGAAGGTTACCTCTCCTAAACAGGGGAATCATTCTCGTAGACAGAGTTCTAAGAATGGTAAAATGGGTAAGACTCCTAAAAACAGGGAAGTTAAATTTTGTTCCCATTGTAATAGGAATGGTCATGATGTTAAGGTTTGTTGGTTTGTTCCTAAACAACAAAATTGGAAAGTTGTTAAAAAGAACAGTATTGTAAAACCAACAGTGCTAAACCTAACTAAAACTCATTGTGGTACTGAGGAGGTAAAACAACCAAAACGGAAAAACCCAAGTGATTGGTTGGGAAAAACACTCCTCAACTTTATATTTGCACTACAGTAAATTGTTGATAGTAGGCAAGCAAATTGTTTTTCAGAGCTATATTTTAGGGATTCCTGTTGATTGATAAGGATTTGTTCCTAAGTTGATATTTAAGCTTTGAAAATGAATGGAAACAGCTGAAGAGAAGATTTGAGTGATAGGTTCATCATACTCATGTTTTGTTTTCTCAGATTGGTTGGTAGTTCCATTGTTGAAAACACTATGCAGGGATAGGCATCAGTAGCATGTCTAAATTTGAAACTTGCAGTAGTAATCAGCATAATCACAAAGTGTTAGTTGAACACTAGCTTCTGTTATAGATGGGTGTTATTATCTGACTTATTATTTGTGATGGCGATACAGTGTTTTGGCATATTCATGTTGATTCAGTTATTGACTATAGCTATTTTTGGGCGTTGATAGTCTATTATATTCTGATAGTGAATACTTGCAGTTGTTACAGTTTCAGATGGGCAGTGGGCACTAGCCTAATTGTGGGCAGTTTAGATGTCTTGTATACTGATCCGTGTTATGGAATTGTAATTTTTGGTAATCGGCCGTATCACAAAGTGACAGTTGAACACTAGCTTTCCGTAATAGAATGGGTGTTATTATCTGGTCAGTTATTTGTGATGGCATTACAGTGGGGTATGACAGTTCACAGTTGTGCGTAGAGTTGACAGGGTTGCAGCGTTTCAGTTGAACACTAGCTTAATTGGGTGTTATTATCTGATCGGTTATGTGACTAGCTAATCAACTATTTGCGTTTATTTAACCTATAATGTTATTTTGGGTTCTTGTATGTGTTTGTGCAATGCAGGAAGAGATAGCATGTTTTTGTGGGTTGATACACAGCTTTTTGTGGACAAAAAGCCTTTCTCAGTGGGGAGGTGTGATCAGGGGATCATTTTTGAAAACGTTCCCTAAACATCCCTAAATGGTGTCAGTGCAGAAGATCATCTCGAGAGCTTTCCAACGACTGTAAGAACGCGACAAACGGACATCGGGAGCTCTAGATATGTCCGGTCAAAGTTCGGTCAACGAGAAAGTCAACTCTAGTCAACTGGTCAATAAGGGACCAATCGCGCTGCGACACGTGGCGAAAAGGCAAAAGGGAGTTGTTTGTTGGTTTTCGACCACCGGTCTTCGACGAGCGTAAAAAAATAAAGGTGCTCGGGAACAAGAGGCTCAACTTTTATTACGGAGGGGAGCCCGGCCGCCGTGTGGACTAAGGTATTATTGCCGACGTGGTGGGTCCACAAGCCACCACGTGGCTTGCCACCACTCGTCGAATTCGCTCGATTTGCCTATCGAGGGTCGACAAGTGGTATTTTATTGCCACATTTCATTTGGAATGTCATTATATTAATTGGGTCGAAATTATATGATCTTGATAAGCCACCACTTTTCATATTCCACGCCTTATTTCCAAATGCCACGCATATATTAAAACTTCCCACGCCTTATTTTGAACTGTCCACCATTTAAGGGATTGGGCGCCTAAAAAATGCCATGCACGCACCCACCATGCGCCCCCAAGTCAAAGCGCCTATTACATAGGCTTAGGTGGCTTCCTTGCCACTTGAAATGCGCACCTACCTTCTAATTAAAACCTATTAGATAAGTTTCCATGCGCCCAATGTGGGATTTTATTCCCAAAAGGATAAGCCAAAAGACATGGAGGGGAATGGAACTCGGGTGGAGGTAGTAAAAGGATAAGCGCCCAGCCATCAGACCAGGAGGCGCACAAACAATATAAAAGGAGCTATATTCTATTTGAATGGAAGGAGGTACAGGTCTGTGCAAGAAGCTTAAGGACCAGATTGCAGAGAACTCCATTTTTGAAGGCCGTGCACTCAGATTGGGCATTTGGAGTAAAAAGATGAAATGTAGAGAATTCTGAGACAATTCCAACGATGTAAGGTTTGATCTTTTTTGATGATTTTTAACCTGTTTTTGGAAGCTTTGAATGCAGATTTTAACAGGGATCTTCAAGACAGCCAGTTGGAAAACACGAATTTCAATGCACTTCTAGTCCGAATTGTGACTTGGTGTAAACATGAAAATTGTTCAGAATTCAGATCTGATCTCAGACATATGATTTTTTTTCATAGATTGTTTTTAAATCTCCATTTGTAGGTGTTTTTCTAACACAGTTGCAGGGAGATCACATTGTGAAAACACTGTAGGAGCCACGGATCGTTCTTGGGACAGTTTCTGCTATTTTTCAGAGTTCTTGGGACATTGATCAGCTCATTTGCAGGTTTTGATTCATTATTGGTTGTTTGTAAGAGTTATTGTACTTGCATTTCAATATTATTAATGGATCGGTTCAATCTGAACCCGGGGACGTAGGAATTCCGAACCCCGTAAACAATCTCTTTTGTTATCTGAGTCTTTTCAGTTTTTCTGATTATTTATTTGCTACACAAGTTTTCCGCACTTCTATGGATGCAAAATAATCAGAATTTAATCAATTTGTGGATTCAAGAATACTTAAAATTGGTTAAGAAAATCACGATCTTTGGAAACTTATAAAGTGATAAAAATACACATCACGTTTTCAGATCAAGTTTGGTATCAGAGCAGTTAGATTGCCGGATTAGCTTCTAATTGTGTTTGGCTTCAGTTTCAGTATTGATTTCAGTTTTCAGTGTGCAGACATTTTGGGGCTTGTTAATCTTCTTTTGCAGTGTGTAGTTTTGGAAGTACAGGTTGTGTTTGCAGGAACAGGGAATCATGGGCAAGTCATCCAAACAAGAGCAACTGGATGAGCTTGAAGCCATAAACCGCCAACTCCAAGAAGAAAACTCTTTCTTGAGAGCTAATTTTTATTCCTTAGAAGAGGAAATAGTGCGGTTAAAATCTGAGCCACAATCCTCTATAACCAAGAAAGAGGAGTATGTCAACAAGATGCTTGAAGAGAGCAAGAAGTTGATGGGCTTTGTGAAAGAGTTGCAGGAAGAAATACGGACCAAGGATGCCCTCTTGGAAAAGCTGCAACAAGGTGAACACAAGAAGGAAATGCCTTCCAAATCAGATGCAGGTACTATGACAGAATGCACTGTAAGTTGTTCACATTTTAATTCTTCCTCTCATTCAGTTTCAGATGTTCCTTTGGGTCAGTTTGAAAAACACACTAAGGGAATTGGGTCTAAGCTAATGGTTAAGATGGGATTTAACGGAACGGGCCTTGGTAAAAATGGACAAGGTGATGCTAACCCAGTACAGGTAGAGGATCAGCCTCGGTTTGCAGGTTTGGGTTACTCTAGTGGGAAAATGGAAATTGGAGAAAGTTCCAAAGCAGCTGAAGGAAGACAAGCTTCCAACAGCCAAGGATCTACACCACTAGAATTGCAGGATTCCGCCATCAGGAGGAACAATGAAAGGTGTAAGAAAACAGGTAAAAGAGGTAATCAGATTCCACCTCCTTCCACTTACACTAAAAATAGCACTAAGGGAAAATCAAATCCTAAAACTTCTAATACACTCTTTCAGTTGGAACAATATAGCTTTGGTAGACAGAAATATGCTTTCCCTTGCACATTTTGTGAAGGTACTAATCATTCTGTTGCATATTGTTGGAAGAGGAAAAATTTGATTAAGAAGTTAATGCCTTTTGTGAATGATAAGGCAGGTGCTAAAGACCAATCTCACCAAGGAAAGGCGAGAAATGGCAAGAAGGTTACCTCTCCTAAACAGGGGAATCATTCTCGTAGACAGAGTTCTAAGAATGGTAAAATGGGTAAGACTCCTAAAAACAGGGAAGTTAAATTTTGTTCCCATTGTAATAGGAATGGTCATGATGTTAAGGTTTGTTGGTTTGTTCCTAAACAACAAAATTGGAAAGTTGTTAAAAAGAACAGTATTGTAAAACCAACAGTGCTAAACCTAACTAAAACTCATTGTGGTACTGAGGAGGTAAAACAACCAAAACGGAAAAACCCAAGTGATTGGTTGGGAAAAACACTCCTTAACTTTATATTTGCACTACAGTAAATTGTTGATAGTAGGCAAGCAAATTGTTTTTCAGAGCTATATTTTAGGGATTCCTGTTGATTGATAAGGATTTGTTCCTAAGTTGATATTTAAGCTTTGAAAATGAATGGAAACAGCTGAAGAGAAGATTTGAGTGATAGGTTCATCATACTCATGTTTTGTTTTCTCAGATTGGTTGGTAGTTCCATTGTTGAAAACACTATGCAGGGATAGGCATCAGTAGCATGTCTAAATTTGAAACTTGCAGTAGTAATCAGCATAATCACAAAGTGTCAGTTGAACACTAGCTTCTGTTATAGATGGGTGTTATTATCTGACTTATTATTTGTGATGGCGATACAGTGTTTTGGCATATTCATGTTGATTCAGTTATTGACTATAGCTATTATTGGGTGTTGATAGTCTATTATATTCTGATAGTGAATACTTGCAGTTGTTACAGTTTCAGATGGGCAGTGGGCACTAGCCTAATTGTGGGCAGTTTAGATGTCTTGTATACTGATCCGTGTTATGGAATTGTAATTTTTGGTAATCGGCCGTATCACAAAGTGACAGTTGAACACTAGCTTTCCGTAATAGAATGGGTGTTATTATCTGGTCAGTTATTTGTGATGGCATTACAGTGGGGTATGACAGTTCACAGTTGTGCATAGAGTTGACAGGGTTGCAGCGTTTCAGTTGAACACTAGCTTAATTGGGTGTTATTATCTGATCGGTTATGTGACTAGCTAATCAACTATTTGCGTTTATTTAACCTATAATGTTATTTTGGGTTCTTGTATGTGTTTGTGCAATGCAGGAAGAGATAGCATGTTTTTGTGGGTTGATACACAACTTTTTGTGGACAAAAAGCCTTTCTCAGTGGGGAGGTGTGATCAGGGGATCATTTTTGAAAACATTCCCTAAACATCTCCCTAAATGGTTTCAGTGCAGAAGATCATCTCGAGAGCTTTCCAACGACTGTAAGAACGCGACAAACGGACATCGGGAGCTCTAGATATGTCCGGTCAAAGTTCGGTCAACGAGAAAGTCAACTCTAGTCAACTGGTCAATAATGGACCAATCGCACTGCGACACGTGGCGAAAAGGCAAAAGGGAGTTGTTTGTTGGTTTTCGACCACCGGTCTTCGACGAGCGTAAAAAAATAAAGGTGCTCGGGAACAAGAGGCTCAACTTTTATTACGGAGGGGAGCCCGGCCGCCGTGTGGACTAAGGTATTATTGCCGACGTGGTGGGTCCACAAGCCACCACGTGGCTTGCCACCACTCGTCGAATTCGCTCGATTTGCCTATCGAGGGTCGACAAGTGGTATTTTATTGCCACATTTCATTTGGAATGTCATTATATTAATTGGGTCGAAATTATATGATCTTGATAAGACCACTTTTCATATTCTACGCCTTATTTCCACGCCAAATGCCACGCATATATTTAAAACTTCCCACGCCTTATTTTGAACTGTCCACCATTTAAGGGATTAGGCGCCTAAAAAATGCCATGCCATGCGCCCCCAAAGTCAAAGAGCCTATTACATAGGCTTAGGTGGCTTCCTTGCCACTTGAAATGCGCACCTACCTTCCTAATTTAAAACCTATATCCTAAGTTTTCATGCGCCCAATGTGGGATTTTATTCCCAAAAGGATAAGCCAAAAGACAAGGAGGGGAATGGAACTCGGGTGGGGTAGTAAAAGGATAGGCACCCAGCCATCAGACCAGGAGGCGCACAAACAATATAAAAGGAGCTATATTCTATTTGAATGGAAGGAGGTACAGGTCTGTGCAAGAAGCTTAAGGACCAGATTGCAGAGAACGCCATTTTTTGAAGGCCGTGCACTCAGATTGGGAATTTGGAGTAAAAAGATGAAATGTAGAGAATTCTGAGACAATTCCAACGATGTAAGGTTTGATCTTTTTTGATGATTTTTATCCTGTTTTTGGAAGCTTTGAATGCAGATTTTAACAGGGATCTTCAAGACAGCCAGTTGGAAAACATGAATTTCAATGCACTTCTAGTCCGAATTGTGACTTGGTGTAAACATGAAAATTGTTCAGAATTCAGATATGATCTCATACATATGATTTTTTTTCATAGATTGTTTTTAAATATCCATTTGTAGGTGTTTTTCTAACACAATTGCAGGGAGATCACATTGTGAAAACACTGTAGGAGCCACGGATCGTTCTTGGGACAGTTTCTGCTATTTTTCAGAGTTCTTGGGACATTGATCAGCTCATTTGCAGGTTTTGATTCATTATTGGTTGTTTGTAAGAGTTATTGTACTTGAATTTCAATATTATTAATGGATCGGTTCAATCTGAACCCGGGGACGTAGGAATTCCGAACCCCGTAAACAATCTCTTTTGTTATCTGAGTCTTTTCAGTTTTTCTGATTATTTATTTGCTACACAAGTTTTCCGCACTTCTATGGATGCAAATAATCATAATTTAATCAATTTTTGGATTCAAGAATACTTAAAATTGGTTAAGTAAATCATGATCTTTGGAAACTTATAAAAGTGATAAAAAATACAACACTCGTTTTCAGATTGTATACAGCAACTGAGATCTTATCTCTGGTGGTGAGCTTTTATGCCAACCCTCAACAATTTGCATTATTTATTCCTATTATCTAAATTGGCTTTGTCCATAAATATCTGTCTATAATTAGACCCAGAAATTGCTTAAACGGGTAATTGGGTATTAGAAAATAGATTACGTTAAATCCAATGATGAGGTAATGCTGCTAAGTACTTTAAAAAACAATTGGGTACTGATACAAAAAGAAAACAATTGGATACACTAAGAGGTGAAGCAGAAATTACACTAATTGGATATTGGTGAAAGTGTAACTATGCTATTAGCACGAATTGAAGTGGCTTGGAATACTGGAAAAAATGAAATATGTACTAGGGTATGAATTGAATACAGTTCATGTAACAAAACTATAACATCAGCCTAGAAATAAAAATTGAGAGTTACTTTACTTGATACCCAGAACTATTTATAATAGGGTATTAAATAAATGCATGCTAAAATTCACCAGGATGAAAATTAGGTTTTCTTCATGTACACATCCCGGGCCAAAATACTCTCTGACGTTACTGGAGAGAAGGCTTACAAAAGTATCTGTGGAAGCTGAATGTTTCTAACTCACACTAAATAAGATACTGTTTATTCAATTCCTCTTGTTTCAAATTATATAAACACAAAAAAAAAAATCTAGATATCTTCATTAAAGTTGTAGTAAAAGTTCAGTTTTCTGAAACTCTGAGATGAAGTATCGGTGGAAGCTGAATGTTTGTAATGGAAGCTGAAGGCTTACTTTTTGTTATTGGAATTAATAACTAGCAACCCAAGTAACAGTAATCCCATTAACAGTAATCAGCAACCCAAGTTGAAAACGCATGGCACTCATAAACCCAAGACTGACACTCATTAACAGTTAACTTTTTGGACTGAAAAGTTACTCTTTTGGATTGAAACCCGAGACTGGCACAAATACTTGGAAATGGCCTAAACCAGCAATTGCATAGGAAATAAATCAATAAACCAACGATTTTACGCTTGGATTTGTAAAATAAGACAAATGAAAAAACAAATTTCTTTTGCTGAATGGCAAACAACAAACTTTCCATACTAGTGCAGTGTTTAAAAACACTAAGGATCATTGCCTGAGTGAGAACCCTCTCACCTCTGCGTTTTCTTCTCATCTTCGTAGCAGGGCGAGCCAATGCCGAGGAAGAAGTCGGTCAAGAGTGGAGAAAATCCATGCACCCACTGATCTGCAAGATCCCAAGAAATGGTCGCTCGAGCTCTGCAATTGAACACGCCAAAAACAACACTGAATGAGCTCCATCTCCATTTCGCGTGAAATCCCAATGCGCGATTTGGCGGTGGCAGGTTCCATAAACCAAACCGCGCGCATTAACGGCTGGTGGGTGAGCATTCAATGCATGGCGGTAGCCCGAACAACAACTGGCGCGACAAATGGATGACACCTGGTTGCATGCAAAAAAACCACCTTTTTTGACATCCCCCCAAAACGCGACTCGTACACGTGGCGCTGAGGTGGCAGTGAGGTGGCAAAGCAATGTTGGAGGTCAAGAATTTGGTGCTGTATATTCTGGTGGTGTTTTTACTCGCCCAGGTGGCAGTGACGTGCCGTAGTGATTGTGCAAAGATAGGGTGCACCACAACCGAGTCCTCTCCCCTATACGAAATATCATCTGATAAACCAGACATACAAGAAAAAGTTTTGCAATTTTCACCTTCAGACCAGAGGCCTTACGAACAAATTAAATTGATTGGATTTCATTATATGTATAATTTTATATGCCAACTTAGTTACCTGCAACCACGGGCCAATAACCAACTTATTAACATATATTTTAATGGGTTTGGCATTACTCAGCATTTAGGGATTTCAAGAAACATATTCCATTTTTGAAATGACAGAAATAGTCTCACACAAAGCAAATAAATTGTCAAAACTTCAATTTTCACCCAGGTGGATGAAAATGGTAATGAAAGTATGGCATTCTCAGTGATCACATTAAATGCTAATAAGAGCCAAGTCCAACCTTGAGCCCCACAACAATCAAAATTGTGTCATACACAGTGATCACATTAAATATAAGCGAGGACAATTTCTTTTCCATTGCACAGTGACAAATAAAGGGGTGGACCAATTAAATGGAGATAAAATGAAATATCGTAACATAAAACTATAGTCCAATGTCATTTAAATACACATGGCATAATTTGATTAGCACTGATCAAAATGAATATTTGTTAATATGAAGCCAATATCCTTGCCATCAAGACCATAATAAAAAAATGATAACCCCCCGTATCCTCTCATTGATTCAATCCTACAAAAACTAATAAAGAGATGATAACAACCCGTATCTTGCAATCCAACCATTCACTTTAACTACATGACCTACCCAGCGACTTTAAAAAGTTCTACAAAGACAGACTTTACTAATGACCTTTGTAGTAGTACAATCGTAATACTCCAATGTGACGAAACGTGTGTTTTTGATAAATTTGAAAATTCTCAGGTTGTAAATTGTACACATATTTCCTTCAACGAGCTCCCCTCGTGTGTTCGACTTTAGCTCTTTGAAAGAGTCAACCTTTGCAAGCCGTCAATCAGTTCGCAGCAGCCTTTCATGATATTCTTTTTGTGTTGTGGTAATTGAGGAGTTCTATATTCTGTGTTCTCCAAAGATTTGTTTGTGGAAATGCATATGTACTGGGAGTTCGTTACATTTTTAATTAGCATCTGGTTAAGGGGCTTCGCAGCTGCTGCAAAATGTCATCATGAAACATGTGGGGCGATGAATGTGAGTTACCCGTTTTGGATTCAAGAACGAGACTGCGGACAAGTTGGGTTTAATATCACATGCAAAAGGGACAATTCTACTGGTGAGCTCGCTCCGTTTTTTACTGCCTCTGTAGAAGACAATAGTACAGATTATAATAATAGTGGGTATAAAGATGTTGATTTCAAGATTATTAAGATCGATTATACAGCTGGTTATGTTGTCATAAATTCAACTTCTCTTAAATCCGAGTTGTGTAGCCCGGCTGGGAATTCAAAAACGCTGCTTCAGCTACCACCAGCTGGACCGTTCACTATTTCCAAGTCCAATAAATTCGTTGCCGTTGGCTGCTATGTATTTGGTAGTATCAGCTATGGCGATTGGGGCGACGTAAGATGTGAATCTCGATGTGTATCTCAAAGAAATCTACCATACTGCAAAAATGGTTGCTGTGAAATTGTCCTTAAAGATGACCCCAAGTGGGTAAGTTTCACGGGTGGAAGTCTGCCACTGCCTCCTAATTACAATATTACAAGCAACAACGATTGTGGTTTCTCAACCATATTTGACCCGGCTTTCATGGGGGATTATTATGGTCTCAGGCTTAACTATCTTGAGACTTGCGACATGGCCAATTACTCTTGTCACATCAATGCAGAATGCATCCATTCCGAAACAGAAGACCGTCACGTATGTAAATGTTTTCCTGGATATCAAGGAAGAAGTTATTTTAGTGGCAAAGCCTGCACAGGTAGTCTCATCACATTCTTGAAAATTAGAATTTCTACCAGTACCATTTTTATTTTTTAATAATTGTTATTCTTAGATGCTCAAGGCTCGTGAGTCCTAAACTTTTGATAATGATGATGAATGTTCAGACATAGACGAATGCAGTCAACCAGATTTAAATAAGTGCGCTACACCACCGAAGGGCGTGTGCCATAATAAGCCAGGCAATTACACATGTTCTTGTGCAAAGGGTTATAAAGGCAATGGCTATGATTGCGAGTCCCCCACCTTCAAAAAATCCCTCATTTCTGCAATTATAGGTGACCATGCGGCATTCTCTGACTCTGTTTTTCATTATATTTCGAAAATTATAGCTTTTTTATAAAAATTCTATATTTGTGACACTGTAGTTTCTATTTGTTCGCTCGTTGGAGTTTCCTTGGGAGCATGCGGATTGTTTTGGCTGTTGCGGAGGCGTCGCTTGAAACATGCGAGGAATAAGTATTTCCAACAGAATGGTGGTTTGCAACTCCAGGAGCATATCTCTTCTTTGGGAGGAGCAAAAATTATGACAATATTTTCTGAAAAAGAGCTTGAAATAGCTTCAAAAAAGTATTCAACAGAATTGGGAAGAGGCGGTTTTGCAACAGTCTACAAAGGAATACTTCCGGACGGTACGACAGTGGCAATCAAAAAGCCTAGAGAAATCACTGGTGAGTTCATCAACGAAGTTATGATTTTCTTGCATATCAATCACAGAAACATAGTGAGGTTGCTTGGTTGTTGTCTTCAAACTCAATTTCCACTACTTGTATATGAATTTGTGCCCAACGGAACATTGTTTGAGCATCTACGGTCGGTAGAGAAGCACTTGTCCTGGGAAACACGACGGCAGATTGCCATTGAGACAGCAGATGCAATAGCATATATGCATCTTCAAGCCTCTCAACCGATATACCATCGGGACATAAAATCCTCAAATATTCTGCTAGACAACACATTCACTCCCAAAGTTTCAGACTTTGGAATTTCACGTCTGCGGCCTTGTGATGAAACACACCTGAGCACCTTGGCGGTGGGCACTCGGGGTTACTTGGATCCAGAGTTTGTGCGAACACAGCAGTTTACAGACAAGAGTGATGTTTTCAGCTTTGGTGTAGTTTTGGCGGAGCTTCTTACTGGTCTAAACCCCGTGTTATCTGTACAAGGAACCGTGTGTACTCTATATGACCATTTTCTGTCTACAATCAACAGTAGCCGCTTGACTGAAATCTTAGATGCCAAAGTAGTTAATAAGGACAACCGAGCACAAATGGAGGATATGGCAAGGTTAGCTAGGGCATGTTTGCGAGAAATAGCAAAAGAAAGGCCTTCAATGAGGGATGTGGTGGAGGAGCTTGCTTGGATAAGAGCTGCCAGAAAACAGTCAGGAGTTTATACTTCACCACCTGTCGGTGAAAGTACTTCTGAGGATCTTTACCCTTACCTGGCCTCCAGTGAGATTATTACCTCTGAGTGCCCTTCCACAGCTTTGAATGAGATTCAAACGTTAGATATGCATGGACGATGATCAAGGCAAAAACTCTTCCTTCACTTATTCAAGTAATAGAAAATGAACATATAACAATTCTCATACAACTTGATATATTTTCGCTAAGAGATATAAGTGTAGAGCCTTGCCTAAGAAATATATGTGTATTTAAGGTAGGGAACTCTTCATCAAATTCTTCAAAGATCAGTTTCTAAAAATTAAATATTGTACAATATGATAACTAATTAGACTCTGTTGGGCATTAGCTGAAGAAAACTCTCATGAAACCATTACCAAAATTACTGGAGATATCGTTACTGCGCAAGTTCTAGAAACAATGTCTTGTTTGTTCTTTTTCCAGCACGTTGGTTGTAAGCAATAACTAAATCCTGCCACTTTTTATATACCATGTTTGGGACTATCATAATAGTATGCGCATCCCCTGAACAAGATTACGTATCCCCTGTTTTGAATCTAAAAAATTAAAATTGATGCTTTCTTCTATAAATGTGAAGGATGAAACGGGTGAGTTATTTCTGGGAAATCTTGTTAGCATTTTAATTTGTGTTTAGCAAGTCCTTGATAAATCAGCCATTTTGTATTTTATAGTCATGTAAGGTAGAGAAGTTTTGATGTTGGCGTCGGGAATTACAAGTTGAGTTATTTCGGACAGATTCTCATTTTTTCTTTGAATGTATTGTCGTGGTGTTGAGCTTTTAAATCAAATGTTTCATCACAACTTGATTTCTGGAATATTAGGATTGCAGGATTTGTGCAGACTGGTTTTTCTTAGTGGGTTTCTTTTTGATACCAAACGTAATGAGCAGGCATAAAGATATAAAAAATGAGATGTTCGGCTATTTAATGCGAAGAATTGTCAGTATGGGATACAGAAAACACAATCGATGTTTAAGTTGACGGTCATTTACACATTTTGATATTTCTGGCATAAAAATACAGCGCAACATATTGGGATGCTCTGGATTGGGCATGTAATTGTACAGACAATGCACAGGAATGCAAAGCAACTGCCCTCCCCGACCATGCCGAAAAATGCCTGGGCACACTAGATCTTACCATCGCAAACTCGTTAGATTTCCGCACCGAAACGCGCCTTCACTCTGCTCAGCTCTGAACCAGCTGCCCAGGCATAGACACAGGCTTTTGTTAGTACAGGTAGGTAGTTTTTGAGCCGAGTTTATACTCAACTCGAGAGAGTCTTAGACACTTTTCTCGCATGTGTGGATGTCATTTCTCCACCCAATTCCAGCGCTATACACAGTTGCGCCTGCAGCTGGACCATCCCCTGCTCCCTAATCTCCATCATTGTCGAATAGGCCCAATTGTTTCCTCAACTACATTGTTTTCTACACTGAGGGCAGAACCGGAGCGGGCCTAAACTGAGTATGTCGGCTGTTCTTTTCCGATCTACCTAAATGGGTAAAGATAAAACTAACTGTTTGAAAATTTATCATTAAATTTGGCTGTGGCAGAGTAGTGGGTGGTAAGAATAGAACCCGGAGGTCGTGGTAAGGGGTTAAATTTGACGGCCACCGATGCTTATCAAACAATTTTTGGGTGACGGTAATTGTTCAATACTGCCCTTCAAAAACTCAAAATAATGTAATTTTTAAAAAATTAATTATTCTATATGTATTATGTGTATTTTAATAAATATTTTTATGATTTATATACATACTATATAAAAATTGAGAGTCAAGTTTGAAATATGCAAGTCATGTGTGACAGTTATATTAGAAATTTACAAGTATTTTATGTCTAAAATCACAAAAAAGGTTTAAACGTCCTTCAAATTTAACCCCTGGTCGTGATGGATAGGGCCTTCCGTTGTTTTCGATACAAATTCATGATAGTGTGTGAATAGATGTGTTCAAAAGAGCAAAAAGAGGATATTTGAGCTTTTGTGTGGATGTCTTGTAGGCCCATGCCTATCAAACAATTTCAGTGTGAGGGTAATTTTTCAATCCTGCCCTCGGAAATTAATCTTCTTTATTTTTTTTGATATATTGATGTTTTTTTTTTTTTTTTTTTGCTCTTTTTATTCTTAAGATTTTTTTGCCTAATTTATTTTGTGGCTTTGGAATGTTCCTCAATTATATTGTATTATTTTACTTGTTAAATTAATATAAGATCTTATTCATCAAAAATAAAATAAAATTACTTAACATGATTATTTATACTTTACCAATAAAATATATAAAAATTATTATATATTTAATTATTTATTTATAATACATGTTTATAATCTAATTTACACATAAATTCATGTAGGTAATTATAGTCACATTTTATATATTCTAGTTGTATGCGGCAAACATGTAGTGTCCATCTCCCTTCGACACTTTTTTGTTATTGATTTTGATACTATCGACTATATTTATGAATATTATTATAGCTTTTTGATTTAGCATGATGTTAGATGTTAGAGATACTGGACTGTTGTTGGTTTTGATTCATATATGATGCGTTTGGATCATTAGAGACATTTTGTATTGATGTTGATTTGTTGTTGACATAGTTATATATATATTTCTGACATGTGATATCTTTCGTTGCACTGAGTAGACCTTGATAATTGAACTAATGTTCTGATAATTTTGACATGGATGAAATGTAGGATATAGATGTTGTTAGAAATGGTAAATGATATCCTAATTGCCTAGATGATGATTTGATTCATATGTAGATGACTGTGGATTTAAATTTCATATTTTATCTTGGATGTTTTGATGCAGCTGTGAGGCCGAAGGAGGTATTATGTGTTTTGTAGGTAAATTTATTCACAACAAATAATGAGTGGATTGGAGACCAACCACATTGGAATTCTAGGTGAATTCAACAAGGGTCACCATGGCAACATGTATTTTGTTGTGTGTGTGTTTGAATTATTGTTAAAGGGGTTCCCATGGGAGGGATTACCTTTAATTGTGACAAAGGGGTTATGTGTTGTCTTTTATCTAGTTTCATTTATTTAATGTTGGTATTTGATTTTTAGTGATGTAATTTCCTTGTATTAATTATTTTGATTTTGGTGTATATTCCTTTTTATCCTTAATGAGTTTAGGTGTCTTATTTAAAAGTTAATTAATCATATTCTAAACTAATTATAGATGTGACCAAAGGAATTCATTTGTTAGATTAGATTTCTCTTGGATTTTGTGTTGTAAGTTAAGTGCTTGGGATCTTGAGTGTTGTACACTCTACCCCTTCATGGAAATTCGAATTTGGCCTTAAGGGCCAATTTTGGAGGCTTGTGGGACAAGTCAAACTTGTCCCACACCTCTTAAATTTCTATACCAACCCTACCTATGGGTTGGGGGGTCAAAAATAGACCCCATTATGTGTTTTGGGAAGATAAAAAGGTAAAATTTTATTGCACTTTCCTTCTTGTAATTAATTTTGTCCTTAAGGGGTGTGGGCTTGGCTTGTGTGTGTAAGTAATGTTATCCCAATTTTCCCCAAGCAAAATTGGTCAAATGCAACCTTGCATGGGAAAAATGGAAGGGTTGGCCCAATCGTGTGGACTCGCCTTTGATCCCAAAACCAAGTTCAAGAGTGAGCAGAACATAGGAACCATGGAGGATACCATGTGCCTCAATGATGCATCGCCAAGAGTGGAGTTCAAAATAAGGTCCCCAAACAAGCGCCAGATCACCATGTGGTCAGAAGTCAAAAGAGCGGGTAGAGACCGGCTGTTTAATTGGCCAAATAGAACAGAGTCTAAGGAAGCCTCCACTCATCCAATCAGTGCTCCTTCAAAAGAAAAATTTGGGGGCAGGTCTCAAACATGCACCAGCCAGCCATGTGGTTGGAGTCAAAAAATGGTCTCATCGGACGTTGAAAAAGTCATAGAGCCATGGGAGGAGCTACGTGTCCCAATGACACAACTTCAAGGGCGCAACCCAAAAGGTAGGACCCAAACATGTGTGAGCCCCCCACATGTCTCGAGTCAGACATATAGCCCTGCCAAACAAAAGGGACTAAGCCAAACATGAGGAAATGGAGGAGCAGCCCGCGGATGATGCCACGTGTCCCATTGTCACAATTTAGGGAGTTGGCTACGAGGGTCCCACCCGTAAGGGGTTTTTTGGCATTATATATGGTGGGCCCCTTTAACTCACCAAAGGGACGAGGTAGGCAGTGTTCACTTAGGACCCGAATCAGCTAAGCATAAGGTGAGGCAGCGGAAGGCCCCATGTGTCTCTTCAGTGCTCTTTCAAGGGGTGGATCCAAAAGTGGTTCCCAAATGAGTGCCAGCTCGCCACGTGGTCAGAGTCAAGAGGGGACAGAGCTGGCCGTTGAAAATTCCAAGGCCGGTGAGAGGATCCATGCGTTAACTCAGCACTCTTTCAAAAGAAAAGTTTGGGGGGTAGTTCCAAACATGCGCCAAGTCTCCACGTGTCTCGAGTCGGGCACAGTGTCTCTGCCAACAGGGGGGCTTAGGAAAAGAACAAAAGAAACAGAGCAGGCCTGCGGATGACGCCACGTGTCAGTTCTGGCGCAACTTCAAGAGTGTAGAGGAGGGGTGAAACCTTGAGACACTGTGGGGGCCACCACGTGGATATGCATGAATAGAATCCAGACCTGAAGTACCTTCAGACGGCCATATCTTTTGATCAGAAGCTCAGAATCGAGTGGGAGGGGATGTTTTAGAGAGCTCTCGGCACCTGCTACCCACCTGCCACCATTAATGTTTTGACCCACCATTTTTGAGGCCATCAAGTCTCCCACCTACCACCATGATGAAGAATGGGTTTCCTTTCTTTCCCAGCAAGGAACAATGATGGGGGCATGGGTGTTGTAGCTAGACTCATCATTGTGGTAGGGGAATTCAATGCTCCTTCAAGGGTGGTTGGAACAGGGTTCAATTTTTTCCCTCCTTTCTCTCTCTCATTCTTCCTATATATTGTACAAGAGGGACAATTTCAAAGGGTTGGACATTCTTGCTTTGCGCCCTCCCTTTTCTCTACTCTGTAGGTGAATTCGTGGAGTCTCAAACCCCTCCATCCAAATTGTAATGCAATTTCTACCTCTTGGCTACTGTAATGCATTGTATCAATTCTTGGAGCAATAGAATAAGTCTGTGGATGATTTCAACCCTCTCTTATGTTTAGTTGCTTCTTCCTGATCCCTCATTACAAGCTTGGTCATATGTGCATGGATATTGTGTCTAATTTTAATGGTTTGTGTTTAAAAGCAATGTAAATGTTCATCATTCCTTTGGTGCATCACCTCTATTAGATTAGGTTTTATTTCTTGCATCTCCTTAACCCTGTCTCCTTGGAAAATTAGAGTAGGATTTACAATGACCCTCTGTAATCTGAACATGTGTACCTGAACAGAGGAATAGGATCTGGCCTTCATATGGAGGGATCTCTCAACTTTCAAAGTCCCACACTTTGAGAGATGCTCCATGTTTTGTAGTCACACTGAGAATCTCAACCCATCAAGTTACAGACTTTAGGGGTGCTGTGATTTTGCACTAATAGTTTTAGCATGCCTGGTGGGACAAGAAGTCTTCATTTTTATTGCAGCAAGATTGATGTGCACTTGTTGTGAGTTCCTAGCTTTTAAGAAGCTCTAAAATTACACATCTGGTGACTCCAAAAGAGGTCGAATCCACTGGTTTCAATAGCCCAAGCTTGTCAAGTTCATGAGAAGAATATAAACAAGGTCAACAACCAGAGAGGAGGGGCTATTTTTCTATCTACATTTATCCCCAGATAGATCAGGGAGGGGGAGAAGAGCTCAAAGGTATCCATCTCTACCAAGCAGGACGTTGTCAACACCTCCACCTGGTAGACCCTTTTTTTCAATCAACTAGAGTCCTCTGACCAATCAGGATGGCGCAGCCCAACCCCTACGTCAACTTCACTGGCAGCAGCCCACTGGCTCTCAATGCACAAAATCCAGTTCCAGCTGCAGCACTGAAGAGCATTCCATATTTTACTAGAGAGAACTAGACGACTCCAATTGACCACATCCAGGATATTGCAAATGTCTGTGCAATTCATGAGATCATTGAAATGGATGTTGCGGTCAAGTTGTTGGCTTCATCTTTTAAGGGTAAAGCTTTACAGTGGTTCAGGAGTCTAACCACGGGATCCATTCAGAATTGGGACCATTTGTGCATGGCTCTTCACAATCAATTTGGAGAGAAGGGAGATAATTTATCCTTGTTGGAACAACTGACAACAATCAAGAGGGCTCCTAATGAGCAGTTGACCGATTTCAACTTCAGATTTCAAAAGACATGGGATAGGATTTTGGCGGCTGTGAGACCAATAAATGAAGGTGCTTTTCTATACTTCCTTAAAGCTTTAAATTCTAATATTTCCATGATGATTCAGTCCATGGGGGGTAGAAATTTACCCGCATCCTATAATATTGCCATTAGAGCCAAAAATTGCTTAATTCAGGCTAGTAAACTTGCACCTAGGCCACCTATGCCTCTATATCCAGAACTAGGAGCTCCAAGCACTAGTCAAACACCCACATTAGCTCCCATACCTGCTCCAAGGAATAGAGTTCAACTGAAGCTTCCACCTCATCTTCTAGCTCCTCAAATGAGCTCCAAGAAGTCATGAAGCAACTACAAAACTTGGGTAATGAGTTGGTGACACTTAAGAGGCAACAAGCTCAAAATTTTAGATCATATCAGCCTCAAACTCAACCCAACAAGCCTCCATATCAGCCTAATAGGCCACCCTTTCAAACTGTAAATCAGAATCAAGGAAGACCTCCTGCCAATAGACCATTCCAGCCTTACAATCCTAATGTTGCATCCACATCTAGAGCCTTGGTACCAGTGCAAAATAACATGGCTCAGGAATATGATTGGTGTTTCCCATGCAATCAGCCCCATAACCAGTCAATGTGTTTCAATGGTGCTTTGAATCAAGCTCTTATGGTGACAACAACTGGTGTGGAACAAGAGACAGGCCAGGAAGGGAATCAACAACAGGAAGTAACCTAGAAAGAGGCACCTCCAAGTGAGACCACGCTTGTCAATTGGCAGGCTGAAGATTTCTGTGGTATGAATCAAGCACCTCCTCATAGTGTGGCAGAAAATACACGGTCCAAGAAGAGGAATATTGGAGAAGGGAAATCCTCCAATTCAAATGGTCCACAACCCTCTATTACCCCACAAAGTGCTAGCAACCAAAGTGCAACTCCCAATGTGCAGAGTCAGCCCAAGCCACCTTCCAGACCCGCTCAGGCACTGGTTGTAATGACCCATGTGCAAGAGAAGAATGTGCAAGGCAAAGGGAAGAAAAAAGATAGCTCATCCCCATTCAACATCATTGAATAGATGAAGAAAACAAATGTAAACATCTCAATGTGGGATTCATTGGCTATCCCAGGACAAAGAGACCTATTGCAAGCTGCTATGGCCAATTGGTCAGCCTCAAATCAGCCACCCAATCAACAAGAAAAGGTGCTTACCAATACAGCTCAGCAAGAAGGAAATCATAGAGATCACAAAGGTAAGAATTTGAATCCCCCTCCATTCTATATCTCATTGATCATTGGAGACAAATTAGTGCATAATTACATGATTGATTCGGGAGCAAGTAGCTCAGTGAAGTTGAAACAAATAGCTGATCAGCTGGGTCTTTAATATGAAGTCATCTCCAAAGGTGTAGTGCAATTGGATGGGACAATGGTAACAATGGTTGGATTCATCAAGGATTTGAGCCTCACATTGCATGCATGCCCCAATGTGACTGTATTGCAAGATGTATCAGTCATAGACTTGCCACCTCTCTTTGCATTGTGCTTGTCAAGAGACTTCACTACTAAAATTGGAGGTTATCTGTCTACTGATTGGTCACACATGATTTTCAGAACAAGGTATGGAGCTAAGGCTACAATCAGATCTGAGCCCATTGTAAACTTTCACATAGAGCCTCATACGCCAAACCCATCAATTCAAATTATTCAAGCCTTTGATCAAGAAGATATCCAAGCACTCATGAAGTAGATACCAAGGTTGGATGCATTCCAGACTTGACTCTTGATGAATGGGAAAACAAGAGGCATGATTTTGACCCTTACAAAGAAATGGAAGAATCTGAGCTAGGAGTCTATTGTTTACATGAAGAGAATCATCCTCTCCCTAGCATCACCGAGCCAGACCACAAAGATGACAATGAAGTATGGTCGTTATTCTTCAATGGCTCAAGAAGTAGACAGGGAGCTGGAGGAGGAGCTATGCTTGTTTCACCTCAAGGTATGAAATATTACTCAGCCTTCCATTTCCAGTTTGCTTGCTCAAACAACACAACAGAGTATGAAGCCTTGATCCATGGATTGCATTGGGAAAGAAAGAGAGGGATTAAAAACTTACAAGTGTTTGGTGATAGTGAGCTAGTTGTGAATCAAGTCAGAGGAAAAAATGCTGCCAAGAATGATCTGTTAAAAAATTACAAGAATTGGGTATGGGATCTCATTGAAGATTTTGAAGCTTTTAGCATCAATTCCATCCCAAGGAAGATAAATGAAGCAACAGACAGATTGGCAGCAATCGGGGTGGCATTTGATGTTGTAGAGAGTATCAAGAGTGAGAAATCTCAGCCCCATATTAGAGTGGTTGTGAGACCAGTTGTTCCAGATAACAATACAAGTTGGCAAGTCTTCGAGAATGATCAACAAATTGTCAATTTTTTACAAGAAGTTGAGTTCTCTGCTAGAAACCAAGACAAGTTGGAACAGTGGTATGGTGACCAAGTGGTGTAGCTGAGAACCAAAAAATTACCAAAGGGTCTTGTAACTTTGGAGTCAATCTTCAACCCAAATGATCAATTCCGGAAGGAGAAGGAAAATATTCAGGTAAAGGGTGAAGATTCAGAGCCTATTTCAATAGATGAAGGAAAAACATTGCAAATTGGCAAGGTAAGTACCCAACAAGAAAAATATGAGTTCATTCAACTTTGTCAAGAATTCCCAGATGTCTTTGCTTGGACTTACAAGGATTTAAGAGGTTTCAACCCAAGGTTGGCACAACACACTATCGAGCTAGATCCAGGATCTAAACCTATCAGAAAGAAGCAAAGGGTGGTAAATCCCCACATTGAACCTCTCATGAAGAAAGAGTTGAACAAGCTGATTGAAGCTAGCATCATCTTCCCTATCAAACATTCAAGTTGGGTTGCAAACTTGGTGCCAGTGAGGAAAAGAAATGGAGAAATCAGATTGTGTGTGGACTTCCATGATCTGAACAGAGCATCACTCAAGGATCATTATCCACTTCCATCAATGGAACAGATCTTGCAGGTTGTAGCTGGCTCCAAAAGGTTTTCATTGCTAGATGGATACTCAAGGCTATAATCAGATAATGGTGAAAGAGGAAGATCAGTACAAGACAACCTTCACCATGAAATGGGGCACATATGCTTACAAGAAGATGCCATTTGGATTGTCCAATGCCAGAGCAACATTTCAGCGAGCTATGGATATGGCATTCAAAGGCTTGATTAACAAGATAGTGCTGGTATATCTAGATGATATCACTGTCTTCTCAAAGAATGCAGCAGACCACCTCTTTCACCTCAGGAAAGTATTTCAAAGGTGTAGAAGATTCAGAGTGTCATTGAATCCAAAGAAGTGTGTATTTTTGGCACACGAGGGCAAGTTGTTGGGCCACATTGTCTCAAGAGAAGGGTTAACAATTGACCCTGAAAGAGTTGAAGCCATTAGAACACTTCCACTGCCACATCACAAGAAATCTCTCCAAAGCTTCTTAGGAAGGATAAACTTTGTCTGCAGATTTGTGCCTGATTTTTCCACTCTTGTGAAGCCTTTAACAATGATGCTAAAGAAGAGTCTTGCATTCAAATGGACAACAGAAGGAAAAGAGAGTTTTGAGGCCATCAAGCTTGCAATATCATAGGCCCCAACTCTTATTAACCCAGAATTTTCAAAGGACTTCATGTTGTATGCTTTTGGAGGGTCAGACACAATCTCAGCTATCTTGGTTCAACCTAATAAGGAAGGTTCAGAACAACCCATAGCATTCTTCAGCCAAAGCCTGGAAGAGTATGAAGTAAGGTATTCTTTCATTGAAAAGCATGTCCTTGCTGTCATTAGGAGTTTGAAGAAGTTCAAACACTTGGTCTCGAACAATAAGATTCAATTGCTAGTGTCTCATGCTGGTGTCAAGGATTTTCTCCTAAACAAGGACTTGAATGAGAAGAGAGCAGGTTGGATCACTCGTGTAATGGAGTATGATATTGAAATCAAAGTGACCAAGCTGGTTCGTGGCAAAGGTCTATGTGAGCAGCTCGCTTCCAAGCAACAAACTGAGTCAGCAGATGAAGAAGAGGTTGTCCTATTAATGCAGAATGAGCTAGAGCATCCAGCTAATGATGCACCCATTCCATGTTGGACTCAAAATTTGGTGCATTATCTCCAAACAGGTTCGTGCCCTCTAGAAATGAGCAGAGAAAAAAGAAGGTACTTTAGATTACAAGCCATCCCGTATGCGCTTGTTGACGGTGTTTTGTTCAAAAGGGACATCAATGGTGTCCTATTAAGGTGCATTGGGACAATCCAAATTGAGAAGGTGTTACATGAGTTCCATGATGGAGAAGCTAGAGGCCACTTTGCTCCATGGGTAACAACACTCAAAATTATGAGGGCTGGTTACTATTGGCCTACGGTGTTTAGGGATTGCTACTCATGGATCAAGAAATGCAAGAAGTGCACATTCTTCATAGGGAAAGTAAGATTAGCAGCCTTACCCCTTCATCCAATTTCAGTGGATCAGCCATTCATGCAATGGGGATTAGACTTCATTGGAGTAATCAACCCAAATTCAAGTCAAGGCCACAAGTGGATACTCACAGCGATTGACTATTTCACCAAGTGGACTGAAGAAGTGGCACTTAAGGAGGCAAATGAATCCAACATTTTGGACTTCTATGAAGGGATAGTCACAAGGTTTGGTGCCCCTACTACTATCATATCAGACAATGCATTGGCATTCCTTGGCGCAAAAAATTACTGAATGGGCTGTCAAGAATGGTGTATATCTCAACACCTCTTCAAACTATTACCCTCAAGGTAATGGCCAAGAAGAGTCCACAAACAAGAACTTACTGAGAATCATCAGAAGGAATCTTGATGAGAATCAAAGAAATTGGCACATAAAACTCAAATCAGCTCTCTGGGAAGATAGAGTCACACCCAAGAGGTCTACATGAAGCTCTCCATTCAAGCTTGTATATAGAAAGGAAGCATTTCTTCCCATATCACTTGAGTTTCCAGCATTAGAACTCATGAGACAACTGGAACTAGCTGAGTTTGAGCCTATGGAGATCAGGTATGCAGAGCTGATGGAGTTAGAAGAAGCAAGAAGATATGCAATGCAGATCATGGAGAAGGATCAAGCATTGAACGAAGAAGAGCTTTGAAAAGGAAGCTAAAGCCAAAACATTCCAAGTTGGAGACTTGGTACTGAAGTGGGATACAAACCATGCAAAGCCAGGAAAACATTCCAAGTTCGATGCCATATGGAGTGGTCCATACATGATCACTAAATGCAAAGGTAGCAATGCCTTCTGGCTGGCTAAGTTGGATGGTGAAGAATTACAGATTCCAGTCAATGGGATCTATCTCAAACATTGCTACTAGAAGGAGAGTTCTCACCCTTGTACATATTAGTCTAGGATTTCCAATTCCTCCAAGTGCTTGTGCACATTGTTGTTATTAGCATAGGTTTTATTTCCCTAAGTGCTCTAGCACAGGTTTTGTTGCTCCAGGTTTGTGTCATTGTATAGTTCGATGTGCCTCCAGGTGAATGTGCCAGGCCCTTCAATATTTACAACAGGGAGACCCATAGTTGCCTGTAATAGTTGCTAATTTCAAAATAAAACAAATACAGAGCAACTAAAATCGGGTCTCGAGGGAGTCCATTTCTAGAACAAGTGAAAGCCCCAAGACAAGACAATTTTCTACTCTCAGAACCTCATTTTCAAGATTTTCTTATGAAATTGAGAGTGTGGACAATGAGGTAGGTTCAAGGTTGCCAAGTGCAAGCGTCAGATTCAAGTTTCAAGAACAGGATCAGTATCAGGCTACCACCCATGACTCTGTGCCCAATGGACACAACAAGGCAATTGATCCATTCACCTAGCAGGTAGGTGATCCCACGAGTCACCAAACTGTTATCCCAATTTCCCCCAGGAAAAATTGGTCGAATGCAACCTTGCACGGGAAAAATGGAAGGGTCGGCCCAATCATGTGGACTCGCCTTTAATCCCAAAACTGAGTTCGAGAGTGAGCAGAACACAGGAACCACGGAGGTGCCACATGCCTCAACGATGCATCCCAAGAGTGGAGTCCAAAATAATGATCCCCAATGAGCACTAGGCCACGTGGCTAAGTCAAGGCAGAGCAGGCGAGAAATTGAATCGGCCAAATAGAATAGAGCCTATGGAAGCCTCCACGTATCCAATCGACGCTCCTTCAAAATAAAAATTTGGGGTCAGGTCTCAAACATGCGCCAACCCGCCACGTGGTCAAAGTCAGAAAATGGTCTCATCGGTCGTGTAAAAGTCACAGACACACGGGAGGAGCTACGTGTCCCAATGACGCAACTTCAAGGGTGTGACCCAAAAGGAAGGACCCAAACATGCGTGATCCCCCCACGTGTCCCGAGTCAGACATATAGCCCCGCCAAACAAAAGGGACTAAGCCAAACATGAGGAAATGGAGGAGTGGCCTACGGATGATGCCACGTGTCCCACCATCACAATTTAGGGAGCTGGCTATGAGGGTCCCACCCGTAAGGGGTTTTTTGGCATTATATATGGTGGGCCCCTTTAACTCACCAAAGGGATGAGGCAGGTAGTGTTCACTTAGGACCCGAATCGGCTAAGCAAGAGGTGAGGCAGCAGGAGGCCCCACGTGTCTCTTCGGCACTCTTTTAAGGGGTGGATTCAAAAGTAGTTCCCAAATGAGCGCCAGCTCACCACGTGGTTAGAGTCAAGAGGGAACAAAACTGACTATTGAAAAGTCCAAGGCCGGCGAGAGGAGCCTCCACGTCAGCTGGTGCTCTTTCAAAAGAAAATTTCAGGGGCTAGTTCAAAACATGTGCCAACTCTCCACATGTCTTGGGTTGGGCACAATGTCTCCGCCAACAGGGGGCTTAGGCAAAGAACAAAGAAATAGAGCAGGCCTGCGGACGGTGCCACGTGTCAGTCTAGCGCAACTTCAAGAGTGTAGAGGAGGGGGAAAAACCTTAAGATGCACGGGGCTGCCACGTGGATATGTGTGAATAGACTCCAGACCTAAAGTACCTTCAGGTGGCCATATCTTTCGATCAGAAGCTCAGAATCAAGTGGGAGGGGACGTTTTAGAGAGCTCTCGGCACCTGCTACCCACCTGCCACCATTAATGTTTCGACCCACCATTTTTGAGGCCATCAAGTCTCCCACCTTCCACCATGATGAAGAATGGGTTTCCTTTCTTTCCCAGCAAGGAACAACGATGGGGGCATGGGTGTTGCAGTGAGACTCATCATTGTGGCAGGGGAATTCAATGCTCCTTTAGGGGCGGTGGGAATAGGGTTTGATTTTTTCCCTCCTTTCTCTCTCTCATTCTTCCTATATATTGTACAAGAGGGAAAATTTCAAAGGGTTGGACATTCTTGCTTTGCGCCCTCCCTTTTCTCTACTCTGCAGACGAATTCGTGGAGTCTCGAACCCCTCCATCCAAATTGTAATGCAATTTCTGCCTCTTGGCTACTGTAATGCACTGTATCAATTCTTGGAGCAATAGAATAAGTCTGTGGATGATTTCAACCCTCTCTTATGTTTATTTTGCATTCTTTCTGATCCCTCATTGCAATTTTGGTCATCTGTGCATGGATATTGTTTTACATTTTAATGGTTTGTGTTTAAAATCAATGCAAATGTTCATCATTCCTTTGGTGCATCACCTCTATTAGATTGGGTTTTATTTCTTGTATTCCCTTAACCCTGTCTCCTTGGAAAGTTAGAGTAGGATTTAGAATGACCCTCTGCAATCTGAACAGTGTGTACCTGAACAAAGGAATAGGAGTTGGCCTTCATTCGGAGATCTCTCTCAACTCGCAAAGTCCCACACTTTGAGAGATGCTCCATGTTGTGCAGTCACACTGAGGTTGGGTGTTTGGGTAGATTTCCTAAGTATGGTGTAGGAGGGGACTATGGGGAGATTTCATGTAGGGAGGCATAATATTTTATTTCTTGTTTTGGAGGGAGTTTGGGCTGGGTGCCCCACCTTGGACAATGAATGCTTGCATTCCTTACTTGTTTCTTTTAAGAGGGAGGCATAAGAGGGTGACATAAGAGTGTGTAGGGGTTTTGAGATATGTATTGGTTGTTTTATGGTGGGCACCCATTTCCCATTGGGAGGCATAAGTGACTTCCACATAGGTTCTTGCTTCTTTGGCTTTTCATATTTGAAGACTTGTATAATTTTTTGTTTCCTTCTTGTGTTTGTAGTTGAGTTGGTTGTAATTTTGGATTGGTTATGAAATACTTGTTTTGTGTTGTGGAAGCTTGTTTGTTGCCATATGTTGGATCCACCTTTCATTACAATATGGTTGGGCCTTGGGGGCCAATGAGGAGGATGGCTTCTCCTCATTGGATATTTTGGTTGGGTGGAGAGTTTTGCCTCTCCCCCCCATTTTTGTTGCGGATCAAGAAAGCATGAAGGAGCTCTCTTGTTGGTGATGTGAAGCATAGAGCATTGTTGGTGTCCTTAAGAAATCCTTGTTACTGATTAAAAAATTATTATTGTTATTCCCACTTAGAGTGGAGGAACTTGTAATGTTGTATTCCATTTTAGCTTACACTCTTGTATGATTTCCTACTTTACGTGGAGGACATTGTATTAATCTTGTGAAGGAAAGTTGCAATCAATTTTGGATACGAAAGTTGTACTGTATATTCATAAAGAGAAAGAACTATTTGTGTAGTAAAGTTAGTCTGGTCAAATAGAAAAGAAATTTATTGTCTTTATTTGAATTTTTAGTTGTTTGTGAGAAAGGGAGTTCTTTGTTTTAAAAAGAAATGAGTTATAATCAATGGGAAAAGAAATTTTACTTTCATTGTGAAATTGCATTATGTTAAAAGAGAAAGAAGAAATATAGAAGTTGTAAGTTGTTAAAAATGTATGCATAGTAAACTTGAATGTGTAACAAAGTGGTTGTAGTTATTTTGAATATATGAGTTTTAGTGAAAATGAAAGAGACAAAAAATGTGAGATAGGGAATGTTGCATTTTGTAGTAATAAAAATAAAAATGTTAGAAGTAGATTTATATCCTTTTTACTCTTAGAATTGAAAGGAAATTAGTGGAACAAAATGAAAATGATATTGTAAGTAGTTGTGCTTTTATTGGAATAGATAATGCTTTAAAATGAGTAGTTTTATATAAGGAATGAATAAATGGAGAACAGTCTAGTAGAAGGTCTGAAACTCCATGAGTTTCTTTTCCAGAAGAAAAGGGGAGCCTGCAAAACAAAGAATGTCCAAACCTTTACAATGAATCTTGCCCCCATATTTATAGATTCGATCAAAGAGAAGAAAGAGAGAGAAGAGGGAAAAACAAGTTGAAGCTCAACTACTACTGTTAATGCCTCTAATAAAATATGCCCCCTAATCCAACTTTACTGCATCAATCCTTGGTTCAGTGCCTTAAAAGAAGAGGAAACGGTGGAATAGATTGAATCCGATCTAGTTGTTGAGGCAAGGAGATCCTGCATTGAATGCCTGAAGATGTTTCTTCATTTTTTACCTACCAAGGCCTAATAAAAATGAATTTGTATCCTTGTATGGTGTACAAGATGTCGAGATGCTTCCAACGGTGTCATATTTACAATATTTTGAGCCCTAAGTCGAAATATATGCCGCTTCGAAGTTTGTATCGAGTCCATATAAATGGGTGGGAAATTTTTTGAAAAATGGGTCCCACTTTTGATATGGGACATGTGGTAGTCAGATTAGAGAAAAAATTGGGCTTGCAGGTCTAGAATTTATATTTTTTCCTTTTTGTGCAAAAAACGCAAGACTCAAAAAACTTCCACGAGCCCGAAGCTCCGCTTGGACATGTGGCACTCTTTGGTTGGTTGGGAGATGCACTTCCATCTTTACCTTTATGCCTTTTGGACAAAAGGAAAATTTTCACCTTTTCCTCAGAATCCTACTTTGGCTTTGACTCAGGATCAAACACTGACTTTTTCCTTTGGGCAGAGTTATGGGCATGTGTTTTTTGGCTAAGTATTTTACTTGGTGGGGCACATCTCTTGATTCAGGACACATGGCAACTTGGCACTTGTTTGGGAACCTTATCTCTTTCTAATCCTTGAATCAATGCCATTTAGACACTTGGTGGTCTCTGCTAGCCTAGCCTATGCATTGACTATTCGGCTGACTCTACCCCTTCTATTATGAGATTATACACGTGGACGCACCGTGTTGACTTGAGAGTCCGGTACAAAGTTTTCCTTTGGAGGAGATTTGAGTTGACACTTGTCGGCATCCGTTGGTCTGTGGAATTTTCAATGGCCCCTCTTACTTTTTCGGGAGTTTGGGCTACGTGGCGAGTTCACACTTGTTTGGGTCTTTACTGTTAGTGCAAAATAACAACACCCTTGGATGTTGATCAGATTTCTCTTTTGATCATACTAGCATCTAGTGTGATTGCACAACATGGAATCCTTTCTCCAAGTGTGGGACTTACAAAATGAGAAAGGAATCTCCAGAGAAGGCTGGTTCCTATTCCTCTATTCAGATGCACACAAAAAACGCAGAGGGTTTACTCAAAACCTAATCTAACTTGCCAAGGAGACAGGGTAAGAAGATGCATAAAAATAAACCTAAGCTAACAGAGGTGATGCAACAAGGAATGAAGAACACCTATCTTGCCAATAAACACAAACCATTCAAATGTGATGCAAGATCAAGCACATATAACAAAATTTGCAGTGAAAGATCAGGAGGATGCAAATGAACACAGAGAGGGGTTGAGAATCATCCACAGACATGCATTACTTGCTCCAAAAGGTCGATACAATACACTACAAAATGCCAAGAGGCAAGGTTGCATTACAGTTTTAAATGGGAGGGTTTGAACTCCACAAATTTGCCTGCCAAAGAGAAGAAGGGAGGGGAAAAACAAGAATGTTCGACCTTTAGAAAGAATCCCTTCCTTACAATTTATAGGAAGATTGAGAGAGGGAAGAGAGAGGAAATCCAAATCTACCCCAACCACTTCTAGGTTGTATTTAGTTCATCTCATCATGGCGGTAGGTGAGAACCTTAGCAAAAGCGGTTGAACTGTCTTTTGCATTTAAGTTGGGTTGTTGAAACATCAGTTCTGGCCATTACCACGTGCCAGAGACGTTCCTTGATTTTATTTGTCCAAACTGAAACAAAATGCAAAAATGACCCTGGAATCGTGTAGAGAAATTCACCAGATTTCCATTGATATAAAGAACGCAAAACTTTGAGAACTGGATCGAAAGTTATGGCGATCTGAAAATTTAGGGCAAAAAATAGGCCAAAACGGATCGGCGGGAAAAATTTGAAATTTTCCCGCTCTCTGCCACTTGGATGACACGTGTCAGGCTCTGATTCATCCGTGGGTTCATCCTCTAAAAATTCCTTTTGGGCCCTTCCTTAATTTCTTGCCACTTGGACACGTGGCACTATTTTATTGGCTCGGGCCTGAGGGGTGCACTTTGTCTTTCGATTTTTTTTGGCATTTTTCACTTTGGGAAAATTTTCCATTTCTCCCCCACGCCCCGCCACTCAAGTGCCACATGGCATGATTGCATTAGACGCGTGCCCTTCCTGACCATTTCCCTTTTGTTTTTTGCCTTTCGAAAATTTTTCAAAATTTTCCCCGCCGGGCCGATGAGGTGAAGACACGTAGCAAGATTTGATTCGTTGGCGGCTCTTTCGGCCTTTCGCATCCCTCGCGTCCCCTTGGCCCAGATGTCCCAAACTACCTGGGACAAATATCTTTGAACCACCTGATTCAGGCTTCCCTTTTCTTGTTTGAGGTGAAGACACGTGGTGAGATCCCATTCGCTCTCGACTCTTTCAACTTTCCGCGTCCCACGCGTACTTTTGGCCCAAATGTCCCGAAAGAAAGTCCCCTGCTTCGGCCGAATCAGCCGGTTCGCGTCCTCCGTGTACTTTTGTCCCAACTGTCCCGGACTGACTTGTGCCAAACTGGCCGATCTGCGTCCCGCGCGTACTTTTGGCCCGGATGTCCCAGACCACGCGAAACAGGACTTAGACATTTTTTCCTTGCTTTTGGCCGATTCGGATTTTCGTGACCCGCGCGTCCTGACGTCCCAACTGTCCCAAATGCTGTGCAGACCACCTGGTGGCTTTTCAGCCGGTTCATGCCTCGATGTCCCAACTATCCCAAGGACTGCCTAGGACAAGACTTAACCGATTTTCTCCATTTTTTCGGCCTCAAGTTTGGTACGACAAACCTCAGTTGAACCTGAACTGGTACGACCCGAGCCCTTCAGACCCGAAATGCCTCAAAACAGTCCTGCAACCATATTTTTTGCATTTTTTCTATTCTTTCTAACTTGTTGGGATTTCTTCTTGGATGGGAGAGTTAGAAAAAGGCTGAGGGGGACCTCGAAAAACATGATTTTGGGCTTTGAATCGATCTACTTGCTTGGGACTGAATAATTTGATGCATGTTATCAAAATTACCTTGAGGGGTGAATTTTGGATAACAATTTTGGTGACTCAACGGGGTCATCTGCCTGCCAGATGAAGAATGGCCAGCTGCTTGTAGCAATCCATTGGGCATGGAGTCTATTTGATAACCTCTCAGCTAATCTGAAATTTGAAAACCTGTGTCCTTGAGCTATTGAAACATTTGTTGAGCTGGTTCTCCCCATGGCTGCAATTCTTCTCCAGGGAGCTTGATGAACTACAAACATGCACATACCAGAAGCAATAGGACATGTGAACAAGCACTTAGGGAAAATAAAAACTACTCTAACAACAGTACAATGTGCATAAACACTTAGAGGAATGGAAATTCTAAATTAATATTTACAAGGGTGAGAAGCTTTCTTTCTAGTAGCAACGTTTGAGATAGATCCCATTGACCGGAATCTGTAATTCTTCACCATCCAACTTATCCAGTCGGAAGGCATTGCTACCTTTACATTCAATGATCATGTATGGGCCACTCCAGATGGCATCAAACTTGGAATGCTTTCCTAGCTTTGCACGATCTGCATCCCATTTCAACACTAGATCTCCAATTTGGAAGGTTCTGGCCTTGGCTTTCCTATCAAAGGTCTTCTTGATCAGGGCTTGATCTTTCTCTATTGCCTGATATGCATGCTCTCTTATCTCTTCTAATTCCATCAGCTCTGCATACCTGATTTCCATAGGTTTAAACTCAATTAGTTCCAACTGTTTCATCAGTTCTAATGCTGGCAACTCTAGTGATATGGGTAGAACTACTTTTTTCCCATACACAAGCTTGTATGGAGAGCTTCCTGTAGACCTCTTGGGTGTGATCCTATCAGCCCATAGGGCTGATTTGAGCTTTGAGTGCCAAGTCCTTTGATTCTCATCCAGAGTCCTTCTGATGATTTTTAGTAGATTCTTGTTCGTAGACTCGGCTTGGCCATTACCCTGAGGGTAATAATTTGACGAAGTGTTGAGATACACACAATTCTTGACAGCCCATTCAGTGATCTTTTTGCCAAGGAATGCCAATGCATTGTCTGATATGATAGTGACAGGGGCACCAAACCTCGTGACTATCCCTTCATAGAAATCTAAGATATTACATTCATTTTCCTCCTTGAGTGCCACTGCTTCGGTCCACTTGGTGAAATAATCCGTTGCTGTAAGTATCCACTTGTGACCTTGACTCGAACTGGGAATTATAACCCCAATGAAGTCCAATCCCCATTGCATGAATGGCTGATTTACTGAAATTGGACGAAAGGGTAGCACTGCTAACCTTTCTTTCCCTGTGAAGAATGCACATTTCTTACATTTTTTGACCCATGAGTAGCAATCATTGAACACAGTAGGCCAATAGTAACCAGCTCTCATAATTTTGAGAGCTGTCACTCGTGGAGCAAAGTGGCCTCTTGCTTCCCCGTCATGGAACTCGTGTAAGATCTTCTCAATTTGACCTGTTCCAATGCATCTTAATAGAATATCATGGATGTCTTTCTTGAACAAGATACCATTAATGAGTACATATGGGATAGCTTGTAATCTAAAGTATCTCCTCTTCACCTTGCTCACTTCTGGGGGGTACAAGCTTGTTTGGAGGTAATGCACCAAGTCTTGAGTCCAACATGAGATGAGTGCATCATTAGCTGGTTGTTCTCGATCATTCTGTAGTAGTAGGATAACATCTTCTTCACCTTTTGAGCCGTTTGGTTGTTTGGAAGTGAGCTGCTCACACAAACATTTGCCATGAACTAGCTTGGTCACTTTGATTTCAATATCATATTCCATCACCCGAGTGATCCAACCTTCTCTCTTCTCATTTAAATCCTTGTTTAGGAGGAAATCCTTGACACCAGCATGAGACACTAGCAGTTGATTCTTATTGTTCGAGACCAAGTGTCTGAACTTCTTCAAGCTCCTGATGACGGCAAGGACATGCTTTTTGATGAAAGAATACTTTATTTTGTAATCTTCCAAGGTTTGACTGAAGAATGCTATGGGCTGTTCCTGAACCTTTTCTATTCAGCTGTGTCAAGATAGCTGAGATTGTATCTAATCCTCCAAACGCATACAACATGAAGTCCTTTGAAAAGTCTGGGTTGATAAGAGTTGGAGCTTGTGATATTGCATGCTTGATGTTTTCAAAACTCTCTTTGCCTTCTGCTGTCCATTTGAATGCCAGACTCTTCTTCAACATCATTGTTAAAGGATTCACAAGAGTGGGAAAATTAGGCACAAATCTACGGACAAATTTTATCCTTCCTAAGAAGCTTTGAAGATATTTCTTGTGGTGTGGCAATGAGAGTGTTCGGATGGCTTCAACCCTTTCAGGATCAATTGTTAGCCCTTCCCTAGAGACAATGTGACCCAACAATTTGCCTTCGTGTGCCAAGAATATACACTTCTTTGGATTCAATTACACCCCGAACCTTCTACACCTCTGAAACACTTTCCTAAGGTGGAAGAGATGGTCTGCTACATTCTTTGAGAAGACAATGATATCATCTAGGTATACCAGCACTATATTGTTGATTAAGCCTTTGAATGCCATATCCATAGCTCACTGAAATGTTGCTCCGGCATTTGACAGTCCAAATGGCATCTTCTTATAAGCATACGTGCCCCATTTTGTAGTGAAGGCCATCTTGAATTGATCTTCTTCTTTCACCATTATCTGATTATAGCCTGAATATCCATCTAGCAATGAAAACCTTTCTGAACCAGCTACAACCTATAATATTTGTTCCATTGAGGGAAGTGGATAATGATCCTTGAGTGATGATCTATTTAGATCATGAAAGTCCACACATAATCTTATTTCTCCATTTCTTTTCCTTACCAGCACCAAGTTTGCAACCCAACTTGAGTGTTTGATGGGGAAGATGATACTAGCCTCAATGAGCTTGCTTAACTCTTTTCTCATGAGAGGTTCGATATGAGGATTTACTGGCCTTTGCTTTTGCCTGACAGGCTTGGATCCTGGATCCAACTCAATAGTATGTTGTGCCAACTTTGGGTTGAAACATCTTAGATCTTTGTAAGTCCAAGCAAATACATCTGGGAACTCTTGACAAAGCTAAACAAAATCAGATTTCTCTTGCGGAGTACTTACTTTGCCAATTTGCAATGTCTTGCCTTCATCTACTAAAATAGGTTATGAATCTTCACCCTTTACTTAAATGTTTGGTTTCTCCTTCTGGAACTGATCATTCAGGTTGAAGATTGACTCTAAAGCTATGAGGCCTTTTGGTAATTTGTTTGTTCTTAGCTGCACCACTTGGTCACCATACTGCTGCTCCAGCTTGCCTTGATTTCTGGCAGAGAACTCAGCTTCCTCTTGCAAGAAATTAACAATTTACTGATCGCTCTCGAAGACTTGCCAACTGGTGTTATTATCCGGAACAGCTGGTCTCACCACCACTTTGATATGAGGCTGATATTTTTCATTTTTGATATTTTCTACAACATCAAATGCAGCCCCAATTGCTACTAGCATGTCAGCGGCTTCATTCCTTTTTCTTGGGATGGAATTGATGCTATAAAGCTTCAAAATATTCAATAAGATCCCATACCCAATTTTTGTAGCACTTGAGCATATTATTCTTGACAGAATGTTGCCCCTTAACTTGGTTTATGATCAGCTCACTATCACCAAATACTTGTAAATTCTTGATGCCTTTCTTCCTTACCTAGTGCAGTCCATGAATTAAGGCTTCATACTCAGCTGTGTTGTTTGAACAGGAAAAATGGAAATGGAAAGCTGAGTAATACCTTATACCTTGCGGTGAAATGAGCATAGCTCCTCCTCCTGCACCTTGTCTACTCCTTGACCCATCAAAGAAAAATTGTCATACTTCATTCTTGTCTTTATGATCTGGATTGGTGATGCTGGGGAGAGGTTGATTTTCTTCATGTAAACAATAAACTCCTAGCTCAGATTCTTCTATTTCTTGATAAGGATCAAAAGCATGCAACTTGCTTGCCCATTCATCAAGAGTGAAATCTGGGATGCTTCCAACCTTGGTGTCAGCTTCATCAGTGTTTGGATAATCTTCTTGATCAAACGTTGAATAGTTGGTATTGATTTGGCTTGGAGTGTAAGGCTCAATATGAAAGTTTGCAATAGGTTCAGATCTGATTGTGGCCTTAGTTCCATACCTTGTTCTAAACAACATGTGTGACCAATCCGCCGAAATATAGCCTCCGATTTTAGCAGTGAAGTCTCTTGACAAGCACAATGCAAAGAGTGGTGGCAGGTCTATGACTGACACATCTTGTAATACTATTACGTTGGGACATGCGTGTAGTGTGAGGCTCAAACCTTTGATTACTCCAACCGTTGTCACTGCTGTCCCGTCTAATTGCACTACACCCTTGGAGATGACTTCATATTGGAGTCCTAGTTGATCAGCTATTTGCTTGGGCATCACTGAGCTACTTTCCCCGGAATCAATCATGCAATTGTGTACCAATTGGTCTCCAATGATTAATGAGACATAAAAACGAGGGGGCTTCAACATTTTACCTTGCTGTCCTCCATGATTTCTTTCAGGCTGGGCAGCATTTGTGAGTACCTTCTCTTGCATTTGGACCTGTTGATTTGAAGTTGACCAGCCCTTCATGGCAGCTTGTAGCAAATCTCTTTGTCCTGGGATAGATAGTGATTCCCACATTGATATGTTTACATTTGTCTTCCTCATTTGATCAATGATACTGAATGGAGATGAAGTATCCCTTTGCTGTCCCTTGGCCTGCACATTCATTCCTTGCACATGGGCAGCAGCAACTTGCATTTGGGTTGGCTTAGAAGGTGGTTTGGGCTGTCCTTGTGTGTCTAGAACTGTATTTTACCTACCAACACCTTGTGGAATGGTAGAAGGTTGTGGATCACTTGGAGCCAATGGCTGCCCTTCACCTATATTCCTCTTCTTTGATCTTGTGTTAGCTGCTACACTCTGAGGAGTTGTTTGATTCATGCCACAAAAATCCTCAGCTTGCCAATTCACAAGTGCGGTATCATTTGGAGCTGTGTTTTGTTGAGATGCTTCTTTTTGTTGATCTCCTTCGTGGCTGAACTCTTGCGACCCACCAATGGTTTGCACCATAAGAGCCTGATTTAATGCACCATTAAAGCACATTGATTGGTTATGTGGCTGACTGCACGGAAAACACCAATCATATTCTTGGGCCATGTTATTTTGGACTGGCACCAATGCTTTAGAAGCAGATACGACATTGGGGTTATAGGGCTGAAATGGTCTATTAGCAGGAGGCCTTACATGGCTTTGATTTTGATTTGCAGCCTGAGTTGGTGACCTATTTTTTTGGTATGGGGGCCTAGCCTGGTACTGCACTTGAGGCTGATACGGTCTAGCACTTTGCGCTTGCTGTCTTTTGATAGTGACCAGCTCATTTCCCAAATTTTGCAATTGTTTCATGACCTCTTGGAGTTCATTTGAAGTACTAGAGGATGAAGTAGAAGTCTCATTTGAACTTTGATTTCTAGGAGTGGGAATAGGAGCCAAAGTGGGTGCTTGACTAGTGCTTGGATTTTCTAAGTTTGGGTACAAGGGCATGGGAGGCCTAGGAGCCAGTTTACCAGCTTGAATAAGACAGTTTTCGTCTCTAATGGCAATGCTATAAGCAGCAGGTAAGGTTGTGCCTCCCATAGATTGAATTAACATATAAATATCATAATTCAAAGCCTTAAGATAGTATAGAAAATAACCTTCTACTGCTGGCCTTACTGCCACTAGAATCCTCTCCCAAGACCTTTGAAATCTGAAGTTGAAGTCAGTCAGCTGCTCGTTGGGAGATCTCTTGATAGTTGTCAATTGTTCTAGTAGAGAAAAATTGTCTCCCTTTTCCCCAAACTGCTCATGGAGAACTACGCATAACTGATTCCAATTTGTGATAGAACCAGCTCCAAGGCTCCTAAACCATTGCAATGCCTTCCCTTTGAATGAAGATGCCAACAATTTGACAGCCACATCCATTTCATTTATCTCATGGATTGCACAGATGTTAGCAATGTCTTTGACATGATCACCAGGAGTGGTATGATTTTCTCCAGTGAAAAATGGAATGTTCTTCAATGCTGCAATTGGAACTGGATTCTGTGCATTGAGGGCAAGTGGGCTACTGCCAGTGAAATTGATAAAGGGATTCGGTGGTTGCGCCATTCTAATTGGCCTGAGAACCCTTGTTGATTGGACGAAAGGTCTACCAGGTGGAGGTGTAGAGAGAGTTCTGTTAGGTGGAGATGGTGATCTTTGAGCTCTTCTTCCCCTTCTTTCTCTTCCTGGAGATAGGTGCAGATAAACAAACAATCCTTCCTCCCTAGTTCTTGACCTGGTCTGTATTCTTCTCATAAATTTTCCAGGCTTGGACTGCTAAAACCAACAGATTATGCCTCTTTTGGAGTCGCCAGATGTGTGATTTTAAAGCCACTTCAAAGCTGGAACTTACAACAAGTGCACATCAATCTTGTTGTAATGAAAGTAAAGACCTCTAAGGTCCCACCGGGCGTGCCAAAACTGTTAGTGCAAAATCACAGCACCCCTGGATGTTGATCAGATTTCTCTTTTGATCATACTAGCATCCAGTGTGATTGCACAACATGGAATCCTTTCTCCAAGTGTGGGACTTGCAAAAATGAGAAAGGAATCTCCAGAGAAGGCTGGTTCCTATTCCTCTGTTCAGATGCACACAAAAACGCAGAGGGTTCACTCAAAACCTAATCTAACTTGCCAAGGAGACAGGGTAAGAAGATGCATAAAATTAAACCTAAGCTAACATAGGTGATGCATCGAGGAATGAAGAACACCTATCTTGCCAATAAACTCAAACCATTCAAATGTGATGCAAGATCATGCACAGATAACAAAAATTGCACTGAAAGATCAGGACTATGCAAATGAACACAGAGAGGGTTGAGAATCGTCCATAGACGTGTATTACTTGCTCCAAAGGTCGATACAATACACTACAAAATGCCAAGAGGAAAGGTTGCATTACAGTTTTAAATAGGAGGTTTGAACTCCACAAATTCCCCTGCCAAAGAGAAGAAGGGAGGGGAAAAACAAGAATGTTCAACCTTTTGAAAGAAGCCCCTCCTTACAATTTATAGGAAGAATGAGAGAGGGAAGAGAGAGGAAATCCAGATCTACCCCAACCACTTCTAGGTTATATTTTAATCATCTCATTATGGCATAAGCAGCGAATCCTAGCAAAATGGCAGACTGTCTAGCAGAAACGGCGAACTGTCTGTTGTATTAAAGCTGGTTGTTGAAACGTCACTTCTGTCTATTATTACGTGCCAGAGGAGTTTCTCAAATTTATCTCTCCAAACTGAACCAAAATGCAAGATTGACCCCAGAATCGTGTAGATAATTTCTCCAGCTTTCCATTGATATAAAGAACGTGAGAATTCGAGCTCTGGATTGAAAGTTATGGCGATCTGAAAATTTAGGGCAAAAACAGGCCAAAACGGATCGGCGGGAAAATATTTGAATTTTTCCTGCGCTCTGCCACTTGGATGACACGTGTCGGGCTCTGATTCATCCGCGGGTCCATCCTCTGAAAATTCCTTTCGGGTCCTTCCTTAAACTTGGACACATGCCACTATTTTATTGGTTCGGGCCTGAGGGGCGCACTTTTACCTTTTGAAAATTTGGCATTTTTCACTTTGGGAAAATTTTCCCATTTCTCCCCGCGCTCCGCCACTCAAGTGCCACATGGAACGATTTCATTGGACTTGGGCCCTTCCTGACCATTTCCCTTTTGTTTTTGCCTTTGGAAATTTTTCCAAAATTTTCCCGCCGGGCCGATGAGGTGAAGACACGTGGCGAGATTTGATTCGTTGGTGGCTCTTTCGGCCTTTCATGTCCCTCTCGTACCTTTAGCCCGACTATCCCAAACTACCTGGGACAAATATCTCCAAACTTCCCGATTCGGGATTCCTTGTCCCTCTTTGCGGTGAAGACACGTGGCAAGATTCCATTCGCCCTCAGCTTCTTCGGCTTCTCTCGTCCTCCGCGTACTTTTGGCCCGGATGTCCCTGTTTGCCTCAGACGAAAGTCTCTTTTTTTGGCCGAATCGGCTGGTTCGCGTCCTTCGTGTACTTTTGGCCTGGATGTCCCAAACTGTCTGGGACAAAAAACTCCGAACCGCCCGAAATGGACTGACTTGCGCCAAATCGGCCGATCCGCGTCCTGCGTGTACTTTTGTCCCAACTGTCCCGGATCGAGCAAAACAAGACTTAGGAAATTTTTTCCTTGCTTTCGGCCGATTCAGATTTTCGCGCCCTGCACGTCCCGACGTCCCAACAGTCCCAAATGCTGCCTAGGACAAGACTTAGCCGATTTTCTCCATTTTTCGGCCTCATGTTTGGTACGACGAACCTCAGTTCAACCCGAACTGGTACGACCCGAGCCCTTCAGACCCGAAATGCCTCAAAACAGTCCTGCAACCATATTTTTTGCATTTTTTCCATTCTTTCTAACTTGTTGGGATTTCTTCTTGGATGGGAGAGTTAGAAAAAGGCCGAGGGGACCTCAAAAAACATGATTTTGGCTTTGAATCGATCTACTTTCTTGGGACTGAATAATTTGATGCATGTTATCAAAATTACCTTGAGGGGTGAATTTTGGATAACATCTACTCTGGGACTAACTCTTGGAGATGTGCCACACTGACACTTGGAATTCTTTTCTTACACTTTTATACTTAGAAAATTTTGAGTCCCACCCTGTCCATATTTTGACTCTGTTTGACTATCTGCTACATGGAGGGCTGACGCAAGTTTGAGTCTCCACCCTGGGCTTCCTTTCCGGATTTGCGCCAAGCTGATACCTGGCATGCTCTCTCTCAGTTGAAGACTTTTCAATACCCCGTAATGTTTTGGGACTCTGGATGCGTGGAAGCCTAGCACTCATTTGGGATTCCCTTTTTGGATTCACCTTTGAAGAAGTGCTATTAGGACACATGGTTCCTTCAGTTGCCTCCTCCATACTTAGTCAAATTTGGACCCTTTTTTGAACAGTTCCAAGCCTGAGGACTTCATATCTTCATCATTTCTTCTCTTTCTTGCCCCTAGTTCCTTTGCGGAACTGGCCCTTTTATTCTGACCCTGTCATTCCATTGTTGAGTCTACCTGTAACTTTAAAATGGATTTGAGACACAAAAATGGCTCGACAGAGTCATTTCTTTTGTACAGGGTCCCTTAGTCTTTCTCAGCTCCCGCCACTCCATTTGTTGAGTTCTTCTACAACCATTTATAGATCTAAACAAGTTTTCTTAGGTTATTTCTATGCGGGGTCATAATTGATCCAATATTTAGCCTGGGGCGAAAGAACTTAGGAGAAAAGCAACCTATACTATAGCTATACGATGTGCACAAGCACTTAGAGGAAAGAAATACTAAACTAATATCTAAAGGGTGAGCCTTCCCTTTTAGTAGCAGTGCTTAAGATAGATCCTATTCATTGGAATCTGTAACTCTTCACCCTCTAATGTAGACAATTAGAAAGAATTTCTACTCTTACATTTCGTGACCATGTAAGGGCCACTCCAAATGGCATCAAACTTGGAATGCCTTCCTGGTTTTTCTCGATCTGCATCCCATTTCAAAACCAGGTCCCCGTCCTAGAAGGTCCTTGCTTTTTCCTTCTTGTCAAAACATTTCTTGATCAAAGCCTGATTCTTCTCTATTGCCTGAAATGCATGTTCCCTAGCTTCTTCTAATTCTATCAACTTCTTATACTTGGCCTCCATTGTTTCAAATTCATACATCTCTAGCTGCTTCACGAGCTCTAATGCTGGAAACTCGAGTGATATAGGCAATACTGCCTCCTTCCCATAGACAAGTTTTAATGGAGAACTGCCTGTAGATCTCTTAGGTATTATCCTATCAGCCCATAAGACTATTTTGAGCTTAGTGTGCCAGGTTCTCTGATTTTCATCAAGATTTCTTCTAATGATCTTTAGCAGGTTCTTGTTTGTGGACTCGGCTTGGCCATTACCTTAAGGGTAATAGTTTGATGAAGTTCTCAAGTAAGTCCCATTATTTACATCCCATCCTGTGATCTTGGAACCTATGAATGCCAACGCATTGTCTGATATAATGGTGGCTGACACTCCAAATCTAGTAACTAGCCCTTCATAAAAATCTAGTATACTAGACTCATTAGCTTCCTTGAGTGCCACTGCCTCAGTCCACTTGGTGAAATAATCTGTTGCCGTCAGAATCCACTTGTGACCTTGGCTTGAATTTGGATTGATGAATCCAATGAAGTCCAATCTTCATTGCATGAAAGGTTGGTCAACTGATATTGGATGCAATGGGAGTGTTGCTAGCCTTTCTTTGCCTTTGAAGAATGCATAATTCCTACATCTTTTGATCCATGCATAACAGTCACTAAACACTATGGGCCAATAATAACCCACCTTCATGATTTTGAGTGTTGTCACTCTTGGAGGAAAATATCCTCCAGTTGCTTCAATATGGAATTCTTGTAACACTCTCTCAACCTGATCTATCTTAATGCATCTCAGTAGAATACCACTGATGTCTCTCTTGAATAGGACACCATCAAAGAGAACATATGGGATGCTCTGTAGTCTGAAATTCCTCCTTTTTTCTTTACTCATCCCATGAGGAAACATGCCTATTTGGAGGAAGTGCACCATGTCTTGGGTTCAAAAAGGATCAGGTACATCATCTCTCCCTTCTTCTTGATTATTCTTTAGAACAAAAACAACCTCCTTTTCACTGTTTTCTTCATCTTGCTGTCTTGAGGATAATTGTTCACACAACCCTTTCCCATGGAACATATTAGTGACCTTGATCTCAATGTCATATTCCATAATGCGAGTGATCCATCCTACACGCTTTTCATTCAAGTCCTTGCTGAGAAGAAATTCTTTAACTCCCGTATGGGACACCAACAATTCGATTTTATTATTTGACACCATATGCTTGAACTTCTTTAATCACCTGATTACTGCCAGGACCTAATTTTCGATGAAGGAGTATCTCACTTCATAGTCTTCTAGACCTTGAGTGAAGAAAGAAATTGGTTGTTCTGTACCTTCTTTGTTCTGCTGAACTAAGATTGCAGAAATTGTGTCACTGCCACCATAGGCATACAGTATGAAGTCTTTAGAGAAATCTAGATTCATGAGAGTTGGGGCTTGTGATATAACCTCTTTAATGACCTAAAATATTTCCTTTCCTTCAACTTTCCTCTGAATACGAAACTCTTCTTCAGCATCAACGTTATTGGCTTAACAAGGGCAACAAAGTTTGACACAAACCTGTAGACAAAATTGATTTTTCCCAAGAATCTCTGAAGAGCCTACTTGTGGCTTGGCAATGGAAATGCTCTTATTACTTCCACTCTCTCTAGGTCAATTGTCAGTCCCTCCTTTGATACAATGTAACCTAGAAGCCTGCCCTCATTGGCCCAGAATATGCATTTTTTAGCGTTCAATGACACCCCAAATCTTCTACACCTTTGAAACACCTTCCTTATGTAGGGTTCATTTTAAGAGACCTCTTGGAAATCAGAAGTGCTAAATACCTGGCGTATATCCCCGGAACCAGTTTCACGGGAAGGAAATTTTTTTGGGGGTTTTATGCAAATTTTATCACCTAATTTTCAAGTGGTGTGATAGAAGGCTGCATACAAGTGATAGGAGATTTGTTTTTGTACGACAACACACTTTTTGTCGCGTGAAAAGAAACCTTATGTCGTGCGTCAACAAGGTTGTTGTCATGCAACAACAAACTTGTCGTTGCACAAAAACAACCTTGTTGACGTACAACAGGAGGTTTACTGTCACGTGACAACAAGTTTGTTGTAGAACGAAAAAAAATCTTCTGTCGAGCGTCTGCAGCCTCTGCTCTCTGGTTGCACGTCAAAAAACTCTTTGTGTCACGTGTCAACAAACTCTCTGTCGCGTGTCTGCTTCCTCCATACCCTTGTCATGCATAAAAAAATCTCCCTATCATGCATCAACAAACTCTCTATCACACGCTTTCTTCCTCCGTACTCCTGTCGCGTGTCAACAAACTCTCCCTGTCATGCATCAATAAAATCTCGGTCACGTGTCTGTAGCCTTTTCCCTCCTGTCGCGCATCAACAAAATCTCTGTCACACGTATGTAGCCTCTGCCATCCTATCACATGTTTACTATACTTGATAATACATATGCCCCCATGTGGTATGAGTGAGCTATTAGTGTTCTACCTGACGAATAATATAGGATTATATAGGGGATAGTTTTAAGGGTAGGTGAAGCCGACCCCTTAAAAAAATTAAACTGTAATTTTTAGGCGAACAGGTCATTGACCCATGATAGAAAATTCACCTTTTCAAATTTTCCAAAAATGGAATATTCTCCATATTACGAATATTATCCACTAATATTATCTTTGGCCTTAGGTGGAAAAGGTGGTCTACTGCATTTTTGGAAAACATTGTAATGTCATCCAGATAGATCAGTACTATTCTGTTGATCAACCCTTTGAAAGCCATATCCATTGCCATTTGAAAAGTTGCTCCGACATTGGATAGTCCTAATGGCATTTTTCTATAGGCATAAGTGCCCCATTTGGTGGTGAAAGCTATTTTGAATTGATATTCTTCTTTCACCATGATCTAGTTGTACCCTGAGTAGCCATCTAGGAGGGAGAAACTCTCTGACCCAGACACTACTTGCAAGATCCGATCCATTGAAGGGAGTGGGTAGTGATCTTTGAGGGAGGCTCTGTTCATGTCTCGAAAATCTACACACAACCTAATCTCTCCATTTTTATTCCTGACTGGGACTAGGTTTGCAACCCAACTTGAGTGTTTGATTAGAAATATGATACTTGCCTCTATCATCTTATTCAACTCTTTCTTCATCAAAGGCTCAATGTGTGGGTTTACTGGTCTCTACTTTTACCTGATGGATTGAATAGTTGGATCTAGTTTGATTGTGTGTTGTGCTAGCTTTGGATTGAACCCTCTTAGGTCTTCATAGATCTAAGCAAAAACATCTGGAAATTTTTGGCAAAGTTGTATGAATTCATACCTTTCTTGTTCAGTGGAAAATTTTCCAATTTGAAGTGTTTTGTTCTCTCCAATTGGGATTGACTCTGAATCTTCTCCTTTGATCTGTATGTTATCCTTCTCTTTTCTAAACTAGTCATTAGGATTGAAAATAGAATCCAATGTCATGAAGCCTTTGGGGAGATTATTTGTATGCAGATGTACTATGTGATTCCCGTATTGCTGCTCTAATTTGCTTTTATTTCTAGCTGAGAATTCAGCTTCTTCTTGCAAAAAAATTAATGATCTGCTGATCATTCTCAAACACCTGCCAACATGTGTTGTTATCTAGAACTGATGGCCTCATAACTATATGGATATGTGGTTGTTCATTGTCTCTTTCAATGATGTCGACCACATCAAATGTTGCTTCGACTGTTGTAAGCCTACCAACAGCTTCATTCTCCTTCTTGGGTATGGACACAATGCTAAAGGCCTTAAATCCTCCATGAGATCCCATACCCTACTCTTTTAGTTCTTGAGAAGGTCATTATTGACAGAATTAAGTCCTCTAACTTGGTTGGCAACCAGTTCACTTTCACCAAACACTTACAAGTTCTTGATTCCTAGCTTCCTTGCCTAATGAAGACCATGGACCAAGATCTCATATTCAGATGTGTTATTTGAGCAGGAAAATTGAAATATGAAGGCTGAATAATATTTCATACCTTTGGGGGACACAATAATAGCTCCTCACCTAGCTCTTTGTCTACTCCTTGAGCCATTAAAGAACAATTGCCATACCTCATTGCCATCCTTATATTTTGGCTTAATTAGGTTAGGAAGAGGATGATTTTCTTCATGTAGGTAGTAAACACCTAGCTCAGATTCTTCCATCTCCTTATAAGGGTAAAAATCATGACTTTTGTTGGCCCACTCATAGAGAGTCAATTCTGGGATACATCCCACCTTGGTGTCTTCTTCAAAGGTGCTTAGGAAGTCTTCTTGATCAAAAGATGAGAATTTGGCATTGATTGGGCCAGGAACATAAGATTCAATATGATAATCAGCAATGGGTTTAGATATGACTATGGCCTTTGCCCCATACCTTTTTCTAAAGAGAATATGTGACCAATCAGCAGACAGATAGCCTCCAATTTTGGCAGTGAAATCCCTAGACAAACACAAAGCAAAATGTGTTGCCAAATCTATGATTGATAGGTTTTACAAAATAGTTACATTGGGGCAGGCATGCAGAGTGAGGTTGATATCCTTGATGATTCCAATAGTTGTCACTACTGTCCCATCTATTTGCACTACCACTCTAGAGATGACTTCATATTGGAGACCCGGTTTATTAGCTATTTGCTTGGGCATTATAGAGCTACTGGCCCTAGAATCAATCGTAAAATTATGCACTGATTTGTCTCCAATAATCAACGAAACATATAATGGAGGAGGTCTTAGGTTCTTACCTTGTTGTTCTCTATGGTTCCTCCCAGGTTGAAGTGCATTGGAAAGCACTCTCTCTTGCTGGTTAAGGGGTTGATTTGAACTTGACCAATTCTGTATAGCAATATGCAATAGATCCTTCTACCTTGGAATGTCCAGTGACTCCCATAGTGAAATGTTCACACTTGTCCTCTTCATTTGCTTAATAATATTGAATGAGCTATCCTTTTTCTACCCCTTCCCAGAAACACTTCTTTCTTGTACATGGGTTGTCACAATCGGTGCTTGAGTGGATTTGGGAGGTGGCTTGGATTAGTTCTGCATGTTGGGAGTTATATTTGGAGCACCAACACCTTGTGGAGTGATGGAAGATTGAGGGTTATCTGAACTCATTGGTTGACCCTCTCCAATATTTATCTTTTTGGACTGTGTATTGGTAGCCACATTTGGAGGAGTCTGATTCATTCCACAAAAGTCCTCAGCTTACCGATTGACAAGCATAGTCTCACTTAGAGGTCTTTCTTGCTAAGCTCCTTACTGCTGATCTCCTTCTTGGATGGGTTCTTGTGACACCATATTGTTCTGCACCATCAAGGCCTGATTGAGTGCACCATTAAAACACATTGATTGGTTATGAGGTTGATCGCATGGAAAACACCAATCATATTCTTGTGCTATATTTTTTTGTGCTGGAACCAACACCCTAGATGTTGAAGATGTGTTTGGATCATATGACCTGAAAGGTCTTGCAGTTTGGGGTTGTCCTTGGTTTTGGTTTTGATTTACAGTCTGAGATGGTGGCCTATTTTGCTGGTACTGGGGTCTAGTCTGATACTGACCTTGAGACTAGTACGGCCTAGAACTCTAAGCTTGTTTCATTTTGATGGTCACTAACTCATTTCCCATGTTCTAAAGTTGTTTCATGACTTCCTATAGTTCTTTAGAGGTGCTAGATGGTGAAGTGGAGGCTTCAACTAAGCTTTGACTCCTGGAGGTGGGTATAGGACCTAATGTAGGCATTTCGCTAGTATCTAGGCTTCCTAATTTAAGGTACAGAAGCATAGATGGCCTATGAGCGATTTTTCCAGCCTGAATCAAATGGTTCTCAGCCCCTGTGGCAAGGCTATAGGTTGCAGGCAAGGTTGTGGCCCCCATTGAGTGAATCATCAAAGCAATATCAGAATTTAAAGCCCTAAGAAAGTTGTTATCCCAAATTCACTCCCCATGGTGATATGGATAACTTGCATAAATTCTTTAGTCCCGAGAAAGTAAAATTGATTCAGGGCCAAAAATCATGTTTTGGGGGTCCCCTTGGTCTCTCTCTAACTTCCCCATCCAAAAAAAAATCCAACAAGTTAACAAAAAATTGAAAAAATCCAAAAATGAAGTCACGGGCTTATTTTAATGCATTGCGGGTCTGGAGGCTACGGTTCGTACCAGTGTGGATTGTACCAAGGTTTGTCATACCAGGTTTGGAGCCAAAATACAAAGGAATTGACTAAATCAGACATTTTCATCTCGCGCGGTCCATGGGACATCCAGGACAAAAGTACGCGCAGGACTCAAGAAGCCGATTTTGTCGCAAGTCAGTCTATTACAGGTGGTGTGGAGATTTTTGTTCGGGACAGTCGGGACACAAGTACATGCGGGACATGCAAAGGTGAAATCACCACACAAGGAGCCAAGCTAAGTGGATGCGGCCGATGTGGAAGTCAATGGCCCTCACGCCCGAGTCAACAACGGCCGTGCAGGGAAAAGGAAGCCTGAATCGGCCAATACGGAAGAATGTGTCTGGGACAGCTAGGACACGCAGACCCAATTTTTTTGAAATAGCCGCAATAAAGAGGAAAAGTCAAATTTTGACCTCCGAACTTCAAACGGCCATAACTTTTGACTCTGAGCTCCGATTTTCATAAAATTGGACTTTTTGAAATGAGCACGACGTCTGCTCATACCCAGCTCTAGTTAGTTAATGCTCATTCCCATCAAATGAGGGTAGATATATTTAACTATAAGAAACATATTCAGCTCCAATCAGTTAATGCTCATTCTCGTCAAATGACAGAAAATGCCTGGCAGACCCAAAATAGCTGCTCGCACTCATAAGGCCATAAATTTTGCATCTCTCAACGAAATCGCACAAAATTGGTACCATTGGATCTTTGGCTCTGAACCTAACACACAGAAATCAAGAAATTTTGGATTTGATGAGAATTCAATAAAGATTCTTCATAAAATGTGGCCGGGTTCATGACAGTGTTTTATTTGGTAGTTGGGAGTGTAATTAAGAGGCATGTCCATCATTCTTTCTCTGCTGCAGCACCTGGGATGGTATGGGGAGCCTTTTACACGTAACATACAATCATTTCACTCCATTTAATGTCTCTTACAAGTGGTTGAAGGATAGATTTTAGGATTTCCATTTTTCCCTTCTCTCTCTTCTCATCTTGTCTATAAATTGGAGTGTTAGGCTCATTGTAAGGTATTAGTTTTTTTGGTAGAAAAGTTGTGTCAAAATTACTTTGTGAAGCCAATGTGCTGCAGGTCCTTATAATGGACTCCTGGCATGGTGATCCAGGCCCTTATCTTGTAAAAGATTGAACTGTGCATATCATGAAGTAATAAAATACAAGTTTGTGGATGTATCTTCCCCTGCTGTGTTTTCTTGCATTCTTCTTGCCCCTTCAACCTTGATTACAAGTGTATAGTGTCTATATTTAAGCTCTTGCAAAGATCCATTATTTTTGTGCATGTATGAAATATTGTTGTGAATGCATTTTTAGATTGTGGAGAACTGTTATCACCCCTTCTAGTATGCACTTTACTTCTAGAATTCACACATTGGAAGACTACTCTCACACTCTTCTTTTCTGGTGTATCACCGTTGTAGTGTAGGCTTTCATTTTATGCACTCTCTCTCCTTGGTCCCTTGGAAAATTTAGATTAGGACAGTTAGTTTTTCTTGCACTAGAGTAGATTGTGGCAGGTAGTTTAGGAGCAAGAACCAACTTTCTCTGGAGGTCTATCTCAAGTAGAAAGTCCCACAACTTGGAGATAGTACCTATGTTATCCAATCACACCATGAGCTCAAGTATATGCACTTGTGTAAAAATAAGGGTGCTATGATTCAGTGATAAAAAAAGTATAAGAAGGCACCTTCATTAGTGGGCTTTACTGCTGTTAGAATCCTATCCCAAGTCCGCTGGAATCTAAGGTTGAAGTCTGTCAGTTGCTCATTTGGGGCTCTCTTGATTGTTGTTAGTTGCTCCAACAAAGACAAGCTATCACCTTTCTCTCTAAACTAGTTGGGAATAGTTATGCACATCTGGTTCCAATTTTGGATATAGCCTACTTCAAGACTCCTAAACCATTGTGAGGCTTTACCTTTGAGCGAAGAGGAGAGAAACTTGACTGCAATGTCCATCTCATGGATTTCGTAGATTGTACAGACATTTTCAATATCTTGGACATGATCACCAAGAGAAGTTTGTTTTTCCCCAGTGAAATATGGGATGATTTTTAATGCTACTACCGGGACTAGATTTTGTGCATTCATAGTGAGTGGGCTGCTGCCGATGAAGTTGACATAAGGATTTGGCTGAGCCATCCTGATCATCTTGAGCACCCCTCTCGATTGAGAGAATAGCCTACTGGGAGGAGGTGTTAATAAGGCCCTGTTTGGTGGAGATAGAGAAATTTGGGTTCTTCTTCCTTCCCTCCATCTATCTGGGGATAAGTCTAGATAGACAAATAATCCCTCTTCTCTGGTCCTTGACCGTGTTTGTATTCTTCTCATGAACTTTCTTGGACTGCTGAAACCAGTGGATTTGTTTCTTTTAGAGTCGCTAGATATACAATTTTAAGACTTTTTAAAATCTAGAATCACAACAAGTGTACATCAATTCTTACTGTAATAAGATGGAGACTTCTGGTCCCACCGGGTGTGCCAAAGCTATTAGTGTGAAATCACAGCAACCCCAAATGAGTTCTACAGGTCTACTTTTATAAGGCAGAGACATTTGGTGTGATTACATAACATTGAACCTTTCCCAAAGTGTGGGACCTTTTATAAATGGGAAATCTCTCCAGATTAAATGTTGGTTCCTATCCCTCCATTCAGGTGCATACATAGGAACTTACAGAGGATATCTCTTTATACCTAATCTAAACTTGCCAAGGAGAAAAGGGTGAAAGGAATACAGGAAATCAAACTAAGCTATAATGTGATGCACCAAAGGAATGATGAACATTTGTTTTACCAATAGACACAAACTAACCAAATGCATGCAATAACTAAGCACAGTCAACCAAATCTATAATGAAAGATTAGATGAAATAAAAAGAGACAAGAGAGGATCTAAAGTTGATCAAAAACTGTTCGAGTAGGTATTTACCTTAGCTCATGTTCACCTAGGTACTTTATTTACCTTTATTGTCTTTATCATCACCCACTTATGTGTGTAAATATTTCTTTTATCTTATTTAGATATTAGAAGAAATTATCTAGTTGTTAGGTATAGTTCTTTCCTTGATCTATGGTATTGACTAGATCCTTGATGTCTAGTTCTCTCCTAAATCTATAGTCTTTACTAGTTCTTTGATGACTAGTTATTTCCTTGATTTATGGCTTGATCTACGACCTTGACTGGTTCTTAGATTCTTATTCCTTGCCTATTTAAGAAAGGCCCATTCTCAATGTATTGTATTGAGTTGCATAATAATATATGATATTGTGTCTCATTTGTTTGCAAAGGTTTTATGTAAAGTTATTCTGGCGAATTGCTTTCATCTTATTGATCATGATGTTTGATTAACATCTATGTTCTTAGCTTGGTATGATCTAGTTATCGTTCCTTTCATGCTATCAGAGTAGGAGATTGTTGTTCCGTTTGTAAGTTTTATTTTGTAAATAAATTCATTGTATATTCATATATTTGGGATTTGGTCATATTTTGTTGTTGCATGCATTTTTTATGCAAAACGGAGGCTTCCATTGGATCCGAAAGGTGGGAAACACCCATTAAAATTCTTAGCCCTTGATCATATGGCATGGTCATATGAGGGCTTAAAGATTGTGTGCTTAACCTCAGCCCCCTTTAATTTTATTTTGTTTTAGTGGTAACTAAAATAAATAATAGAACAAAATATTAAAAAGATTGTAACTTTTGATCGGTAACTCGGTTTTGAGTGCCGTATGTTGTGAAAGTGCTTGTTTTTTCATGATCTTTCCATTGGAAATATTTTTTGGAGACTTGCACTATAATTATAAAGTGCCAAATATGGAGGAGTGTTGTAGTCAATTGTGGACGTAATTTCAGCTAAACCCAACGTCCTAAACTTCTGGGAGTTGCATTTTGTATCTATCATGGATTTCGAGAATGATATGATTTTCTTTGAAGTATGTGGACTTCAAGAGGATAATGTAAAATTTGTGGAAGAAAATAGATCACTCAAGAAGCGAAATTCTCTTCTATAATCACTCATTCACGATAAGGATACAATAATGCACTTCCTACAGAACAAAATTGCTAGCCTACAACATCACCATCATATTGTGGACATCCATATCCATGCTCCTAGTCCACTTGCAGCTATTGCTCTTGAACCCACTGACATTGATGTGTCAGTCTTTGAGTCTATTCCTACTCTTGATGATCTTACACCTATGAAGCTTGTTACTGCATGCTCTTCCACATATGTGCCTATTATAGTACCACATGTTGTGTATCCTACTTCTGCTCAACTGCATGGATTTTTTGGGAAGCATACCACTGCATTCAGTTCTCACATACTCCGTTCTATGGGTCTCACTAGCGAAGTCATTGGTAAACATTCATAGGGTATTATTTCTTCTATTCCACATGTTAAGTGGAATTCTCATCATGACATTGGTTTTCGAGAAGATACTTCATTGGGATCACACATGGATAGAGCTCCTTTGTTTGTTCGCTCGACTCTTTTTGAGGATCATGAGAAACACATGAGTTCTACATATTCACTTAGGCTTGAGAAACCTAAGATTTCAGCTGTCATACATGATTAACCTGACACACATTCTGATGTTCTTTTGCATGCACCCATTGTGCATTTTACAACAAGTCATATGCAGGCATCTTCTTCATTCATCCGTGTTGATTTGGGGTGGATATGTGATCACTCGTGGAGGAAACATAGACATTAGTTGAGAGGACTCTACAGTCATGGCTCCTCCACCATTCAGCCTCTTGCTCCACTTTCTATACCTTCTGCATTGTGATGCTTCTTTTTTTAAGCATTTTTCTTTAGCAGGTGGAGTGTATCTCTCTTATTTGTTAAGAGATTTTGTATTTGTATTTTTGACACTTTTGACATGTTGATAGTATCTCTTATGGGGGATATATTCTGGTGCATTCCAGTGTTAGTTTGTCAGTGTTCGAGTAGTTGTTTTGACAACTCATACAGATTTGTAGCATCACTCCACCCATTCAGCAGTATGGGAGGGTGTGGTGTTGATCCTGCTTCTTCGGGTTTCGTGTCCTTTCCTTGTTACCTTGGCTTTTCTTGGATCATGACACTCTAGAGTTTGTGTCCTTGCCTTGTCACTTTGGTTATTGTTTTTGGATCGTGGCAAACCTATTTGCAGCAGTTGATCGAATTATGTTTCGTGTTTTTTTACACTTTCGACATCACTCCGTTGACAGTCTCCTTGTATGGAGCTATTCTGGTGAAGCCCAGTGTCAGTTTTTTTTGAGTTCTATGATCGAGCCGTGGATTCAGACCACAGTGGACACCAAAATTCTTCAGCATTGTATGAGTTTTTGAGCCGAGCTTCTTGGGATGCCTTGGAGCGGGTTTTTTCTCTCTTAACTTTGTTGTTACTAGTTTTGGGTACCTTGTGGTGTCCCTTTTTTCCCAGTTATTGTACATGAGTACCTCATCAGGCCCAGTTACCGGGACTAATACTTTGGACATGCCACATCTATTTTGGCCCCTAGCTTCACTTGAGGGGGGGTTAGAGTATATATTTACCTTAGCTCATGTTCACCGAGGTACTTTATTTACCTTTATTGTATTTATCCTCACCCACTTATGTGTGTAGATATTTCTTTTATCTTATTTAGATATTAGGAGATATTATCTAGTTGTTATGTATAGTTCTTTCCTTGATCTATGGTATTGACTAGATCCTTGATGCCTAGTTCTCTCCTAAATCTATGGTCTTGACTAGTTATTTCCTTGATTTATGGCTTGATCTACGACCTTGACTGGTTCTTGGATTGTTATTCCTTGCCTATTTAAGTAAGGCCCATTCTCAATGTATTGTATTGAGTTACATAATAATATATGATATTGTTTCTCATTTGTTTGCAAAGGTTTCATGTAAAGTTATTCTGGTGAATTACATTCATCTTATTGATCGTGATGTTTGATTAGCATTTGTGTTCTTGGCTTGGTACGATCTGGTTATCATTCCTTTCACAAACATGTTTTATTGCTCTGCAGATTGATATAATGCATTACAAAGAGGCCAGAAGACAGAAATGTATTACAGTATAGTAGAAGGTCTGAAAATCCATGAGTTTCTTTTCCATAAGAAAAGGGGAGCCTGAAAAATAAAGAATGTCCAACCCTTTACAATGAATCATGCCCCCATATTTATAGATTTGATCAGAGAGAAGAAAGAGAGATAGAAGCAGGAAAAACATATTGAAGCTCAACTACTGTTGTTAATGCCTCTGATAAAATCTGCCTCGAAATCCAACTTTACTACATCAATCCTTGGTTCGAAACATTAAAAGAAGAGGAAAACGTGGAACAGATCAAATTCGATCTAGTTGTTGAGGCAAGGAGATATTGCATTACAGGCCTAAAGATGTTTCTTCATTTTTTACCTATCAACGCCTAAGAAAAATGAATTTTTATCCTTCCATGGTGTAGAAGATGTCGAGACGCTTCCAACGATGTAAGATTTGCAATATTTCGAGCCTTGGGTCAAAATATATTCCCCTTCAAATTTTGTATCAAGTCCGTACAAATGGGTGGGAAAACAGTTTGAAAAATGGGTCCCCCTTTTGATATGGAACACATGGCAGTTAGATTAGAGAAAAAATTAGGCTTGCGGGTCTTCAATTTATTTTTTTGGCATTTTTCGCAAAAAATGCAAGACTCAAAAAACTTCTGCATCCCTGAAGCTCTACTTGGACAGGTGGCAATCTTTGGTTGGCTAGGAGATGCACTTCCATCTTTACCTTTATGCCTTTTGGAAAAAAGGAAAATTTTCACCTTTTCCTTCGACTCCCGCTTTGGCTTTAACTCGGGCTCAAATGCTGAATTTTTCCTTTGGGTGGAGTTGCAGCCCATTATGTGTTTTTTGGCTAAGTCTTTTGCTTGGTGGGGCACATCTCTTGATTAAGGACATGCGGAAACCTAGCGCTTGTTTGGGAACCTTCTCTCTTTCCAATCCTTGAATCATCGCCATTTAGACACTTGGTGACCTTTGCCAGCCTGACCTATGCATTGAATATTCGACTGACTCTATCCCTTTTATTCTAAGATTGGACACGTGGAGGCACCACACTGACTTGAGAGTCCGACTCAAAGTTTTCCTTAGGAGGAGCATCGATTTTACACTTGTTGGCTTTTGCTAGTCTATGGACTTTTCAACGGTCCCTCTTACTTTTCGGGACTTTGGGCTATGCGGAAAGCTCATGCTTGTTTGGGTCTCCACTCTGGGACTAACTCTTAGAGACACGCTACACTGACACTTGGAATTCTCTGCTTACACTTTTATACTTAACCAATTTTGAGGCCCGCCATGTCTGCCTTTTGACTTCATTTGACTATCTGCTATGTGGACGGCTGGTAGAAGTTTGAGTCTCCACCTTGGGCTTCCTTTCTGGATTTGCACCAAGCCGACACCTGACATGCTCTCTCTCAGTTGAAGACTTTTCTATGCCCCACTACTTTTTGGGACTTTGGAAGCATGGAAGCCTGACACTCGTTCAGGCTTCCTCTTTTGGATTCACCTTTGAAGAAGCATCGTTAGGACACGTGGTTCCTTCCGCTTCCTCCTCCATACTTAGTCAATTTTGGACCCTTTTCTGAATAGTTCCAAGCCCAGGGACTTCATATCTTCACCATTTATTCTCTTTCTTGCCCATGGTTCCTTTGCAGCACTTCCCCTTATATTTTGACCATGTTATTCCATTGTTTAGTCTACTTGTAACTTGAAAATGGATTCAAGACACAGAAACAGCTTGACAGAGTCATTTCTTTTACAAAGGGTCCCTTAGTATTTCTTGGTCCCTGCCACTCCATTTGTTGAGTTCCTCTGTAACAATTTACAAATCCGAACAATTTTTCTCAAGTTATTTCTATGCGGGGTCATAGTTGATACAATATTCGGCCCAGGGTGAAATATTGATAACAGGTATGTGTAGAGAGGTGAATGGGGCCATTTAATTGCCTTAGGATGCAAAGTCATTATTAATTCTTAGTATGCTTTAGGAAATTAATAAAAAGGACTTTAAGTTATTAGGATAATGAAACTAAATTAATTAAGCATGAGGTTAACCATATTAGGATTGAACATTAACTAAATAAGAGAAAACAATTAACCAAGTAAATTAAACTATGGCACCTCCCTAGTTGAATTTTAATTAATCGACCTTAGAGTTAAAGTAATTTTAATATTTAATCATTTAACTAGACCTGGCTTATCATTCGTAAATTTGATATTAGTGGTGTAAGTTAATTTTATGTACCCTAGGGGTTAACACCCTTATAACTTAACTTACTTATAACAAAAAAATCATTAGTCGCAATTTTTGGGATAAGTGTTAGGTTTTAACGTGTTCCTAGAATGTATTTTTTGCGGGCGTTAACTTGGTATTAGAGCTATGGGTTCAAAGCTTAGACCCTTTGGCACACTAGAAAACACAAGGCATGAATTACTAACCTAGCATAAAATTTGTTTCTTTTAAACCTAGAAAACTGCACTATCTGATACTTGTATAATGTAGAAAACCTAGAACACTGGAATAGAACCTAGTATGATGAACTAAATCTCACCTTGATCTGTGCAAGAGGCGCAGATCTGATGAGGGGTCCTTTCACATAGACCTAGATATACCACTTCTAGAGTAGGTGGTAGTGGCCATTCTACCTCAAATTTTACAGACGCTTCAGGACGTTAATGCTAGTATACGCAGAGGGTCCTTAGGAGGACGAATTGCTAGACATGACATGGATCCATCAATGGAGGCCCATGCATCCCCTCAACAAAGCAAGGAGTCGGCTAGGGAAGAGTCACCATAGATAGGATTTCAAGATATAGGGATAGATCTCGAAGCCCTAGGCAAAGAGAGGAGCATGCAGAGAGACCTAGGGGTTGCCAGTCATTAGCTATAGACCATATCAAGGAGATCTTGAAGCTACGACCATCTCACTATTCTGGAGATACAGGTGGATTTCTGGCCGAAGCCTAGTTGGTGAGCTTAAACGGATGCTTCAAGCTCTGCCCTTGTACTAGAAACATGAAAGATCATTTTGTGATACATCTTCTGAGGGATGGAGTAGGAGTCTGGTGGAGGACCAAGGAGTAGAAGCTCCATGTTGAATCAGAGACAGTTAGCTGGGAGTTATTTGAGGAGTGTTTCAGGCGTAGGTATTTACCTAAGAGGTTTATTCAGTAGCAGATAGACGAGTTCCATGACCTCCGTCAGGAATCTCTGACTGTAGATGAGTATGAGAGTTGATTATTTGACCTACTCCAATATGTCGACTATATGTAGGATGAGCAGGTATGGATTCATAGGTTCATCAGGGGCTTGAACTTGGATTTGAGTGGTGCAGTGTGAATTAACTGCCCACAAACATTAGCAGAGGCCTTGGAGAAGGCCTATATTGCAGAGGAGACATGGGGGAAGATGCAGCAGGATAGAGACAAAGTTCAGAGCCACATCTAGCAAATGCAAGATGGAAGATTGAGGGGGTCAATTCTTCCTCTTCGTGGTGGTCAGGGTTCAGGATAGTCTTCATTCAAGCCACCACAACAGCCACCTCAATAGCAGCAACAGACCCGCCCACCTTATAGACCTTCTCAGAGATTTGATGTACAGATGGGGTGAAGTATGGGGCCTCCTCCTAGGGGTCCCATAAGGACACATGGTACACCAAGAGCTCAGTCAGAAGGATCTCATCAGTAAAGACCTCAACAGTCCATAGCCAGGTCATAAGGATCCACAACACATACCTCTAGAGTACCAACTAGAGTTGCATCCCATTAGAGAGGACCAGACAAGTGTTATGGTTGTGGCATTGTTGGACATAATTGGAGAGAGTGCCCACAACACCCTAGCAATAAGGGTAAGATGCAGATCTCATAACCTAATGTTTGTGTCATGGGATAGAGCCATCAAATCTACGCAGCGATTGAGAACTGCCAGGTTGAGCACTAGAGTACCATGATAGAGATGACAGGTAGTATTGGTGGTATTTTTGCCTCTATATTGTTTGATTCAAGATCATCTGATTCTTTTGTTACATCGTCCTTAGTATAGCGTTGTAGGCTAGTGGTAGTTAGGCAGGATCGTAGTTGGGACATTGAGATGGCTTCTAGATCCAAAATTTCCATACACTCCTTAGTTAAGGAGTGTGTAGTAAATTTGGGACCCTTCACCACTACCTCATATCTTCATATACTTCTACTGGGTTCTTATTATGTCATCTTGGGAATGGAATAGTTGTCCACAAAAATATCTAGAGTGGACTGTTACCATAAGAGTATTACTTGTACAGATGATCTAGGAGTTGAGTCAGTGATAACGGGAGTTAGGAGACCCAATTCCATTCGCACCATCTCTACTATGCAGCTTAAGTGGTGTGTGCGATGAGGTTGTCAGATGTACGCTGTTACGATTAGTGACAGATTTGAGGATGAGTCTAGTGGACCATCCCTCGATGACCATTACATTTTGAGAGAGTTTGCTGATGTTTTTCTAGGGGACCTACTGGGGTTACTTCCCCCACGTGAGATAGATTTCCATATAGATCTGGTTCCGAGTGCAGAACCTATCTCACGAGCACCTTATCATATGACTACCCCTGAGCTCTGTGAGATCAAGCTGAAGCTTGAGATCCTTTTAGAGAAATGCCTAATCCATCCTAGTGTATCCCCTTGGGGTTCATTGGTTATTTTCATGAAGAATAAGGATGGATCTTCGTGGTTGTGTATTGATTACCACCAACTGAACAAAGTAATGATCAAGAATCGTTACCCCCTTCCACTCATTGATGATTTATTTGATCAGATGAAGGGGGATATAGTTTTCTCCAAGATAGATCTTAAGTCAGTGTATCATCAGCTGAGGATCACGGAGGTAGATATTCATAAGACCACCTTCTGTACAAGATATGGCCACTACCAGTTCACAGTGGTACCTTTTGGTTTGACGAATGCCCCCACAGTATTCACGAGCTTGATGAATGGGGTATTTAGGAAATTTTTGGATCACTTCATGCTCATCTTCCTTGACGACATTCTAATTTACTCATGTACATGCAAGGATCTCGAGGAGCACCTTCGCCAAGCTCTTCAGTGTCTTCATGAGTAGCATCTTTATGGGAACCTAGAGAAGTGTGCATTCTTTCAGACAGAGGTGCAGTATTTGGGCCACATAATTTATGGGGAAGGTATCATAGTTGATCCTTCCAAGATTTGAGCTATCATGGATAAGCCAGCACCCACTAGTGTGACTGAGGTGCGCAGCTTGATGGATTTGGCAGGATATTACAGGAGATTTGTGTAGGACTTTTCTCAGATTGCGCACCCCATCACTTCCCTTCAGCAGAAAGGGAATAAGTTTGTATGGTTAGATAGTTGTGAGAAGGCCTTCAGGACACTAAAGGAATGCCTCACGACGGTTCCTATTCTTGAAGTTCTAGATCCTCAGGGTGAGTTCTTCATTTGTACAGATGCTTCTTTAGCAGGACTTGGAGGTGTGTTGATGCTTCTTTAGTAGTTGCTTTTGAATCTCGTAAACTCAATATTATGAGATCAATTACCCGACTCATGATCTTGAGCTTGGAGCAGTTGTGCATGCCTTAGTTCAATGGAGACACTTCCTTCTTGGCTGAATATTTACACTTAGGACTAATCACTTGAGTCTTCGCCACCTCTTCACGCAGCCAAATCTCAATGCTCTTCAGTAGTATTGGATGGAGTTTCTTTGTGAGTATGATATGGAGATAGAGCATGTGAAGGGGAAGGAGAATGTGGTCGTAGACACACTGAGTAGATGGATACATGTGGCTATGGATACTTCAGTGGGTACAAATTTACAGAGTAGGATTTTACAGTAGCTTCCTCTTGAAAGTTTCTACCTTGCAGCCAGAGCAAAGATTGAGTCTCAGAGACCCCTTGAGGGGATATTTGATGGATTTTGTTAGAGGTAGATGGTATTCTCAAACACAGAGGTCAGATATATGTTCCTAGAGATAGAGGCTTGAGACAGGACATTTTGATAGAGGCTCATCGTGTACCTTATTCAGCCCATCCTGCGGTGAATAAGATGCACGCCACTTTGAGAAAATTGTACCCTTAGAGAGGACTTCTAAGAGATGTGACTTAGCTTGTGTCATGTTGTTTAGAGTGTCAGAGGGTGAAGTTTGAGCATCAACATCCAGTTGGCCTTCTCTTTCCTCATGTTATACTGGAGTGGAAGTGGGACACCATTTCCATGGACTTCATTGTTGGGTTACTGACATTGAAATACCAACACGACGCCATCATGGTCACGGTGGATAAATTGATGAAAGTGGCTCATTTTTCTCCAGTGAAGACCACCTACAAAACTAGTGTAGTGGCACGGGTATATCTTTATGAGATTGTCAGATTTCACAGGATTCCGTGAAAGATCATTTGTGACCATGATCCTTTGTACACTTCCCACTTCTAAACCACCATGTAGCATGCTCTCGGGACAAGGATCAATTTTAGCACAACATATCACCCTGAGATAGATGTATAGACTGAATGGGTGAATAATATCTTAGAGGACATGCTTAGGATGTACGTTATGGATCACCAATCAAGATGGGAGGAGTATCTGTACTTGGTGGAGTTTTCCTATAATAATAGTTTCCAGAGTTTGATAGGTATGGCTCCTTTTCAAGAATTATATGGCAGGGAGTGCAGGAAACCTATGAGTTGGGACAGGTTAGAGGACAGGGTTTCTCTTGGGCTATCCCTATTACAGGATATGGAGTAGCAGGTTGTCTTGATCAGGTAGAGATTGCAGGAGGCACAGGAAAGGCAGAAGAAGTATGTGGATCAGCATAGGAGATATTGTAGTTATGAGGTGGGAAAGAAGGTGTTTCTTCATGTCAAACCGCATAAGATCCCTATCCATTACAAAAAAGGTTCTAAGCTTACTCCTGGATTTGTGGGTCCCTTTGAGATCTTGGAGCACATCGGTCCCTTGGCCTATCATCTAGCGTTTCCACCTATCTTCTCTCATGTCCATGATGTCTTTCACATTTCTGTGCTTAGGAGATATATTTATGATCCTTCTCACATATTAGATTGGACCACATTGTAGGTCCAGGATCAAGGGCAGGTGATGGTGTATCCCATCTGTATTATAGAGCACATGACCCTGGGACTTTGAGGCAGAGATATTGACCAGGTTTGGGTCCAGTAGAAAAGATATGATGAGACTGCGACTACATGGGAGGATGCTACATTTCTATGAGTTCAGCTTCCACACATGTTCCAGTGACTTCCAGGAGGAAGTCAAGTCTAAGGGGAGGGGGATGTCCTGGCCACTTCCCTTCGACACTTTTTTGTTATTGATTTCAATATTTTCAACTATACTTATGGATATTATTATAGCTTTTTGATTTAGCATGATGTTAGATGTTAGAGATACTGGACTGTTGTTGGTTTTGATTCATATATGATGTGTTTGGATCATTAGAGACATTTTGTATTGATGTTGATTTTTTTGACATGGTTATATATATATATATATATATATATATATATATTTCACATGCAATATCTTTCTTCGCACTAAGTAGGCCTTGATAATTGAAATAATGTTGTGATCATTTTGACATGGATGAAATGTAGAATAGAGACGTTGTTAGAAATGGTAAATGATATCGTAATTTCCTAGATGATGATTTGATTCATATTTATATGATTGTGGATTTAAAATTCATATTTTATCTTGGATGTTTTGATGCGGCTGCGAGGCTGAAGGAGGTATTATGTGTTTTGCAGGTAAATTTATTCACAACAAACAATGGGGGGATTGGAGACCAACCACATTGGAATTCTAGGTGAATTCTTCAAGGGTCACCATGACAACATGTATTTTGTTGTGTGTGTTTGAATTATTGTTAAGGGGGTTCTCATGGGAGCGATTACCTCTAATTGTGACCAAGAGGTTATGTGTTGTCTTTTATCTAGTTTCCTTTATTTAATGTTGGTATGTGACTTTTAGTGATGTAATTTCCTTGTATTAATTATTTTGATTTTGGTGTATATTCCCTTTTAACCTTAATGTGTTTAGGTGTCTTATTTAATAGTTAATTAATCATGTTCTAAACTAATTATAGATGTGACCAAAGGTATTCATCTATTAGACTAGATTTCTCTTGGATTTTGTGTTGTAAGTTAAGTGCTTGGGATATTGAGTGTTATACACTCTACCCCTTCATGGAAATTCGAATTTGGCCTTAAGGGCCAATTTTAGAGGCTTGTGGGACAAGTCAAACTTGTCCCACACCTCTTAAATTGTTATACCAACCCTACCTATGGGTTGGGGGGTCAAAAATAGACCCCATTATGTGTTTTGGGAAGATAATAAGGTACAATTTTATTGCACTTTCTTTCTTCTAATTAATTTTGTCCTTAGAGGGTGTGGGCTTGGCCTTTGTATGTAAGTAACTTGTCATTCCTCTAACCCACCAATTTATGGTGCATTGGGGTTGAGGTTTGACTTGTGAGGTGGAGTTAAGGATGAGTGATGTGAGATCCTACATGGAGCAACCTCGTCCTCCTCTCTCCCTTTTCTATTTATTAAAGTTATTTTGCTTGTTTGAGGGTTACTTGATCCTTTTGTGCTCTTGCATTTTTTGGGAGTTAGAGGATTTTGGAAAGCTTGTGGATTTGGTTGGATCTTGGTGATTTTTGTGAGCTTGAAGGAGCTTGGTGTTAGACTCTTGTATCAATCTCTACCATGGAAAGGTAGGAGCTATACCCTTGCTTAATGTTCTTCTTTTGTTTTTGTGTGTATGTGCTTGTTTTGTTATACTTATGTGCTTGGGTAGATTTTCTAAGTGTGGTGTAGGAAGGGACTATGGGGATATTTCATGTAGGGATGTATAAGATTTATTTCTTGTTTTGGAGGGATTTTGGGTTGGGTTCCCCACCTTGGAAAAAAAATGCTTGCATTCCTTACTTGTTTCTTTTATGAGGGAGGCATAAGATAATGAGGGAGGCATAAGAGTATGTGGGAGGCATAAGAGGAACTTGTGGGAGACATAAGAGTGTGTAGGGGTTTTGAGATATGTATTGTAGGTTTTAAGGTAAGAACCCATTTTCCATTGGGAGACATAAGTGAATTCCCCATAGGTTCTTGCTCCTTTGGATTTTCATATTTGAATCCTTGTATAATTTGTTGTTTCCTTGTTTTTCTTTGTAGTTGAGTTGGCTGTAATTTTGGATTGGTTCTGAAATACTTGTTTTGTGTTGTGGAAGCTTATTTTTTTTCATGTGTTGGATCCACCTTTCATTGCAATATGGTTGGGGCTTGGGGGCTAATGAGGAGGATGGCTTCCCCTCCTCATTAGATATTTTGGTTGGGTGGAGAGTGTTGCCTCTCCCCCCATTTTTGTTGTGGATCAAACAAGCATGAAGGAGATCTTTTGTTGGTGATGTGAAGCATGGAGAATTGTTGGTGTCCTTAATAAATCCTTGTTAGTGAATAAAACCTTCTTATTGTTATTCCCACTTAGAGTGGAGGAAATTGTAAGGTTGTATTCCATTTTAGCTTACACTCTTGTATGATTTCCCACTTTAAGTGGAGGACATTGTATTAATCTTGTGAAGGAAAGTTGTAATCAATTTTGGATATGAAAGTTGTATTGTATATTAAAAAAGAGAAAGAAAGATTTGTGTTGTAAAGTTAGTATGGTGAAATAGAAAAGAAAGTTATTGTCTTTATTTAAAGTTTTAGTTGTTTGTGAGAAAGGGAGTTATTTGTTTCAAAAATAAATGAGTTATACTCGATGGGAAAAGAAATTTTACTTTCATTGTGAAATTACATTATGGTAAAAGAGAAAGAAGAAATATTGAAGTTGTAAGATGTTAAAAATGTATGCATAGTAAACTTGAATGTGTAACAAAGTGGTTGTAGTTATTTTGAATATATGAGTTTTAGTGACAATGAAAGTGACAACAAATGTGAGATAAGGAATGTTACATTTTGTAGTAATAAAAATGAACATGTTAGAAGTATATTTACATGCTTTTTACTCTTGGAATTGAAAGGAAATTAGTGGAAAAAAATGAAAATAATGTTGTAAGTAGTTTTGTTTTTATTGGAATAGATAATGCTTTAAAATGAGTAGTTTTATCTAACAAATGAATAAATGGAACTAAATCCTATAACTTGAAACTTTAGGTGCATAAAATCAAGTTCAGAATTTGTTTTAGAACATATTACTAACTTTTTTTTTTGAGAAAACTCAGAATTTAAGGTTTTGTTTCTAAGAAGCAGGACCGCCGCCCTATGCAGAGCGACGATCTGGTAACCACCACTTAGGAAATGCAGCGGTCTCAGAACTTCTACCCTGTAAGGTGGAAGTTCATGGTTTTTCACCTAGGTAGGGCAGTGGTTATAGGACCGCTGGCCTGCTCTGGGTGGCAGTTCTGTCACTTTCAGTACAAATTCTCAGTCCACGTCTGTGCATATTTTAACTTGTTCTAATGAGATTTTAAGCTTGCAAAATTATATGGAAAACCACCAGAAATCAGATAATGGTCAAATCCTATTGTTTAAAGTGAAATAACCTACAAAATGTAAATTAAAACTACTCTTTTCATTTATATTAATGGGGGTAGAGTTTTCCCCAAATAGAGAACCCCAAATACAAATGGCTTGAAATAAAACCAATTTTGAAGGGAAAACCCCCTTCAATACTTGAATGAAATAGATTACATTGATAAAACTACAACTAAATTAATATAATATTGATCTCCCCTCCATAGTTCTTCCTCCCTTGCTCTCATGGCTTCCTTTGCTCCAACCTGCATTTTTAACGAAAGAAAATAGACCAAATGAGGAGAAGAGGGGAAGAAGAGGTTTTAATAAGAATGCTTGATGACTTTTAGGGTTAGTTTTGAACCCTAGGATCTAGTGGTCATAATGGATTTGATCTAAGGGCAGAGGATCAACCCTAGTTTTGTTTGGTAGGAATATAATTTTAGAATGTTTTAAATAAATTTTAAGGTATGTGTAGAGGGTTGAATGGGGCCATTTAATTCCTGTTGATTGTGAATCACAACACCCCTAAATGTCTGCAACTCGATGGGTTGAGACTCTCAGTGTGATTACATAACATGGAGCTTTTCCCAAGTGTGGGACCTTGTGAATCGGGAAAGCTCTCCGGATGAAGGCCGGTTCCTATTCCTCTATTCAGATGCACACATAAAAATGCAGAGTGTTTACTCAAAAAACTAATCTAACTTTCCAAGGAGACAGGGTAAGAAGATGCATAAAAATAAACCTAAACTAACAAAGGTGATGCATCGAGGAATGAAGAAACATCTGTCTTGCCAATAAACACAAACCATTAAAATGTAATGCAAGATCTTGCACAAATAACCAAATTTGCAGTTGAAGATTAGGAGGATGCAAATGAACACAAAGAGGGTTGAGAATCATCCATAGACATGCATTATTTTCTCCAAAGATTGATACAATAGACTACAAAATTCCAAGAAGCAAATTTGCATTACAGTTTTAGATGGGAGGTTTGAACTCCACAAATTCACCTGCCAAAGAGAAGAAGGGAGGGGAAAAACAAGAATGTCCAACCTTTAGAAAGAATCCCCTCCTTAAAATTTATAGGAATAATGAGAGAGGTAAGAGAGAGGAATTCCAAATCTACCCCAACCACCTCTAGGTTGTATTTAATTCATCTCATTATGGTGGTAGGTGAGAACCCTAGTAAACCCAAAAAATGGTGAATTGTATTTCGCATTTTTGAAGAACTTGTTAGCAAACCCAAAAAATGGTGGTAGGTGAGGACCTTGTAAGATTTCTGAAAAATCCAACCTTGCGTGAATCCGAGATCCCTGTGAAAAGTTATGGCCATTTGAATATCTACGTCAGGGTTTGCTTCCTGTCAGGTTCGGGGTGTCAACGCTCAAAATGTTGCGCCTCCTGAAGATGCTTCTCAGTGCAACTATCCTCATGTCAACATACTCTTAAGTGCGCCATAGGCGCTGAAAATGTGGTGTTGACGTTTTGTGCTTTGCGCCTCCAACATGCGCCTTGGGCACGACTTTTTTCATGTCAACACCTTCTGTCTTGCACCTTTTACCTGCGCCAGGGCATGACTTTTTCCGTGTCAACACCTTCTTACCTGCACCTTAGGCGTGAATTTTTCCATGTCGACACTTTGTGCTTTACGCCTCCAACTTGTGCCTTGGGCATGAATTTTTCCGTGTCAACACCTTCTGTCTTACGCCTTCTACCTGTGCCAGGGTGCAAATTTTTTCGTGTCAACACTTTCTTACCTGCGCCTTAGGCGTGAATTTTTCCATGTCGACACTTTGTGCTTTGTGCCTCTAACCTGCACCTTGGGCATGAATTTTTCCGTGTCAACACCTTCTGTCTTGTGCCTTCTACCTGCGCCAGGGTGAGAATTTGTTCGTGTCAACACTTTCTTACCTGCACCTTAGGTGTGAATTTTTCCATGTCGACACTTTGTGATTTGCACCTCCAACCTGCGCCTTGGGTGCGAATTTTTCATGTCGACATCTTGAGTTTCCTTGATTTCCATATTCTTCTGCTTGTCTATATTTACCTGGGGAGGGAGATATATACAACAATTCCCTTAGGATGCAAATTCATTGTTAGTTCTTAGTATGCTATAGGAAATTAATAAAAAGGACTTTAAGCTATTAGGATAATGAAACTAAATTAATTAAGCACGAGGTTAACCATATTAGGATTGAACATTAACTAAATAAGATAAAACAATTAACCAAGGAAATTAAACTATGGCACCTCCCTAGTTGACTTTTAATTAATCGACGTTAGAGGTAAAGTAGTTTTAATATTTAATCATTTAACTATACCTGGCCTATCAATCTTAAATTTGAGACTAGTGGTGTAAGTTAATTTTATGTACCCTAGGGGTTAACAGCCTTGTAATATAAATGTTCTACATTGTGTTGCAAGTAGGATTACATATAATGTGTAAAGAATCAACTATGGAGGATATGTTTTAGATGTTTTTCAATGACTAATTTTGTTTGTTTTTATTTTAATATATCTAAGTTTCCTTAATATTTCAAATTCCTTTCTTAGTTCCACTATACCAATTTTACATATATTTTTCTTCTACTGAATATTTTCACGTAAAACACACTTGGTTTTAAACCTAAACTATTGACCAGTATAGGTATATATTTTCTTTTTATTTATTTATTACTTGAAATATTTCCTAAACACATGGTGACTCATCTTGTTTAGGCATTCTTTATGTCATAGGAATTATTTGACTTGTCATACACTATCATACATGTCATAGTCTATCATAGTGTATTATAAAAGTTATATTTGACTAGATATTCCAAGACTATAACTACCCCCTATTCTTGGACTCTTGACAACTATTCTCATGAAGGAAATACTTATTACTCTCATATTTGTACACACCACATTTAAGCTATTTAGTTATTTCATGTGTTTAGCACTATTCTTGTGTTTTGTGAGATTATTCTCATATTGCATCTACTTGTTAGTGATTTTTATATTCATGCAACTACATGTGCATTCGTTGTTATCCAGATATTTTGAGGAGAACTTCAATATATTGTTAGAGTGATTCTAGTAAAATGTGTTTGTTTGGGGTATTCTCGATGGAATTTTCCTTGTGTGTAGCATATTGGTTCTAGTGTCTCTTGAAGATCCAACTCGAGTGAAGTGCTCTTGTTTTGGTAAAATCATCCTTTATTGTTGTTAGCTTCAACATTCAACTCCTTGTTGACTCCAATTCGGCTTGGACTACCCTAACTTGGTGCTTAGAGCCTTGGCTCCAAATCAACTCATCTCTAAATCTTCCTAGCTTGACCTGGAATAACCTGTTTCGAAATTCTAGCTTGGCCAAGACATGACTCCCTAGCTTAGATCTTGTATTGTGTGGATCAAATTGGTGAGTTCGACATGTACATCTACGCCTCGACTCACTTGTGGACAACTAGACCCATGCACAGTCCTCCTGCCCTAGCTCAGTTGTGTTGTACCCAACTCTATCTACACTCACATGGTTGTGGTGGATGGGGCCATGTCTCTGCATTTCCTTGTTTAGTCTCTAAAATAATATCCATTTGTGGCTCAACCCATGAGTCCCTCTTTGCTCATATCACCCTCTCCTGACACTCTCGGCCTTCACTCATCTGCTCACTTAGTTACCATGACTAAAACATTCAACTCGATCAACTCTAAATACCACAAAACTTTAGATAGAGGAAAGTTCATATTTGTTTATTTTGAATCCTATGATTTGTGTAAGTATTATATACTTATCCAAGTTTTAATGTAAGTATGAGCTTGTATATGTAGTGGTAAGTGCTCTTCAGTTGTATGTGGGAGGTATAATGTTCATTCATAATCGCTACAATTGTAAAATCAATTCTTTTTAATGGTATATTAATGATGGGAAAGAAGATATTGTTACAATTTTTGATTGGTAACTCAGAATTGAGAGTTATTTTCTTGAAAAGTTCATGTTTTCTTATTCCTAATTTATTGGTCTTATTTTTTGGTGTAGTCACACTCAAATTAAAAATTACCAAACTGGGTGGGTCAAATACATGATTTTAGAGGGGGTGTATTGTGTTCTCTGTAGTGCCCACTCCTCTTTGACACTATTTGCATTATGTTGATATTACTTTTGGACTGATAATTAGACCTTTTTATTATGCTACATTGATCAATAGATGATAGACTATGCAGATATTTGGACTATTGACATGTTGTGATTCACATTTTGATTATGTTACACTAGATGACATTGGTAGACAGTTTGATATATGTTGATTTGCAGTATTTGGATTTTATACTAACATGTTATAATCTGAATGTTTTGAGTAAAATTATAATCTCATGGATGTTAGGATCAAATTATTTGATATGTTGATAAATGATTGAATTTCTTATTTTTGGATGACGATTATTGATTTCTATGTAGATGTATTATTTCTTGATGTTTTTAATGCATCCGAATGGACAGAGAGGTATCCTATTTGTGCTGCAGGGATATTTTATCATATACATTGAAAGGGTGAAGGGGACCAACCACGGAAGGATTTAGGGTGTTGTGCAACATGGCCAAAATTGACAACTATGTCTTATGTTTATGTGGTGTTTTTGCATGCCTTATTAGGATGTTTCCCATGGAGGGTGACCTCACACATGTGGCCATGGGGTGAAATTTTTTCCCTTTCTTTTAATTTTGTGTGTGTTTTATTTGTGTATATTTATTTTAATTATTGGAAATTGTAGTCATTTTATTAGCAATTATTATTATGTCTTAACTAGCTAATCCAACTTAATTTGTTAACTAAAATAAGGATGTGACAATTGAATAATTATGAGGGTAGCTGATCCTTGAAATCTTGTGGATGTAAGTTGGTTTGTGTGTTGTGTACTCTTCCCCAACTTTAAAATTCGTATTTTGACTTGGGAGGCATTTTTGTAGACTTGTGGGACAAGCTAAGCTTGTCCCAAGCCTCTTAAATTCACCCAATAACCAGACCTACAGTTTGGGGAGTTAAATTTAGAATTATTTATGTATTTTGGGGTCTACAAAGTAAAAAAATTTGTAATTTCCTACTTGCCACAGTAAATTTATCCTTGGTAGGCATGGTGTGCAAGTTTGAGTTTCTTTTGGGTTGTCGTAGTATTACATGTTCATTTATTGTCTTGGGAATGGTGTTTTGACTTGTGTGTGGGAATGGAGGAATGATGAAGTGGCATCCTAAATGGAGCCACCTCATCATCCTCACATTCCATTTCTTTTTATTGATGGAATTTGATGGAATGGAGGTTACTTGTTCATTTTCTTTCTTTTTCACGTTTGAGATTGAGAGGTTGTTGGAGTTGCTTTTGGAGTGTGCTTGGCTTGAAGGGGTTAAAAATATTTTGGAGTGAAAAATATTGGAAGCTTGATGGAGAGGTAGGACCTCCATCTTTGTTATTTTCTTATTTATGTTTGTAGATGTGAAAATTGTGCTTGTTAAATATTGTATGAGTGGTGTGAATGTGTTTTTATGTGGTTGGGTAGTATGCCTTAAGAAGGGATTGGGAGAGGGAAGTATGGGACCATTGGGGAGGGAAAAGCTAGTTGTGAGGGATGCATTTTGGAGGGAGTGTGATTGGGAGTTTCACTTATGCGGAGTGAAAAGGAAATCATGGTCATATTTTGCATACTTGCAAGGGGAGAGATAACGATGTTTTGTTGTTTGTATTGTGTACATAGAGGCTTTGGGTGAAACTCCTACTTCACTTGGAAGGCAAAAGGAGGTGGTTATCATATGTCTTGCTCTATTTGGTTTGATATAAAACCTATGTGTTGTTGAGAAAATTGTAAAATTTGTTGAGTATGTCCTTGTGGATGTGTTGAATGTTTTGGAATGTATGTTTTTTTGGAAGCCATGCTTGTTAAATGTTTTGTCAAATGTTGATCAAGATCCCTCATTATTTCTTCGTTGGGGCTCGGGGACCAATAAGGGGATGAATCCTCCTCCTATTGGATTAAAGGTTGGGTGGAGAGTGTTTCCTATCCCCCCTTCCTTTGTATTGTGATCCTAGTTTATAAAGATTGAAGCTTTAAGCTGGGAGAAGACACAAGAAGACTTGTGTTTGGCCTTGTTGAAATCTCTACGTTGTATTGATCATATTATTATTCCAAATTTGAGTGGAAGTTTGTAACATTTTATGTTTGAAGGAAAGTTGTAATATTTCTTTTATTCCAAGAATGAAATGAGTTAGTAAATGTAGAAATATATTTTAGTTTCTTACCTTATTGGAAAGGATTAGTCTTAGTGAAAGAAAAGGATTTAAAGTCTTGCATTATAAAAAATTGATTGGGAATATTAGTAGTTTCTATAAGTTGCATTGTAATGTTATAGTGAAAGGAAAGCTTAAGTTGTTTAACTATCTTGAAATGAAACTCCCCTAAATTTGTGAGCATTTAAGGTTACAATGTATATACTTGTATATTTGGAAAAACAAAAATGTATTGAAATAAGTGTGTCAAATTCCTGTTGTCTTGTTGGTCAAAAGGGAATATTTTAAATAGAATGAATTGTAGTAATGTTACACTCAAATTTTACATGTTATTACAAAGGCAAGAATAGAGATTGAATTGTTGTTTTGTATTTGGAATTATGAAACTAGATATACTATCACCTTTACCAAAAAATGAATAGAAGACTCCCCTCATTAAAATTAATATTGCATTAAAAATCAACTCAAGAAGAAAAAATGTGAATAGAAGGTTCTATTTTTTGGTGAACAGAACCACCACACTGTGCAGAGCGGCGGTTTCAGAACTGCCGCCCAACATAGAGCGGCATTCGATGAACTGCCCCCCAGGAAGGGTGGTGGTCACAGGACCGCCGATATGCATAGGGCGACAATTTTGGCACTTTTGACATAAAATTAATTTTCCATCCGTGAAAAGCCCAGTTTTAAATTTAAGTAAAATCTAAGCTTAAAATACAACAAGGAACCTTCTAGCAACTAGGAATCCTCTAAATTTAAGATTTCTAACCTTCCAATCTCCTTTTTGACACCCAAATGTGTAAAACTCTTGGATTTAAGAGAAATGAGGTTTCCCCAATAGTTGAATTCAAAAACAAGAAAAATATGTTATTAAATAACAAAATAGATCCATGGAAGGATATCTACATTTAACAATGGGCAACATTTCAATGTAAAATCCTTCCAACTAATATTAAGAGAAATTTTGTCATGGTGACTCCCCTTTCTCTCATGGCTCCTCCTCCTCCCCTTCCAAAACATGCAAATAAAAAAGATCATATGAGGTTGTTTGAGGTAAATAGGAATTAAACCAAAACCGTAAAGAACTTTAGGGCAACCTAAATTTAAGGGCTAGGATAGATCCAATCCTATGGCCCAAAGTAAACCCTACCTCACTTAAGTGGGAGGGCATTTTTGTGGGAATGTAACTTTTGTTATCACGAAATTACAACACCCCGAATGGCCTTAGATCTGAGTGGGTAATTTGGTGTAATTTGTGTAATATTAGATCATCTCTCAAGTTGTGGGACTTGTGGGCTTGAGATGATCCTCCAGAGAAAGATGGTTTTTGCTCCTAAACTAACTACCACAAGCTAGTCTAATGCAGGTAAACTATCTAATCCTAATCTAACTTTCCAAGGGACCAGGGAGAGAGAGTGCATAAAAACAAGGACTACACTAAAGTAGTGATACACTATAAAGAAGAGTGTGAGAATAATATCCAATGTGTGAAAAATAGAAGAAATGTGCATACTAGAAGGGGTGATGACAGTTCTCCATAGTCTAGCAACTGCATTCACAACAATATTTCATGCACATGCATTAATAATGAATGCTTATGAGATAAAAAAATAGACACAATACATTTTCAATGAGTTTGAAAGGACAAGATGAATGCAAAAACTGCAACAGGGGAAGATACATCCAAAAACTTGCATCTATTGCTTCATAGATATGCACAATTCAATCTATCACAAGATAAGGGCCTAGATCACCATGCAAGGAGTCCACTACAAGGGCCTATAGCACATTATCTTCACAAAACAAATTTTATATATTTTTTCTACTCAAAACTATCCCCCTTTACAATGAGCCCAACACTCCAATTTATAGAATTCTGAGAGAGAGAGAGAGAGAGAGAGAGAGAGAGAGAGAGAGAGAGAGAGAGAGAGAGAAATAAATGAAAATCTTGAAATCTATCCTCCCAGCATTTTCAATATGTCATAAATGGATTGAAATAATGGTATGTTACTTGCAAAATTCCCCCCATACTTTCCCATAACTTGTAGCACTAAGAAATGTCTGCCCATGCTTCATTGAAGGCATCCCAACTACCAAATAAAACATTGTTATGAACCTAGCCACATTTTTATAAAAATCTCTATCAATTATTCATCAAACTTCATATTTCTTGATTTTTGTGCATCGGGATCAGAACCACGATTGCAACAGTATCAATTTTGTGCGTTTTCATTGAGAAATGCAAAAGATATAGCATTATGAGTGTAGGCAACAATTTTGGATTTTCCAGGGATTTATGTCATTTAATGGGACTGATCATTTAATTAATCAGAGCTGGAGATGTAGAGGACATTGTGCCCATTCTAAAAAGTCAAATTTTGTAAAAAATGGAGCTCTGAGTCAAAATTTATGACCATTTGATGTTTTGGGGTCGGGCGTCAACTTTTTCCTTTGTTGTGAAGCTATTGCGGGTTTTCGAGGAACTCATGTCCTGCGCGTACTTGGATGGTCTGGGCCTCCTTTCTCCACATCACCCACTTCGGGCTTCCCTGTCCCAACTATACTACTGGTTACTGGGTCGTCGAGGCCGTTGACCTCTGCTCCACCCGCATTGCTTTGTGATCGGCTATTTCACCTTTTCGTGTCCTACACGTACCTGTGTCCCAGCTATCCCAAACTCTTTTCTCTGATTTTTCTGCACCAAACTCGACCCACCTGGAAAATCATCAAAGTCACCTTTTTGGAGCCAAACTGTCTCGCTATCCCGTGGACTGCCTGAGACAAAGTTTTCTAATTTTTCCATGATACACCGAGTTTTGGCCATTTTGGCTTTGCGGGTCCCAACTATCCCAATGTCCTACGGACCGCTTGGGACATAAAATTCTAACTTATCAGAAATACAATAAAAGAAGTCATTTTTTGAATTTATTTCTAACTCCCTGGATTTTTTCCTTGGATGGGGAAGTTAGAGAAGAGCCAAAAGGACCCCAAAATCCTAATTTTGGGCCTCGAACCAATTCTACTTGCTCAAGCCTATAGAAATTATGCAGGTTATTCAAATTTACCTTGAGGGGTGAATTTGGGATAACAAATTTTTAATAAAAATAAAGAACATGGGTAATGGGGTGAATGGGGCCACTTAGTGGCTAGATAAAACAATTAAACCTTTGAGTTAGAAAATAATATAACCTTGGTGCTTGATAACTAATTTAACTAATGGGACTTGTTGATGCTTTAAAATGTAATATAGCTTAGGAAGTAAATTATAATATTTAATTATTAATTTAATTCCATTGTTCACAAGCTTGTGTAGAAAATCCCTAACAAAGAAATTTATTAAGTGTGAAAATGCCTAACCTTGCTAACACTATTAAACAAATTTGTTTTATCATTGTAAACTTGACTATTAATTTATTAGTTCTCTTTGTTTTGAGGGTAGAAAATTATTGGCATTACACTTGGTATCCGAGCCGTGGGTTCAATGTTTGGACCTCGGAAAACCATGGAAACACGAAACATAAAGAGAAAACCTAGCATAACTCTAAACCTAGAACACACAACATTGTATGATGTTTTGTAGCGTAGAAATCTTAGAAGATTTAAACAAATCCTAGATGATGATAAACTAACTCCCATCTTGGTTTGTGTAGGAGGTGGAGACTAGATGATGGGTCCTTTCATGTGAGCCTAGATCTACCACCCATAGATCAGGAAGTAGTTGCCATATTACCTCAGATACTTTAGACACTACAATATGTTAATGCCACTTTACGTGGAGGATCTTTAGGAGGGAGACTTAGAAAACAAGGCAAAGAGCCATCAATAGAGGATCATGCACTGTCATTTAAAAGTGCCGAGGATAGGGAAGACCACTCTCACGCAGAGTCGGTTGGACATGAGTCACAACCAAGAGAGCAATTAGATAGAGCTTTGGGACAAAGAGATAGATCTAGGAGCCCTAGGTTCAGGGATGTTCTTCCAGAGAGACCTAGGGGCTGACAGTCGACAATGAAAGATTGCATTAGAGAGATATTGTCGTTAGACCCGCCACATTTTCCTGGAGATGCAGGAGAATTTTAGGATGAGGCATGGTTGGCTAGCTTGAACGGATGCTTCAAGCTATGTCCTTGTGTAGCAACACAAAAGATCATGTTGTTATCCACCTTCTGAGAGACAGATGCAGAGTTTAGTGGAGGACTGAGGAGTAGAATCTCTATGTAGATTCTAAGACAGTCACTTTGAAGCTCTTTGAGGAATGCTTCAGGAGTAGATACACATCCAAGAGATTTATCCAACATTGGATTGATGAGTTTCATGATCTGTGTCTAGCTTTTTTGATAGTGGGAGAGTATGAGGGTCAGTTTTTATATCTTCTTCAGTATGTAGATTACATGAATGATGAGCAGGTTAGATTTCACAGGTTCATCAGGGGCCTGAACTTAGACTTGGGTGGGTAAATGTCATTCATTTCCCACAAACACTATTAGAGGTCGTGGAGAAGACCTATATTGTAGAGAAAACTAGGGGGAAGACTCAGCAGGCTCATGACAATATGAGGAGCTGCATTCATCCGTTACAGGATAGTAGGTCGAGGGGATCAACTCCTCCTCCTCTTAGCAGGAACACTTCAGCATAATCTTCCTTTAGGCCTCCTCCTCAGCAACAACAATAGACTCGACCTCCATCTAGACCTCCACCTGTAGATTACAATATGGAGTAGATTACAATGAAAAATTTGCACCTGTAGCATGTTTGGACACAATAAGAATAGTTTTAGCAATTGCAACTCAAAACAAATGGCCTATTTATCATATGGATGTAAAATCAACATTCTTGAATGTTTCTTGAAGAAGAAGTTTATGTGAATCACCCAGATGGTTATGAGATTGAAGGTCATGAAGGAAAGATATATAGGTTAAAAATAGAGCTCTATGGTATCAAGCAAGCACCTAGAGCTTGGTACAATAGGATTGATTCTTATTTGATACAGAATAGTTTCAATAAGAGTAGTAGTGAGCCTACCTTTTACATCAAGATCAATAAGCAAGGTAAAATTTTGATTTTTTGTTTATATGTGGATGAGTTAATCATTAATCGAAATGTATCTACAGATTCATTCAAATCACCTATGAAGAAAGAATTTGAGATGACAGATTTAGGCCTCATGCACTATTTTCTAGGCATAGAAGTTCAACAATCGGAAGCTAGAGTTTTTATTTCACAAGCAAGGTATGCTAATGATGTTTTGAAGAGATTTAACATGTTAAATTGCAAGCCAATGCCAACACCAGTTCTAGTAGGTTTGACGTTAAGCAAAGATGACAGTGGATCATTTGTAGATCCAACATTGTTCAAAAGGATAGTTGGAAGTCTCATGTATTTGTCATCCACAAGGTTAGATATTATGTATGGTGTGAGCCTCATCTCAAGGTTCATGGAATATGCAAAAGATTCACATTGGCAAGCTAGAAAATGGATTTTGAGGTATGTATGTGGAACTAAGAATCATGGAGTTTTGTATTCAACATCAGATGAGTTCAAACTCATAGGTTACACAGACAGTGCCAGTGTCGGAAGTATTGATGCTAGAAAGAGAACATCCGGATATGTTTTTCACTTTGGAACATATTTTAATGGGCATCAAAGAAGTAGCTCATAGTCACACTATCTTAAGCAGAAGCAGAGTATGTAGAAGCAATAGGAGCAGCATGTCAGGCTGTTTGAATGAGAAGAGTGTTGAAACATTTGAGGTAGAACCAGGAGGATACTGCACAAATTTTTTGTGACAATAATTTAGTAATAACATTGTGTAAAAATCATATTTTTCACAGGAGGAGCAAGCACATAGACACGAGGTATCACTTCATCAGGGAGTTAGTTAACAACAAGGAAATTTATCTTGAATTTTGTAAATTCAAAGATTAGTTTGCAAATATCTTTACAAAATCTTTGGGAAATAAAGTTTTTGAGTATTTGAGAACTTGTTTGGGAGTTTGTGATCTAGAATATGTCAGATCTAGAAGTGCACACTCATCTCTAGAAAAATAAATTCTTTAAGGTCGAAGTTAAGGGGGAGTGTTAGAAAAAGAGTAATTTTGCCCCTAGAAAAGAAAACAACTGTTTGCTTTTTACATGTGTTTAATATTAGATGATTTAGTTTTAGATTCCTAGTTTTAGGAAAAACTATTAAAGCAAATAAATCAAAAGCTTTGTATTGCACAAAAGCATGTGCTTTTTAGAATTACTTGTAGGAGAGTTGAGTGTTTTATTGTTAGATAAATCCATCTATTTACTAGAGGCAATTGCAAGTGTTTTTATATCAAACACATTCAGAGAGATTGTATTGAGCTAAAGCTCTGGAACTAGAAGAAGAAATATATGCACAAAAGTGCTGATTTGAGTTTGCAATAATATGTTTTATTTAGAATTTTTTATTTTATTTCTGTTAGTTGTTATTTTATGTGCCTAATTTCTACAAATTACTTCCACATTTGCAAACTTGTCTAGAAGTGTGCATGTAAGTAACACATGTGCCAAAATAATAATAAAACCCTCCATTAAGAGCCTTGAAGTTGTCCACATTAGAAATAACAAGTCCATTATTTCACAATTTGAGAGATTGTTGGCTAAGGTATGGAGTATATCTTTAGAGTATTTATTGAAGTTCTCAAGGCATTTTTAACAAACCCATATTGTGCACCTCCAGTAATCATTGATGTATAAATGAGCACATCTAATCAAGTTGTTTTGAGAAAAAAATTACCTATGTGAAACAAACAACAATCAACATCTGATAAAGTCCATCTCCACATTATTTTAGAGACCATGTATCTCCTTTTCTAAGGTACTTTATTTTCATGCAGGTTGCGAGTGATAAAAAAGGTAAGCGTGTCCTTACCAGGCATAGAAATTATTTCACCAAATGTAACCCACAAACATTCAATCATCTACCCAAGGATCCCAACTTTTCGTCTATGTCTATTAGAACAACACAACACAAACTAAGAAACCAAACAACCAAACTCCCCCCTTTTCCCCCTAATTCGCACTTTTATGTCTTTTCTCCACTATTTTCAATATTTTTTTAAATTATTTTTTCCATTCCATCTTATTATTTCCTTCATATTTTATTGTATTGTTTCTATCAATTTTAAAATAATCTCTTCTTCTTATTATGTTATTTTAATTTTAAATCCATGTGTTTTTATATATATCTTTATTTTATTTTTGTGAAATTAATTCAAAAAATATTGTATTGTGAGTCCACCAACACCAACTTGAGGTTTTTGAAAATATCCTTACAAGTTCTATTTAGAAAACCTCTTGCTAGTGGGGTTTAAGTATGTCTGTTGAAAACAACAAGGGTCAAGGGTCAAATATAGACATTAAATGTTTCAAAACCCAAAGGAAACTACATTGGCAAACAAACAAGAGACCAACTCGATCTCATGCAAGTGAGGTTGGCAACACGGAGACAGGATGGGAATTATGTATCCATCACCTTATAATAGCATCGTCCTCGATGCGACATAACGTGAGAGTAGCAAGGGGGATAAGAAAACTAGAACATACAATTAATGACAACTCCATTTAGCGAAAAAGAGATTTCTCACTCAAAACACAACCACCAAAAAGTTCAACATATTTTTTTTTCTCAATTTATTAATGTTTTGTAAGATTGGCATTTCTTCTAATTTTACTACTCAATTAATATTTTCATTGATAACTTTTCTTAGTTTCAAAGCTCATAAAATTTTGTTGTTCAATAATTCAAATCCATAGTGAATTCAAATCTTATTTTGATAATCTTTTTGAAAAATATTCCCTTATGTTTTTGCAGTAGTGTATTCAAAATTTGTTAATTTAACTGATTGCACCATTAACTTGTTTGAATTTCTCAATGTTATAGCTAGTTAAAAATATATTCACTTATTGAACAAGATAAGTTATACAAAATGAAAAACTTTTCTTCTAAAATTTTGTTGTTTTTTCTCTTACATGTTAAATTACATATTGAGACATTTTATTTATAGAGGTATTCAACCTTCCTTAAAATCCCCACTTCCTTAACAAACTTGAAAACACCCCCTTATATGAAATATTATATGTTCGAGATAGTGATTGCTTTGTCTTCCAGTAATGAGATCTGGATAAGATCTTCATAAACTCAAGATAATCCTTACACATATGTCGTTGGAATGTGAATAATACTAGATTAAGATATGAACATTTCTTATAGATAAAGCTATAACCAAGGTTAGACATTTGAAAATTTTTGTGCCTTAGCTTGATCATCGTGCATACATGTCAGACATCTCAATTTGATTAATCAACGCAGTTGAAGGGTCCTCCGAAGTAATAGTCTAACTCGATGCAGACCAAGGGTAAGGATCCTTAGATGTTCGCTCGCCAGACAGTAACAAATTATGGTCATTCAGCTTTGCTTGTGTGGATTCACCCTTGCATTCAACAAGACTCACATCTCTATGAAGTCCAAACTGTTTTGTGGAAGCTCTTATCCTGATAAGCTCCTCCACTACCTCTCTCATCGATGGCCTTTCCTTTGATTTTGTTTGCAAACATGAGGCAGCTAACCTTGCCATATTCTCCATCTGCCCTTGGTTTTCTTCATTCACTACTTTAACATCTAAGATTTCAAGCAAGCGGTTGTGTTTGATGGAGGTTAGGAAATGATCATATAAAGTGCACACAATTCCGTCTGCAGATGACGAGGGTACAAGACCAGTGAGAAGCTCTACCAAAACTACGCCATAACTGAAAACATCACACTTATCTGTAAATTTATTGGTTCTCGCAAATTCCGGATCCAAGTAACCCGGAGTGCCCACCGCCATGGTACTCATGTGCGTTTCATTGGAAGGTTGTAGGCGAGAGACACCAAAATCTGCAACTTTTGGAGTGAATGTGTCGTCTAAGAGGATATTAGACGATTTAATATCCCGATGGATAACCGGCTGAGAGGCTTGAAGATGCATATATGCTATTGCATCTGCTGTCTCACTGGCGATCAGCCGCCGTGTTTCCCATGACAAAATTTCCTTTGCTGAGTGTAGATGTTCAAACAGTGTCCCGTTTGACACAAATTCGTATACTAGCAAAGGAAATTCAGTTTGCAGGCAACAACCAAGCAATTTCACTATATTCCTGTGATTGACATGGGAGATTATTTCATTGATAAACTCACCGGAAATTGCTTTAGGTTTTTTTATTGCCACTTGTGTGCCGTCGACAAGAACCCCTTTGTAGACTGTTGCGAACCCGCCTTTACCCAATTCTGTTGAATACTTGTTTGAGGCTGTTTCGAGTTCTTTTTCCAAGAATATTGTCATGCTTTTTTCTTCCTCCCATGGAAGCGATGTGTTCCTGAAGCTGCAAACCCCCATTCTGTAGGAAATACTTGTCCTTCAAGTTATTCAAGCGACGCCTTCTCAAGCACCAAAACAATCCACTCGCTCCCAAAGAAACGACAATGAAGGATGAAACAGAGCCTGCCATCTCACCAAACATAGAATTTTTTAGGAACTACAATGTAACTAGAAAAAGAGCACAGAGAGACTTTTTGCACAGTCACCTATAGTTACTGGAATGATCATGTTTTTCGATCTTGAAATGGACTCGCATTGAAAGCCATCTCCATTATAACCCTCTGCACATGAACAATTGTATGTACCCGGAAAATTATGGCATATGCCACCCTTGGATTGTTTAGCGCACCGATTCATGTCTGTTCGGCTGCATTCGTCCACATCTGTGTATCCAGATCAGATCATTATCAAAGCATCAGAAATCATCTTCAGAGACTAAACTGGCATGATTATAAAAGAAAACATACATAATAGTTTTTCAAAAGTGTAGGATAGATACCTGTGCAAGAAGTGCCGTTAGAGTAACCAGTTCCTTCATATCCGGGAATACATTTGCAAACATGCCCCTCCCCTGTTGGAGAATCTATGCATTCTGCGTTGAAGGCGCAAGAGTAATTGGCCGTTGATTTAGCAATAGAGCAGTTTTGGTGGCCGATACCCCAATTAAGGCGGAGACCATAAGAAGCCTTCCTTCCTTCTCCGTAAAACATGTCTGTATTCTCATCGACTATCTTGAAAGTAGACGGATCAAATACAGTCGAGAAGCCACAGAGTGTATCATTATTATGATAATAATAACCTCCACCAGTGAAATCTATCAGCTGCCAATTATCCGCAAGGACAGTTTCACAGCAACCATAATCACAATATGGTGCACCACCATTATTAAAACAGTCGGGTTTGCAAATCACCTCACCATACTTCCCATATGAATAAGTACCGGACGTCCCGCAGCCAATGACCACGAACCTATTTGACGCGGAAATAGTGAAAGGCCCATCTACTTGAAAGTACTTTCTTATATCTATAGAAAAATTACACGATTGTGCTTTGAGAGAGGTGGAATTTATGATGAGGTCCCCTGTATAGTTGATCTCCATAATTGGAAAATCCTTCCTAATAACAAAGGTAGCATTATATTCTACAAATGAAGGAAGAAACAGAGCGAGCTCCCGGGTAGAATTGAGCACCTTGCATACGATCTGAAATCCGGGGTATCCACAGTCAGATTTGTCAATCCAAAAGGGGTAACTCACTTTCATCGAACCACACATTTCAGGTTGACATTTTACAGCTGCGGAAAATCCCATTAAACAGAAACAAATTAAAATTCGAAAAACCATTTCGAGATGCATTCTCATTTCCAAGAACATATTCTATACAAATCAGCCTGCTTCTGAATTATCACAACCCAAGAAATAATACGTACAGACATAAAGCTGCTGAGAAATAAATAACCGCTTGCATTGTTATGGCACTGCCATTTCTGGCAACTCGTGGTTGAGGTTTCGTCCATCCTTTTCTACTTTCCACCAATATTTTAAAACGAAGACCGGTTCCACTTCTAGTTCCCACAAATATTTTTCTTTCTCTAGGGTAGACTTATGAATATTTTTATTCTCTTCTATTAATTCTATTTGTATGGCTTGCAAATGTTCTGTCTGCTTGCTAAAAGTCTTCTCAACCAGTCTTGTTGAATGACCTAATTGATATCGATAGTGGATAGAAATTGAACCCAGTCATCTTTTACATCGCTATAGAAAAGTCAATCAATTATCCACAAATTGATGTAATATGACTGGTGTGCATAGGAGACTTATCAAATGTATTTCACTTTTCTCTATCCTCCTAGTTCGGGTAGGAGGTAATATGCACTTTTGTATGTCTGTTTATTCCCAGTTTCTTCTAGGTTTTTTCTTTGTTCTGTTTTTTTTTTAAATGTTACAATTTATTTATTTTATTTTTTAATATTTTTTTATATATTTGACCAGTTCTATGTGGGATTATTTATTTACTTATTGTTAATTTATTTTGTATTAATTAATATATTTCTTTGATAAATTTATGTAAAACATGGTTAGAGATATTATCTTTGAAGTATTTATATTAAATTTGTGACATAAGTGGAATAGACGTCTGATAATGATATAAGAAGTATTATTCATTTTTATTATTTTATAGAAGTTTAAAATACATGTAGATATATCATATGGTGCAAGGACATTTCAAAAATTATGATAAATGTACCATATCTTTTTTTTTTAGATTATGCACATAGGAGGTTTTGAAAGGGCCTCAAACCTTGTACAATACATGAACCAGACATATACCAATAAAACCCGGTGAAATTCAAAAAATAAAAATGACCACTCAAGAAAGTTTTAGAAAGTTTTAGATTATAACAAATTTACAATAAATAGATACCTTAAATTATAAGATTTTCCTAATATATACCTTAATAAATTGTATAGAAAAATAGGTCTAACATACTATTTAATAGATAAATAAATAATTAAATAGATATGATAGAATTATAACAAATTTTATGTACATATGATAACTTATATTATAATAACATACTATATGTATATGTTTACATATATTATTTAGCAATTATTTATATATACTTGGAATTAAACTATTTGATAAAAAAAATATTCACCTATATTTACTTAAATTAATAAATGAATCGATGATGTTCTTATTAAATTATAAACTTTACTTCATATATATATATATATATATATATATATATATATATATATATATATATATATATAACCAAGTCTAACAAGCTATTTAAGAGGTAAAAGGAGAGACAAATATGTAAATAAATATAATAGAGGTATAACAAAATATTTGTAGTTAATAATTACCTTATATTATAATAATGTACCACATTTGTAAGATTCTACATGTGTTATGGCTTGCAAATGTGTTGTCTGTTTGCACAAAGTCTTCTCAACAAGTCTTGTTCAATGACCATATATATATATATATATATATATATATATATATATTTGAAGCCATTGACTTTTTTGGTATACATTTGATCAATATTATGTGTGATTGTTTATTTATTTTATAATTTTTATGTTTTTATTAATTAGTATATTTATTTTAGGTACATTAATGCAAAACATGCAAAGAGATATTATCTTAGAAGCGTTTATATTAGTATTGTGATTTAAGTGGAATAGGCATCTCAAAAATGATATAGGAAATATTATTGATTTTTATTATTGTAACGCACCAAAAATACCAACACAAGAACAACACAGTGGAATACAGGATAACTTTTTTTTTGACTACTTGCTTTGACTCAACACGACACAACATGTCATCACAAGGTTACAACCAACACTTGGAACCATTTGTTACGGGGAAGACCACAAGGTCACCACGGAAACATTCACCCTTATCAAGGACAATTTATTTTTCTTTTTGACGAGACAACATGGAAGTCCAACCACATGACACACTCACAGCTAGGGCAAGCCACAGTAAGAAATGGTTAGGGTTTATTTATTTTGGTAAGACACCCTTTAACTCATGACTTAAGTTTTCAGAAGGAATCAATATATCGTTCGCACAAATTCATCTCACCAACTAAGTTAATTTCTTAAACACTGTAGAGTAGTTCACTTAAAGTCTTCTCCTACTTACTAAATCTTAATATCTTCCAGAAACTAACCATTGTTTTCCTTTAAGCTTGTTTAAGAGTTCACCCCAAAAGGGATAGTGTTCGCTAGTTTAGCTAGGGGTATCAATTTATAAATGTTTACTTCACAAGGGATGTTTTCATTTTGATCACTCATGGAAGTATTTGGTTTCAAATAGATCACCTTTACATTTATTTGTTGAATATAAAATTATTATTTTTGTTTAGCTTCTTTAAGGGTTAACTGACTCATTTTACTTTACTTATAAAATATTGTCGCTAAGTCTTAGAAAGATTTAACTTAACAATTTATTTTCAAGATCAAAGTTTTACAATACTCATATCAATGTAAAGATTGAATGCCATTTCTCACAAGGATAATTTCAAGCTTAACTACACCAGAACAAGACACTTTATTTCACCATTACCAAACAATACAAGGCAAGAGGTTGTATCAACTCTCTTTACAAGCAATGTTACACAATTTACAACACATTGGACATTTTTACAAGGAACTTCATAATGGTACAGATGAAACTTTTACACTCTTTTCTTCTAGTCTACTCGCATAATCCATCTGCACAAATATTAACTTAAGTCAGTTCGCAAGAACTGAGCATGTTAAGACTACACAATGCAATAGTAAGCTAACAATTAACAATATCAAGAAAGGAATATTCTAAATTCAGAAATGGATTAAAACACAACTCACAACTCCAATATTAATCTCATGAGAGAGAAAACTAAATCATCCAACAAGGAGAAAGTCCAAATACTAGTAAGAACAAAATTACATAAATCAAGGCAAGACCTTATGGGTTGGGAACAAGAAAGTCCAGAGTGTTGATATCTCCTTCATGTAATGCTATGGGTTATGTGATAGGAATCCAAAATTTACTCCATCCAACTAAAGGGTCCAAGAGAAGACAAAGCGTACTAATTATGATCGTAGGCGCGAAGCAAAAATGACGTTATCCAATTCTTCCAGGGGGGCTTCAAAGTAATATGGGTTCGATGCCCTTAAAAGAACCCAACTAAAGTTTTGGTTTTAACCAAGGAGTTTACCACTACCTCCTTATCAGATTTCTTAAAACGTAGTACTAGATAACCACAACAAATCCACTTTTCCAAAAGCGTACGAAAGAGACACAGAAAGGGCCATTATTCTACCAACTAACCCTATCCTAATCGTCAACTTCTCTACATAATATAAGGGAAGACTAAACCCAAAAGTCATTAATAATTTTTATATAATTCAGACAATGTCAATAAACATTAAAAAAAAAAAAATTGATTTCTCTAACAAGGCCACAAAATGGGACCTTTTATTAACCAAGTTTGAAGTATAAGGTATTCGAGTTCGAAAACAAAGGGATTCGATACGCAGAGGGCAAAACACCAACGATGCCCCAGACTCAAAAGACCTTACTACGAGTACAAGCACAAACCAAGAACCAACGCACCTAGCTATCAGGAAGGTTACGCAGTGCGGTCAGGGCTAGAAGTTCTATGAACTCCTTGCCAAAGGTATAGAAGATGGAAAATTTTACCCGATCCATGTGGGCTTATCGAGGAAAAGTCTTAGCAAATATCAAACAGATAAATATAACAACCACCTATGATATTATCACTGAAATCAGCTGTCATCTAACAGGAAACGAGTTCACGAGTCCAGTACCATGGATTCACCTACAACTTTTGTTTCTGTCCAGCTAGAGATAGCTTGCTTGCGACCCTTAATAAAATAAAAGTAGAGATTTCATTTAGTTAAACTTACAATGTTTCCCCTTGCTTTAATCAAACAAGAGTTTACATCAAGAAATAGGTATAGTAATTCTCTCAACATGTGGAGGTCAAAATAGATGCCAGGTTATCCCTCATCTAGACTAGGTACAACAGTCAACCAAATACAGTTCTAAAACAAACCCCAAATGCCATTTTTTTAATCAAACATAAAGGAAGGAATGCCCACAGGCTTAAACAAGTTTCAGAACACAACGTCGCTATTAATGTACCTTTAGCAAAACAAGAGAGCCCTAAATAGGAAATGCGTATTTATTCAACCAAAAGAGGTATGTAGGCTTAACCTTCTATTTAGTAACCTTCAATTATAATCACCATCACAGAATTCTTTTTAAAAGAAAGTTGTATAAGCAAACAAAACTCAATAATGTTTCCTTCCCTACGAACTAGACTGCATCACTTAATAATGCAGTAACCCCTTTTGACAAATATGAAATAGAGTAAGCTATAAGAGAGGAAGGAACATTCCAAGCAAAATCAGCGAAATTGGAATAAGATTTAAAGGAACAACCACACAATCAGGCAGTGATATAAACAACCACGAAAACATCTAGTCTAGGTGCCATTCAAGAGGATAGAAAATTCATTTCAAGATACTGAAAGAAGGTAGAAAACTATTACAAGGGGTAGATTTAACATGCCTGGTTTAAAACGCCATCTCCATGCATATGATTGTTTCAATGTCGTTGCTTGCCTTTAACCCAAAGTGCTTTGCGAGCTCGAGCTAGCGCCACAACCACGCAGAGAAAAACAGCTACAAACCAACCCCATGATTTGAAGCTCGGACACGAGACATATAGATTACACCATGCTCCTGGCTCGGGTAGGCATCTACCATGATGATACAAAACCTTTTCCTTCATTAGATTGAGGACAGCATCAAACACTTGGTGCAAACGTTTCAGCTGCAGCCTGTAAGGCGTGATTAATCCAACAGAAACCTTTTTTCCTGCCAAGTCAGGACTCATTGAAGAAGCTCATATTATTGCAAGGCAAAAAGTGCTTCATAAATACTCTGATATGAAACAGATCCGCCCCTATGAGATTCTCTTCCATGAGTTACATCGTACAATGAGTAAGATCTCAATAAAGACTCTTCGTAAATAAATTTCATCAGGTCTGCTAGCAACACCCTCACTATCACAGTTCACCTTTCCTAGCAAGTTCAAGAGACAGGAATGTCAAAAGACAAGAACTGTCTTTTGCACTTCTTCATCGAGCTAGGAGCATGTTTGAGGAATTAGAGCTCAAAAGAGACTCATCAGCTTCTCTAACACTGACCCACGTTTGAATTTAGAAGCGTGAACAACATTTACCTCCCATTATTGAGATATATCTGCCTTTAGTGTCTACCCGACTGTGAATCGAACTTCATGAAGATAATGTTGCCATTATGCAAGATTCCAGAGCTTTAGCATCTTCTTTAAGCTGTTATAGACTCAACTTTTACCTGGTTTCTTGAATAACTGATACAGACCTCTGTTTCTGTTAATATAAATTGTACTGTAAGGCACTAAGAACCCTTCAAAATCATCCCCAACTTATATTGTCTCCTCTGTTTCCTACTCTTAGTTGCTCCTGATGCAGTCTTTGACATACAACAAACATACGGAGTTGAATCCTCTTCCTGCAAATGAATATTGAACAGTGGCTGAACTTTTCCCTTAAATTTTTTTTTTCTCTTTTCAATAGCACCATTGGCTTTGAGAAGCATAGAAGCCATATCAAAATGCGTTAGCACGAACTGCAATCTCTGGTTGGGAAGAAGAAAAATAGAGCTCCCCAACCTACAACAAGTCATCCTCATGGAGGACCTGAGAAATATGTTCACCCGTGTACAGACCACCAGAACTACAGATGAAGTGGCCTCCACCTGAATATTTGCTGAGGATCTCATGGCATTTCACAGGTTCCGAAAACTCCTGGATGCTCCCGTCCATCAATATCAATTTTGCTGGTTTTGTGATGGACGAGTGACAAAGCAAAGCAGATAATCTGAATGCCCTTTAAATGTCATTGTGATTTTGCCAACCTCCATGACAAATGTTTGATGATTAATCACCCAAACTAATTCATACCATATCCCAACAATATGCATGTCTATCTCTTGCAGCCGAAAATATGCGGTTTCCCTACTTATCTAATGCCAATGCATTTGTTTCAGGCATTGGAGAAAGTGCACCCCAGGGCCCCTTTTTGAGGATTCTTCATCTCAATAACAGGTTGCAAAAGGACTTCTACCACATTGAACCTCGTTTTTGAAGGCATCTGAAATTTCTTTCCACTGCCAAACTTGAATACGACCATCATCTCCAGAACTTAATAACAGTGTGTCATCCCCTTCGCCATAGAATTTAAGATCATATGCAGGGCCTTCATGTCCTGAAGATAACAAAGGGGTTCTCCCACTGGAATGCTGGTCACAGACTCATGCCATTTGCCTGATGATAAGCCCGACACATAGGCAGAAAAGCAGGCAGGAATAGAATAGGGGGCAACTGTACCATCGTTGGAAGCTGCGAGAAGAATATCAGGTGAGTTTCCTCGATTGGAATTTGGGGCAAACACTGTGCGGAATACAGTGCGTGCCTCCACCGCCCTTTCTTGAAAAAAATACTCAGTCTATATTTCTCTTCGTCCCATGCAGTTGTATCCCCCATTACCATTGCCTGTTTTTAATCTATTTATGTCGTTATATATTGAAGCGTATATTCAAATTGAATTTCGAGGAATCCAGATCCGGGGAACAGATAACTCCGACTGTGAGGTCGCGTGCAACCAGAACATCAGGATCAACACCACGGCTTCCTGGGATCGCCCTGCAGCAGCAGTCGCAGTTTCTCTCCCAGGATTAACTCTCACTGGAAGCCACGGATTTTCTGGGATAAGTTTACTTCTCTATCCTGTAGCTGCTGCATATCACCAAAAGCTTCCTCACGGCACTTTCCGAGGAGAATTTCAGTTCCGCGCTGCACTGTAGCTGCCTGCACAACACGATTTCGAGGATCCAAACCCTCTCACGCAACACCCGGGCGACAGACCTTCATTTCACCATTAATGCATCCACCGTTCAGAACACGCCAAGGAGGAGAAGGTCAAAGTGAGGTGACAGGGAAGAAAGAAAAAAAAAACGTCCAAGAAGGATACGCGCCCACCACCCACCTGCACGCATTGAAGGAGAATCAGCAAAAGTAGATTATGGCAAAGAAAACGGGTCTCCATCCATACCTCACGCAAGGACAGACAGGAAAAAAAAAAACAGCAACCAGTACAGGCAGTCAAGGTGGCAGGTAGAACAAAAAGAAATCCAATGTCCAGCGGGGCATTACAATTATCCTATAAAAAATTTAATTGAATGTAGATGTCTCATATAATATAAGGAAATTTCTCAAAACACAATAAATATACCATACCATTTTTTTAGACTTAGTAAATTAGAACCTTTGAAAGGGTCTCAAAGCTTATACAACACATGAACCAAAGATATAACAGTAAAACCCAATGAAATATAGAAAAAACAAAAAAAAAATCAAAATAACTTAATCCCACCTGAAATAGTTTTATAGTGTAACAAATTTAGAATGAATAAATACCTTAAATTATAAGATTTTCCTAGTAACAAATTTAGAATGAATAAATACCTTAAATTATAAGATTTTCCTAATATATAGCTTAATAACTTTCATAGAAAATAGGCCTAACATGCTATGACATTTAGGTAAATAGCTAGATTAATAGGTAAATAGATATAATATCATGTATAAAAAATTTAAAGTAAATACAATACATTAAATTATAATTAAATACCATGTGTATGTTTCCTTATATGATTTAGATATTATTTGTATATACTTAGATTTAATCTATTTAATACAAACATATTCACGTATATTTATTTAAATAATAAATGGGGTGTTTATTAAATTATAAGGTTTACTTCATATATAAAAAATAAATTATATAATTAAGTCTAACATATTATTTAAGAGGTAAATATATAGAAAAAAATGTAACTAGATATAATAGAGGTATTACAAATTATTTAACGTCAATAGTTATGGTACATTATAATAATGTATTATTTTTGTAAGTTTCTAAGTTTCTACATATGAGTTATGACATGGCTTGAAAATGTGTTGTCTGCTTGCAAAAAGCCTTCTCAACATTAAGTCTTGTTGAACGACTTAATTGCTATAGAAAAGTCAATTATCTACCCACAAATTGATATAATATAACTCTTGCATATGAGACCTTTAAAATGTATATCAAATGTTTATGGACAATTTTTAAGTATTTTTTTTAATGCACAATTTCTATTTTGATTTTTTAAACATTCAATGCTTAGCAACAAGGTCACCGAAGTATGAACAAGAATAACATCGAACGGGGCATTGCATTTTGTTTTTCGAAGTGTCTTATGTGATGTTGACCTTTTCTATTTGAGCCCATGTGGTGTCGTGTTATGAGAAATGAAAAAAAAATATATTATTACACAAAATTATCTGTTGTACTTTGGTGTTGACATTGTGGGCATTACACCAATGTTTACACTTTCTGTGCAAAATTTCGATCTACTTTTTTATATCGGGCATAAAAAATCAGATGTGCACGTTTCTTCAATTTTAGACTTCCTACACAAAGCTCCTCTCCCATGCTAATAAATTTGGCATTAAAAAGGGTCACATATTTCCAAGATTAGAATGTCCGTGGTTAGTTTTAAAGACATTCTAAGTATCTTGCATAAATCAGATCGTTTACACGCGGCAAAGTAATGCATCCAGTGACAAGCCCGTGAAAAGAAAGAAGAAGAAGATATTTTAGCGTTTGCTACGCTATCGAAGACAACCTATTAAACAACATATCTTGTTAAAGATCTTCCTTGCATTCAAATCTCATGTACAATCAAACATCTTTCTTGCATTCAGATCTCATATATAATCACATATGATAAAACAACTCACCCACCTAAAAGGTCATGTGCAAATAAATATGATTAAATGATCCAGCTCGCTCAAATAAACCTATGATTGCACCCACCTAGGAGGCCATATGCAAGTAAATGTGATTTAGTGATCCAAGTCGCTAAATGGAACCTATGACCGTACCCACCTAGGGGGCCATGTGAAAGTAAATGTGATCCAGCTGGCTGGATGGAACCTATGAGGAGACACATATACGATCACAAAACCACAAAATTTTATTAATATCTTCAATGGTGTAAAGAATCCAACCTAGCAGTCAACGACGCAAGCAGTTATTTAGTTCGTAGCGTTGGTAGTGTGAAGTCACCCAGTCATCTATTAGAAATTTTAATCTGTCTTCTGTCGTGAGAGTTAAATTATGTATTGGGAGGTTTATCGAGTTCTAATTTGGCTTTGTTTGGTGGGATTTGCCGCTGGAAAATGTCTTCCCGAAAGCTGTGGATCAATGAATCTGAGTTATCCTTTTTGGATTCACAATGATAATTGTGGATACCCTGGATTTCAGATTAAATGCATACAGAATCGTACCGGGGAGTTTGTTCCGTTTCTCCCTGCATTTGTAGAGCATAATTTTGGTGCTATGGATAATGATTTTGAGATTTTGAAAATAGATTATACTGGCTCTCTCATCATAAACTCGACTTCTCTGAAAGCGGAGTCGTGCAGTCGAACGGATGATGATTTTGTGTTATTCATGTTACCTCCAAACGGCCCTTTCACCATTTCCCCTGTCAATAAATTCGTGGTCATCGGTTGAGACGCATTCGGTTCTCTCAAAGTCAACGTTGGTCAGGACAGCGTAGCCTGTAAATCAGCATGCATAAATCAGTATGATCCAGAGTATTGCAACACATATGGCTGTTGTGAAGCTGGTATTCCACCTTCGAGGCGAATGGTAAATTTCACTGGTGGGGGAAATTGCGGGTTCTCGACCATACTAGACCCTCTTACGTGGACCTTACGCAAAAACGAATTAGGCATCTATGCGCGTGGTTGTTACGGTCTCCGCCTGGATTGGAGCATTAGCCGGTCAAATTGCTCACAAGCGAAAGGAACATCGAGCTACTCTTGCGCCGACAAAGCTGAATGCATAAACAAGGAAAAGGTCTTAGTAAGGAACACTCCAGATAATGGGCATGCCTGCAAATGTCTTCGTGGATATGAAGGAGACGGTTACTCTAATGGCACATCTTGCATGGGTATCTCCAACACAGTCATACAGTTACAGGACCATGTTTGCTTATTTAGAATAATTTATGTTTAGATTCCGAAGAGTACTTCTAATGCTTTGATATTGGTAATGAATGTTCAGATGTAGACGAATGCCGTCATACAGACTCAAATCAGTGCGTTGAACCCCAGAAAGGAGGCATCTGCCATAATTTTCCAGGTTCCTACAATTGTTCATGTGCAAAGCATTATATTGGAGATGGCTTTAAGAACGGGACAAGATGCGAGTCAAAAAGGTCCGACAACACAGTCTTTTCTGCATCTATAGGTGACCATTAGACTTTTCTATGTTTTTAAAAAAATATATATATTTCAACAGTATAGTTTATAACAAATTCTATATACGGTGAGAGGACAGCTTCTTTTTCTTCGTTCATTGGAGTTTCTTTGGGAGCATGTGGATTGTTCTGGTGGCTGAGGAGACGTCGCTTGAAACGCGAGAGGGACAATAATTTCCTACTGAATGGCGGTATACAGTTACAGGAACACATCGCTTTAATGGGAGGAAGAAAAGGCCTCAGAATATTTTCAGAAAAAGAGCTCGAAATAGCCTCAAACAATTATTCGTCAGAATTGGGACGAGGCGGTCTCGCAACAGTCTACAAAGGAGTTCTTCCAGACGGGATGCAAGTGGCCATCAAAAAGCCCAAAGCAATTTCAATTGAGTTTATCAATGAAGTTATGATTTTCTCTCATATCAATCACAGAAACATAGTAAAATTGTATGGTTGCTGCCTCCAAACTCAATTTCCATTGCTTGTATATGAATTTGTGCCGAATGGAACACTGTTTGAGCATCTACAGTCAGTAGAGAAGCATTTGCCCTGGGAAACACGACGACAGATTGCCATCGAGGTGGCCGATGCTATAGCTTATATGCATCTTCAAGCCTCTCAGCCGATATTCCATCGAGACATAAAATCCTCAAATATTCTTCTCGACGACACATTCACTCCAAAAGTTGCAGACTTTGGAATTTCACGTCTACGACCTTATGATGAACAGCACCTCAGCACAATGGCTGCAGGCACACCAGGTTATTTTGATCCAGAATTTATTAGAAGCAACCAGTATACAGAAAAAAGTGATGTTTTCAGCTTTGGTGTAGTTTTGGTGGAGCTTCTTACTGGTCTAAAACCATTGTTGTCTGATCAAGGAATTGTCCACACTTTATATGCCCATTTTTTGTCCGCAATTAACCAAAACCGGTTCAATGAAATCTTAGATTCCAGCGTAGTGAACGAAGAAAACCAAGAACAAATGTTAAATATGTCAAGGCTAGCTCAGGCATGTCTGCGAGAGAAAGGAAGGGCAAGGCCATCAATGAGAGATGTGGTGGAGGAGCTAGCTTGGATAAGAGCCTCCACAAAACACTTCAGACTTTATACTAATGCGAGTCTTGTTGAGCACATGGGAGGTTCAACACACACAAAGATGAGTGATTATAGTTTTGCAACAGGCGGTGAAAGTAATTCCGAAGATCCTTACTCCTGGCAAGGCCCAAGTGAGATAATAACTTCGGAAGATCCTTCGACTGCATTGATTGAGATTCAGATGTCAGATATGCATGCAAGATGATCGAGACAAGACAGAAAATGAGCACGGCAGACCTATTTATTTCCTATCATTCGAAGTAATATTTGTGGCCCAAATGATTTCATATTTAATAAGTGTTTGCAATTATGCGCGATGTTTTTTGGAAAGCTATTGTACTATCTACCACATTCATATGTAATTTTACATCGATTTATGTAAATTTCATATTTTATACCCTTTATAGAAATATTTACCCGTTCTTATAGACATGTAAAGAAACATTGTTTAGTACATACTGTATGGTATATGTAAAATATTTAATTCAATTTTATTGATCTATGTCCACTTAACCTCGGTAGTGGTAACTATGCATTGTTCTTGAATATGTATGTATTTAGTTCAAATTAGATTTTTATTCATGTTTATTAGTTTTTTCTTAAGGCACGATAACGGGCCTGGGATTTCAAATTATCTGTCCCTGTCAAATCAAAATTCGCTGACCGAGACCAAAGATGTAAATGTAGCGGTGGAAAAGGGAATGCACAACTAGCAAAGGAGGCACTCGAGGAAGCGAATATGTTATAGGTCATGAAGGAAATCGAGGACCAGTGTATACGCACTTATCAATATGGCAGTGATTTCTCCGTATAGCTCGACGCAAGCAAAGTATGCTACAGTTCAAGCATCAATGATATCAGACTTGTGGCAATCTATTATGCATTTTTTATTGCTGCTATAGTGCATCCCCTGATTTTTTTCTCATTGGCTTGTCACAATATGACTATTTTCATATGTAAACTCAGACATTTTGTCAAACATTTCATGGCAGCAAAAGTAAGGCATGGATTTGAATATAATTTCATTGTCACGACACGCCTTTAAGACATGACAATGGGTTTGTCGGATAAAATCCGAGGCTTGTTAATAGGTTTTATGGGATTTTTCTATATACATAAGCAGAACGGATATATCCATTGTATTAGGGTTAATCGTTTAAATTTTTGAAATGCAAATATCTGAGTCATTTTGAGATGTTTTAGTCTCATATATTATTTTCCTCGTGTGTTTTAAATGTTCCCCATGGCATAGTCTTTCTACATACTGCTCTGCAATAGTGAAATTAATTTAGTTTTAGTTCGTTGATGTCCAACTTAAGTCTAATTTATGCTAATATATCTCAAACAAAGGAGCCAATATGAGGGCTAGTTGTATAAGAGTGATTATGCCATAATTGAGTTATAGTTGAGAAAAAATTTTTGGTGACATTGGTTCAGAGACTCCTTTCTTATATATTTTTAATATGATATGGTGAGTCTATTAATTTATGGTTTCAGTACCCATCAATGTCACATGATTTCAATTTGCACTCGCTCATGTAATATTTACTCTTCCTTTTCGTAAATGGAGTTGCACAATTCACTCTAGAAAAATAGTTGTAGCTACTATTGTGATAGAATATGTAAATCTGCAAAAAAAAAATGGTACCCTATTTTGTTTATACAAATAAATCAACATTGATTTAGAGGTGAAAGGTTCCTTGGTATACTCATTGAGGTTTGTCAGCATTCCCGCATTGAGTATTCATGTCTAAAAGGCTTCTCATGACAATTAAATTAGACTCAAACCCATGTCTTGCTATTGTTGCCATGAGTTGTTTGAAAAAATGTCTCAGTTTACATTTGAAAATTATTCTTGTGAACTAATTGATAGAATGTCTAAGTAAATTACAATAGTAACAGTTTTGGTCAAACATCCATCTACAAATCATGTGATTCACTACTGCACAACTACAAACTATATTGACATCTCTCCAACCAAAATTTATTCAGCACAAAATACTAAATTCCCATACAATTGTCGCCTTTATATGGATCATTCATATCGAAGGTCTCACTACCTTGTTGGTTGTATCTAAATATCTTAATTGATGCATTACCAAATGAGTGTTGAGCACAAAATAAGTCCCACAAACACACTTTTCATAAATAAAAAACTATCAAATTCTATTAGTCCAACAAACACCTTACATCTTGTAGGCAAGAACTCGACGCTTCGTGGCTCTTGTTTCTTTATTTTTTTATGTTTTTTGTTGTGTTCTTTTTTTCTCTCTTTTCATTTATTTTCTCTACTCTCCATATTTTCTTGTTTCAAGTTTTATTAAATGTGTTAAATTATATTTTTAGTGCCACCATAAATGTATTTATATTGTATTAGTTCTCACTGTTTTTAAGGACTTTTTACCAAGACTTTTTCTGGATGTATTTCCATCTTACAGTGCTTTTTTATATAATTTATTTCATGCTATCTTTTAGTTTACATATAGTATCAGCTGCTATCGGTCAAAAGTACTCCTTCTTCTGGAAGGCAATCTGACTTCTGACTTTGGTCAGTATAATGAGATTCCCCTTGAGTTGTGAGTGTCTCAGAATGAGGGAAACCTAAAGAAAGGGTTGGATCTCTTTGATGAATCAATGTAGATCTATATTTGACTGAGTTAAGGGTTAAAGGAAATGTAAAAATGAAAGCATGAAGGTGATACACCAAATTTTTGTGGGGCTTGGGCTTGCACAAAATCACTTAAAGACTTTTGAAGGGACTGCTGAATTTCACTCACAATAGCTTATTAATTGATTTACAATTCATAAGGTATTAAAATACACTTTAGTGGCCTGTAAAATGATTAAAACTACTTGATATAGGTGTTGTTGGAGTAATAACATGCAAAGGTACAATAATTCACTAAATCATGCCTATATCTTGTTGTAACACACTATGAAAAAGCTTGCTAATGGAGGAAAATTGTCTTCTATTCAATCATAAGGTGGAACAATACAAACAATTTTATGTAGCATTACAGTGTAAAAAATAGTCCCCTTTGTGCTTTGCAAGAGCACACATTATATAGCAAGGCACTCACCCATGCCCTCGAATAATAGCAAATGCACTATTTTTGAACTCTCATTCATGCATGATTGGAATACAAAAAAATACAATAAACCAAGGTTGATATTAGTCTGCCAGTTTCTTCTCCTTTAATCAAAGTGTTTGTTGACTACTCCAAATAATCTTCTCTATGTAAAACAAAATCAAAACACCCCCTTGAAATGTATGGACCTTTTGGAAAAGATTGAGTTAAAAAACAACCTTTCTTTTATAGAAAATCCTATTTTTTGATTTTATGCACATGTAGGTTTGAGGCAAAAAAAGGCCAATTTAATTTATTTTATACAAGGATTAATTTTATCCTATATACTTTTAGGCTATTATTGGCTTGATCTGAACTTTTGGTATGGGTGCATCTTGCATCTTGATTTTTAGGTTTGTGACTTGCTAAGGTTTCTTTCCCTATACATGTTGAAAACCTTACCTTTTTATGCATGCAAATTGTAATAGCAAAGAATTCATTAATATTCCTAAGTTTATAGGTTTGGCATAAAAAATAACTAACCGTGGTTAGTTGTTCACCTTGGTCAAGCTTCATATGAGTTATGGAAAAAAATCCCTAGTAAAGATGACTTTAAGAACCATGAGATGGTCCACTCGATGTTTAGATTTAGCCAGGAGGTCATCCATGTAATCTTCCAATATGTGATGCATAATGTTGTGGAAGATATAGGTCATAGCTTGCTAATAGGTAGCACCAACATTCTTAAGGCCGAAAGGCATAACGCGGTAGCAAAAATTTCCCCAAGGGGTGATAAAGTCAATTTTGTGTTGGTCTTCTGACGCAAGTAATATTTGGTTATACCCTAAGAAATTTTCTATGAGTGATATCATCTCGTGACCAGTGGTGACATCAAAAACTTTGTCAATACTTAGTAGAGGAAAATAGTCTTTGGGGTAGGCTAGGTTGAGGTCATGGAAATCTGTGCAGATGCGGAGTCCCCCTATCACTTTTGTGACAAGAACTATGTTAGAGATCCGTTGAGGATAATCAAAGGGTAGAATAAATGAAATAGAAACGAGGCGTTGGAGTTCTTTTTTCACAAGAAGGGCAATGCGTGGATACATTTTTCACAGCTTCTATGTTATGGGTTTTGCGTCAGGAATAGTGAAAATATTGTGAACCTCAATGTTCGGGTCAATACCAGGCATATCAGCATGGGATGAAGCAAGAACATTGTTATAGTCTCGGAGGAAAGAGGTAAAAGCTTGTTGCTTGTAGGAATATAAAGATTGGAAAATCTTTAGAATGTGGGGGTCATCATGAGTGTGAATGTTGATCTCTATGGTTGATTCATCCAGCATGGTTTGTTTCTTAGAGGGTAATGATTGGTGGATTTAAGAATCTTCTGCAGCAAGGTAGGTGAGAATAAAATCATCATCCTCACATTGAATGACATTAATAAAAGGTGTATCATCATCAATCGTGTCAAGATAGAGGAAAGGAATAGAAACGAGAGACGCGCCATCGTGCTTATAGGTCAAAGGTCTGAAGGAAATGATGTTTATGCAAAATAAGTTTGGAGAAATGGCATCTTGATCCATAGACTCCAAGGTGAAGATGATGAAGTTTGTGAATAGGGTAGGAGAGGTTTATCGTCCTCAGTGAGTTTGACTTGGGCCTTCTTAGGGGATGGTTCAACAAAGCCAATACCACTGCGGTCCTTATACTTACGAGTGGTGCATGGGATGATAGTATGACAGCCTTGTTCATAGAAACCAAAGTCAAAGCACTTCCAAGCACAGTTATGGAGGAAACTATGGGCGAAGTGGTGGTTGGTGAGGGATTGAAGATCTGAGGAAAAAGGTTGGGTTCAGGAATGTGGCTTGGGTGAGTAGGTAAAAGTATCAAGACCTGCATACGTTAAGTTGGTGCAAAGGTAGGTATGAGCATAAGGGAGAACCCCGCCTATGTAGTGATCATAGCGGGGGTGTTGGTGAAGTTTACCATACTCTTGAGGAGTAAGGAATGTGTTAACATTATATAGGTGGTACTCCCCCAAAGTGAGACATTGAAAAACACTTTCTAAGGGATCGGTATCTGAGATGTGGATAGCAGAAATGGATGAATCACAAGGCAGTTGGGAAGAAGAAACATTGGTCGGATGAGAAGTAGATACGTTGGCTAAGGGTTCAACTGTAGGAGTGGTGACAGTAGTGAGAAAAGGAGAGATTGATATAGATAAATTTTCTGCAATGTTAGTGGATGGGGTTGTAAGTGAAGGACAAGTGGTAGTGGGTGTAGGTGTTATAACTGGTATAAGGATGTCATTAGGTCGATACAACATATTACAGTTATTAAATTATGAAAGGTTAGTGGGAATGGTATATTTTTGTCCTTCGTGTTGGAATTTTAAACAATAGTGTAAGGTTGAAGGAACCCAACAAATGGCACGGATCTAAGGTTATCTAAGCAACATGTTTTACTGAAACTCCCCCTCTAGGACATATAATAGTTCTGGAATAATACAGGGCCCACACAAATGTTTAGGACGATGGTACCAAGGGTAGAAGTCATGGCATCGTTGAATGAACACAACATAACTAGGTTATTATGCATAAAATTGGTAGGGATACGCATATGATTGTGTGCATGGGAAGAAATGATGTTGATACTAGCACCTTCGTCGATCATAACACGTTGAACATGTATATTATTAATATAGGTAGAAATGAAAAGGGTAGGATCAGGATCATCTTATTGGAGAGGTATAATCTCGTCGGTAGAGAAACTAAGAGTGGCTATTTGATGAGTGGCAGTAGGCGTGGATGAAGGGGGAAAAGTGGTGAGAGAGGCCACATGGTGAGGGGTGATAATGGATGCCACAAGAGTAGGGTCATTATGTAGAACGTCAATAGATTGCAAGAATTCCATGAGGTTCTGTCGATGAGACTCGTAAGTTTGGATTAGGTCATACAAAAACATTTTGAGAGGAGACTGGTGAAGTTGCTTGAGCATTTTATGATGGGAAACCTCGTCAAAAATAGGATAGGTGGGTCAATGGATGGTAATTTTGGGCAAAGGGCCCAATGGAATGTTAGGTACTGGTGTGGCGGAGGGTTTATCCACCTGCTCTTTCCCTTTATATTTTTGTGCGTGTGTAGTAGCCTGGATCATGTTAATTTGATGAAGAGAGGGAGATGGAGAAGGTATGTTATGAAAGGTGTAACAACATGAGGGGAAAATAATGAAGAAGGAACATGCTCTTGTAAAATAATTTGGGTGCACTGACATTTTGGTGAAGATTTGGATATTTCACTAATGCAAACCATGTTGATCTCAAATATTAGAGGATGATAAAAGGGGTGTGGAGGAGGAGATGAAGGTAGAATAGGGTACTCATCTAAAAGATCATCATCATCATCAAAACTTTCCTCAGGAGGACATAGTTGGAGAAGAATGGTTTTAAGATCCTTACAATTGTCTATGTCATGTCCTGGCACAAGATGGTAGGTAAAAATTTTGGAATTGTCAAACCCTCCTAGCTTAGGTTTCAGGGGGTTGTAAGGTCTAAGTGAAGAAAAAGTGATGACATAGGTTTCTAAAAGGTTAGATGGGATGTTGGTGTAAGAACCTGCAAATGGGTCACAATGTGAGATGAGGGTAGTTATGGATGGTTGCATAGGTGGGGGATTAAGGGTGGCCTCTTGTTTGGTAGACGTGGTGATTTTTGTTTTCAGTTGCACTTTCTTGGGTGAAGGTGTAGTCACTGAGCTAATTGTGGGAGGAATCATAGGTTTCACTCCTCTTTTAAAAGGTAGTGGTGTATTGGTTTTGGGTTGGGTCTTCTTGTGTAAAGGCACATATGAAGGGCGAGATGAAGAAGGGGAGGCAGATGATATAAGGGGACAAGTTAACCAAGGTGACAATGCAGGTGTGGTAAAGATGGTAGATGGAGTTAATAGGAAAGGGATCGGTGTAGGTAATAACAGAGGCATTAGTAAAGGTGTTGTTATGGGAGATAGAAATGACTAGGGTATCAATGAAGGAAGGGTTGTGGAGGTTGTTAAAGGGAAAAAGGTAGATGCGATGAGGAAATGGGATGGTGTGTTTTTATCCTTCCTTGAATATGGGACTGCACGACCAAGGTTAAAGGATTTGGACCTAATATAGATGATAATGGTGAAGGTGATAAAGGGGTAGTAGGTGATGTTGGTGTATGGTCTCTGGGAGGTTGGTTTCTCCTCTTAGGTGGGGGAGTAATTTTGGTAGTGGTGTGGGAAGTGGTTACTAGATCGATTTTAATAGGAGGGTGGACTAAACTTAGTGTCGACAGGACTCCTACGGTACAGGAAACCTTGGGTATAGGTAAAGGAGTATGTGGTTTAGGTGTAGGTGGTGGTGGAAGTAATAGTAGAGGTTTAGGTGTTGGTGAAGGTGATGTGGAAGATGCTACCACCACTACTTTAGGTATGATGTATTTCTTTGCTTCAGACACTTTAGGGTAAATGGTAGAAGTATCGATATATGACATCTGAATTTGAGTTGACGCAGGCACCCAAAGGTACCCCCAAAGCATGGAATAATCAACATAGTCTAGGGGGTCTACCAAAGATGAGAATGGTGTGGTAGTTGAAGGAACCAGAGTTGATTTCATCGTGATTCCCATAAATAAATATGGTGTTTGTGAAACAGGGAGGTGATGAGCCTCTTAATATTTGGGTAAAAGAGATAAGAGAAAATCAATCAGCTCCTCGAAAGCCAATGAAGAATTATCTTCAACCACAAGGGGCACTACCACTAGGTCTTTCACATGTTTAAGAGGAGGAAAGGTGATGAGATGAGGTCTTCTTGGGATGAAGAACAAGGCAACACAGGCTTTTCTATAGTTAGGGAATCAATTATCGTAGGTTTCTCATCAAGTAGGGGAGTAGATAGGTCAATTATATCAGTATGTATGATAAACTCCTTGGATAGAGGAGGAAATTATGGGGAATCCTCCACGGATGAAGGAGTTCATACGAGAGTTTCCTCGATAGGTAAGGAAGGTGGATATGGTTCAGGAGGGGGTGGTAAGATGTCAAAAACTATGTGAACCTTGTGAGTAATATCATCATTGGTCGGGGAATCACTGGCTTAGTTGGCTAATGGAGTGTGATTTGGGAATGGTTTCTGAAAAATATGAAGGTTTTGGTTAGCCGCAGCATTAGTATTATTCAAAACGAGATCCCCCTTATCTAAAATTCATTGGACAATGTTCTTGAAACTGATACAACTACTGTCATTATGACCTCGAACGTGATGGTAATTACAAGAATCACTTTCCTTGTACCATACAAGTACAAGACGAGAGGGGTCAAAATCATTATGTGGTTTGACAGGTGGAAGGGTAATAGCTCCTACTTTCAAGAGTTTTTCCAAAATGATAGAGTAAGGTTCTCCTATGGGAGTATATTTATGTTGTTCCTTCCTGAAAAAGAAATTCTTAATAGGAGAAATGTTGGCCAGAGGTTTTTATTGGTTGAATGGATAAGATGGACTAACTTTTAGAACTTCTGCATTGGCAGATCCTCATGTTTTGGAGGAATTATGGGAGACATGCGTCTAGGGTTTAGAAGCAAGAGTAGAATCATGTGGTTTAAAAGGAGCACCTTTATTGTGCAACTAAATTTTCCTTTCTTCAATGGCATGGATTTCAAGTTTTCTTGCCATTGTGAACACCTCATCGAATGTGTGAAACGTTTGGATTTGGAGAGTTGACGAGATGTGTCTAGCACACGCCCGAGTAAGCAATTCTATCAATTTAGTTTGGGGCAATAGGAATGTGAGTTGATTAATCAGGTCACGTGATCGAGCAACAAATTCTATGATAGACTCTCCCTCATATTAGTGCATTATGTATAAGTCGGTCATTGTGACCTTCTTGACCACGTTGATCGAGAAATGGTCCAGAAAGGTTTAAGCTACCTGGTTAAATGATAAAATAGAGTGATTGGGTAATGCACTATACCAATCTAACGTAATTCCAGTCAGGGACATCGAGAATGTTTGCAAAAGTAAAGCATCATCATGGGCAATGAGATAACACATGTGTTTAAAAGACCTTAAATGTTGTTGTGGGTCTTCCTTGCTATTGATTCGGTTAAATTTTAGCATTTCCCAATGTATGCGGTATGGGAAAATGGGGACAAAGAAATGAATGGGCTCATTGCAAATTTCATCATAGGTTAGGGAAGTACATGAGCCAGAGATAGACACTTCTAATGTTTGCATCTTTTCCATCATTATTTTAATGAAATCCTGGGTAGGTTGTAATGATGGGATACCCCATCTAGTATGAGGTGGAAGGTAAGAGGGGTATGATGTAGATGAAATCCCACTGTGTGGTGGTTATGTGTAAGAAAATTGTGAAGGTATGTGAGAAGGAATGGAGGTGGAAGGGTAGTATTTTGAGTAAGTGGTATAAGTAACTGGTGGCTGTTGGTATTGGGTATATGTATGTGGGGTGGATTTGAAGACCTGAGTGGTGATTTGAGAAACTGATTTTGGAATAGAGAGGATGAGGTTTTGGAAGGGAGTGTGAGTTACCAACACTAAAGGTGGCTGGGGTGCAATAGGTATCTGGGTAGCGAAAGGCATGGGCCAACCGGTACAAAGGGCGGTGGACGCAGGCATGGTGGATGTCGTAGGTGTGACTGACACCGTGAGTGCGATAAATTTCATAGGTGCAACAGATATCAATGTGGTAGGGTCAAGTTGGGACACCATATGAGGTAAGGTAGAAGAGGGTAGGGCCATGCTAGTAGTTGCTAATGTGGAAGTGGGTGTGAGGGAAGGAGGAATAAACAAATGCATGTCGTATATAAGCTACCATGATGAATCCATAATGGAAGAATCGGCTAAGTAATACTGTAAAGTGGCAGGGATTTTTTCAAGGAATCTGGTGAATTCCTCGTCACCAGTACTGATGGTAATAGGCTGACCTGGATCCATAGGTGATAGAATAGAAGGTAGTTATAGGCTAGGTGGGACTGACTGAAGGATAGTGTGACACACAAGAGCCTTATCTTGGTGATGAGCTAGAACCATGTGACTAGTGATAGATTTCTCAATATGAGCCTTGCAAAGGATATATGACCACATAAGGAACAAAAATATGATGAATTCTAATCTAGTTAAAATGACCAAACAACAAGTAACTAACAATAGTCAGTAAACCGATGACGTTGAGAAAGTAAACCAATGATGGTCACTGGACCGACGCCAGTCACTATGAAATTTTGAAAAGCTAGAAAAGAGCATATTTTGTGATTTGAATCAAGTAAATGACCAACCGAAAAATCTGAGTATGGAAAATATTGATCCTAGCACGCTCAAAAAGAGTCAAAATACACCAACTATGATTATGGAGCCTGAAGGAAGAGAGGAATGAAGAAAATGAGTTCGCTCCTCAAAACATAGATCAAGCAAAAGCTATCAAACACGCAATACTTCAAGGTATATTTTATTTTCTGACTTATTCCATTTAGGAATGAATTGGAAGAGAATAGAGTCTTGGTCTAAAGAAAGGTGCCCTATAAAAGTCAAGAACTAAGAGTGGTTTCAGGTATGTTTTGGCGAAGGGGGGTCCTTTTTATGAGATGATGAATGGAAAGAGAAATCAACTGGGAGTCCACTGTCAATCCTCTAATCATGTGATCATTGACAATTTATTCTAAGTAAGATGTTGGTTAACAAATGTGTAATTTTATTTTGTGCGGTTTGTTATAGAGAGAAGAGTGTGCACTATGATTCAATTTTTTCAACCATCAGCTAGGCATGACTTCTAGCGTATAGGTTTCCCTCAATTTTAATGTGAGCTAAATTTGTAGACATACATGTATGAAATGCAAGTGTTTTAAGCCCCAAATCAAAATATGATATTCAATGTAAAATAAAGTGAATAGGAAAGAGCATGAATTTCACTAATGCAAATGCAAGAAAAGAAAGAAGAATTTTTTTTAGTCCCAAAAATACAAGTTTCATTGAGAAAAGGAGAAGAGAGAATATTCCCAAGGAGATAAATTAATGTGAACTTCCTTTTGAAAAGAAACAAATACAAAACAAGTCGTTAAGAATGAACAAATGCAAGGACCCCCAGATGGGTCCCACTAGGCATGCCAAAATGTTTCACCACAAAGTATGTGATAAAATAGATAGGGTGATGGTCCAGGAGTAATACATGTGGTTATATAGATGGTATGAGCGCGTTGTAGAAGTTGATTAGATTGAATGTGAGAGATTTCCTTTGGCTATGGGAACGACTTGTGTAAGAAAGTAAGACCACAAGATGCAATTAATAACAACAGTTAGTGGACTTCCTAGTGTGATCTATATCCAGGAAGTGTGATACTTCCTTGATGGTTGTCAATCTACTAATATATAACTCAATATAAAATAAGTAAACATGAAAATAAAACAATTTAATGCTAGTGTTCTGGTTTAGGTATCTTAGATTACTACTAGCGTCAATCCAATTAAATGCCAGATAATTAAACTGGTAAAGGTCCCAGGTCAGGTTGTAGGTTGTGCAGGTGGTCTGAGGGTCATAAACAGGGTCTAGGCAAGGTCTGAGGCAGTTTTACCAGACACAGAGACCGATGCTAGTTAGGGTGACTAATGTTAGTATGGGTATGATTGATGCCGTTATAGGATGAACGATATCGGTCACTGTGGGAAAGGGAAGAGTGTCAAAAGGTGGTTATCTAGGCTTTTTGTGGCTACACAAGGACTGAAGAGAATGGGTTTAGGGTCAATAAATGTGTGAAAAGGGGGTTAGGGAGGTATGGATAGAAAAGGGTATGGTTTAGGAGAGTTTTGGGTGGTCTTAGGGCTGATAGGGCCTAAGTTAAGAAAATGCACCTAGACCGATGTTGGTCGAGTGACTGATATCGGTATAGGAGAGAAATAGTCAGTGGTTAGGGTGACCGGTTTCGATCACTGTGTGAAAAGACTAAATGTTATAATGGGTGTGTGGTCCTCTCTATGTTTGTAGAGAGAGCTGAGGAGGGGCTGAATGAAGTTGCATGAGGAAAAAGACACTCAGATTTTGGCACAACACAGTTTTAGGGGAGATTTGGGGTAAAATGGATAGTTGTTGGGTAGATGGAATGTAGAGAAGATTTGGATAGATAAAATAGTAAGAATAGAATAATATGGCTATTAGAACAGGTAATAGAGTGAGGGTGAACTTATTTTTCATCCAGCACATGTAGAAGGTAGGTAAGTGATGGAGAGGTGGCTATGATCTTTCTTTCCTGGTAGATGAGAGAGTGAAGAATGTCCTGTGAAGATTAGTGGTTGATCATAGTAATCCTGGTTCAACTCTCTCAACTAATATCTGTCCTGGTTGAACAAAGCTTTGCTACTAGTCGAATTCTTGGCTTCCAATGATCTACCAATCAGTCACCAATTTTCCAACCTTCTAACCCTTTAGAAATAGTTGGGAATGTCCATAAAGAGGAACTGATGTTGGTCCCACATAACCAATACCTGCCGAAAGGTGACTGACATCAGTCTGGTTGGGTGAACATGTTTTTTCAAAAATGGGGGAGTGTGACTTCCCCACTTTTCCTAAATTTTCAAGCACATGCTCACTTCACATTAGATAAGATGAGAATGAGGCAATGTGGGTGGGTTGGCCACTATTTGGGCTCATAGAGGAAGTGGGTCCTAAGTATGGGAAATTTATGGGAAAGGTGGGGAAGTTGAATGGTGAGGTGGGGGGATGAGTGTAATGGTGAGGTGGAGAAGGTGAGGTGGAATGGTGAGGTGGTAGGGTGGTGAAATTACTTCAATTTAATTATTTGAATTTAATTAAATTGTCAAGTGTGAATGAGGTCCTAGTTAGGGGTATGAAAGGGAAGGGGTTACAAATAATTCAATTAAGGGTAATTACATTGATCCTACGTATAAAATGATATTATTTCTGGGGTATTAGGTTATTCAAGAGGGGATGATAAAGTGTGAAACTCTTTAGGAGTCTACAGCGGCGCTCAAATCTAAGCTACTAGTCAAAATTTATAGCAAAAACCATTTCCTGCAACTAATGGCTTATTTAATTAAAATTTGCAAACTAATCTAAAAATTGTTGGAAATTAATGGAAAAGGGGTCATGTGTATACTCATTGGAACCAAAAATGAATGAAGAAAATAATGGTTTATCTTGTGAGGGGGAATTGGCATCTTCCTAACCCAGGCCTCACCCTTCGTCTTCTTCATGTGAAGATATAAGTTTAATTAAACACTTAATTCCTTCTGATGCATTTTTTTCAAATGCATTTTCCAAAAAATCAAATAATGCTAGGTTTTGAAATATATTTGGAGTCAAAATTGGAGATAATTGTAAGAAAATAAAATTCCATATTAGCTAGGGCACGTTGGAGTTGAAGAGAACATACCAAGGGTCGTTTTTATCATACCAAGGGGAAAACCCATGTCAAAACTGAATGTTTACACTTCTAGGGAAGAGAAAATTCCTCTCCAATGGTCTATAGAGCTTTTGAAATAGTAGAAAATGCCCCTAAATAGAAAAAAAAACCACTCAAGACTAAAAATACATGGCTTCAAACAACAAAATGCCCTTCACACAGTAAAAATGGCCCTCTAGACTGCAAAAACATGGCTCCAATTGACAAAACATACCTTCACACATTAAAAACACCCCTCCAGACTGCAATAACTTGGCTCCAAATAGGAAAAAAACACCCTTCACACAACAAAAAATGTGGCTTTGATGGTTAAAACAACAACCCAGATATGAGGACGTCTTAGCTACTTTCTAAGTGAAACAAAATTAGAATCACACTGAAAAATGCCTTTGGAAGATTCCCTATAACAAGCAATGGCCCAAACACATTTCCATAAGCTTTTTCCTATATAGAAATGGCTGCCACAACAAAAAAACTACAAGATTTTTCCTTTACCAACAATAAAGTATTGTGATTTTTTCTTGCAAATAACAATCTCAATCGAAAAAGAACTAAGACGAAGTCAGATCTATTTGCACATGAACTGTTAGTTTCATAAATGAAGTATTCAAAATACTGTAAATAACTCAGTAATGGAAAATGTATCACTAGAATCGTGTTGATACCATATTAGAGTTTATGGATCTTTGATGAAAAACAAATGCATGAGTAATTGTAGAAATCAAAATAACTAACAATAAGATGCAATATGATCAAAAATCATAAGGCAATAATCGCTTCAAATCAACTCAATGCTCCATATGCTCCATATTCACCATGAGATAGACTAATGCAAGTCAAGTGCATATAGGTGGTGAATGTGCAACCTCCTCCTAGATCAGTGGGGAATAACTCTCACTAACTGATACTAGAAGTGTAGTTAACTGTACACAATTAGTGAGCCAACTAAACACAAATGGTAAGCTAACTCAACCTAACTGATAAAAATAAGAAATAATATCTCATGAGTGTAGGAAAACTCCAAGTAAATAAAAAAATATAACGAAAATAAATATCCTACACTAACATGTAAACCTAGGTGTTACACTTGTTTCTGTAAAAATACATATCTTGAAACATAATTAAAGACACATTACATATAAAAATAAAACATGAAAATATTTTATTTAAACTAACTGCAATGATCACCATGTGTTTGAGTCTCCATGCATTGCATTGCATTTCAATTATTATGTATTTATCTTGATCGGAGTCTTGAAGAATGACATAATTATTATTATGAGGGTAAAGTTCTATGGAGACTTTGAATTCATACCACTTACAAAGGAAAATAAATTTTTGGTGCTATTTTGCGGTCCTTGATGTTGCGTAAATAATGTAGACCAAAGATTCAAGAGACTTTATGTGAGTTTTGAAAGTGACGGCCATCACATCATTTTCCCAATTGATCATAAAAAAATGCACCATATGTAGAACCTGTAGAGGAACATAAGGATTCAAAACAATATATAATATCTAGGGATCGAATATTTTGAACCCACATTTGAGGGAGAATTGAAATGGAGAGATAACCAATCAATGTTAGACACCACTAGCGTGGCATATGAAAATTAGGAGCACAAATCATATAAACTACTCGGATGAGAATGTGGTATGATGAAGTGTGCATCATATAACCATATCATATAAGAGCCTACATACATTCATAAGGGTATTCAAAGTATTAGTGAAACTAATCATGAACTTCCACTAAGTTTCAATGGGAGTGAATATGTTCATGAATTTTACGATGCAATGGGCACCTATTTGATAACCAACAAAGAACAACTAAACTATTTTAATTATCTATTGAAAGGTACCATATAAATATGGTGGGAAATGTATCAACACATATTATTATCATGAGAGATTGCAAAGGATTCCATGAAGGATAGATTTAGACGAGATAATGTAACATGACAATATCCTTGTTATAGCATGATTATAAGTCCAGAAATACATGTTAATAAATGTGTGGAAATATGAAGTGTAGAGAATATCAACACCACATTATGGACACATTTATTTTAATGCCCACTCCTATTTAACTCTATGTGAACTGCGTTATCAATTCCAAATTGATTATAATCTCAAACCTTGTTGTTGTATTCTAGTTAACATACAATAAAATGTGGGGGACATAATGATTACCATTGTGCTCTGGTTATTATTTTGATTGTATGTCATATTGTGGACCCTAATGGGCATTTAAGAATAAGACAATTAGCTAGAACGATTTCCTTGTTATAAATTGATTTTGAGAGCATTACTCTTCGATATTATTTTTTTGTATTTAGTTTATCTCTATAACTGGACACATAGACACTATTGTACATTATTACCCGCAATTATTAATAGAAAAAAAACATTAACACATTGTGATATGGAAATGGAAGGATAGACATTACTGTAACCGAACTGATTAACTTTTGATAGACATTCAATATGGAATAAAATGACATGTTGTTGGATAGACATATGTCGATATTTTGAATCATTTTCGTATTGATTTTATTATGATGTTCAAAGTTATTTGTTTGATTTCTTTGATATTGGAGGATTGGCAAAATTGTGAACGAGTGAAAGTATTGTTTAAATTAGACGATTCAGTTGGTTTATGATCTTAGTTGCAAATTGATGTATGAGTAGAATCGAAATGTTGAAAATTGGAGTAATTGTTGAATTACTTGGTCTTAGCAATAGTAGTTATGATATTTGATGTTGAAATTTATACTTAGATATAAGTGTTTTATTACTTCTACATCATTAATATGGCCATGAGACCAGAGGGGTATTGTGTGATTTTTGAAGGTAATTATATCACAACAACAAACTATGGGGGATAGGAGACCAAAAACGATGGAATGTGGGGTATTGGCAACTGGTTACCATGGTAACTTTTGTAATGTTGTTGTCTTGTTATTTGTTGTTGGGGGGTTCCCATGGGGGGATGAACCCAATTGTGACCAAGGGGTTTGTTTGTAGCTCTTTTCCTTTCTTTTATTTAATTTTTTTGTATGTGATTTAATTGGTGATGTAATTTCCTTTTTATCATTAATTGGTTTATGTGTCTTAATTAAGTGAACTAATCATATTAATAATATAGTTTTGGATGTGAAAAAAGGAGTCAATTATTAGAGTGGTTGGGTCTTTTTTTCTTGTGGTTATTAGTTGAGTGTATGTGATTTTGAGTGTTGTACACTCCATCCTAATTGGAAAATTCGGATTTGGCCTTAAGGGTCAATTTTAGAGGCTTGTGGGATAAGCTAAGCTTGTCCCACGCCTCTTAATTTCTGATACCAACTCTACCTTTGGGTTAGGGGGTAAAAAATAGACCCCATTATATGTTTTTGAAGGCAACAGGTAAGTTTTAATTGCACTTTATTACTTGTGTTTAATTCTTTGTCTTTAAGGGTGTGTGTTGGAGTGGTGTGTCTAAGAGGTTTTTCATACCTCTCAACGACCCATTTATTTTGCCTTGGGTTATGGGTTTTAATTGAGTGAGGTGGGATGGAGAAGAATTGATGTGGCATCCTACATGGAGCCACATCATCTCCCTCTCCCTATTCTCTATTTATTGGAGTTTTTGGGAAGGATTGAAGGTTTACTTGCTCTTTTTTGGGGGGAATGCTTATAATTTTGGGAGCTTTCTTGAGAATGGATCTTGGAGTGGATGGTGTTTTCTTGGGATTTTGGAAGGCTTGGAGCTTGTTGTGTAATTATGCTCTTCATTTGTGAGGTAGATCTCCACCTTTGTTTCTACCTTTCTTTCTTCTTGTGCTCTTATGTGTAGATGTTTATTGTTACATTAGTTATGATTGTTGGAAATAGAATTGATTCTTAGGTTGTGGGAGAAATCGAAATGGGGGTTAAAACTTGAGGTAGGTATAAGAGAAATGTTATTGGGTATTTTAGGAGGGAGTTGGGTTGGGATGTCCACCTAGTTGATAAATATGTTTGTGTTTATCTTGTTATTTCTTGAGGGAGGCATAATATTGGTGTATCTTCTTGGAGGGAGGCATAAGAGGATTGTGTGTATTGTGATGGAGTTTTTGGAGGCTCATAGGTGGACACCAAAGCCCATGGGAGGCATAAGAAGAACCCCCCCATGTTCCTTTCTCCTCCATGGCTTTAGCATGAAGCCTTTGTGTTTTGATATTTGTTGGTTGGTTGTAAAGAAATTGGTATTGGGTTATTTCATTGTTGTCTTGATTGAATGTGTGTGTGGAAGCCATTTTTGAGTTGCCATGGTTGTCTAAATATCCCTCATTGCTTCTTTTTTGGGGCTAGGGGGACAATGAGGAAGAAAGCTTCTCTCCCTCATTGGATATTGTGTTGGGTGGAGAGTGTTGCCTACTCTACCTTTTTTTGTGTGCTTGATTCTTGGTGAAGATTTTGGAGGAGTTCGAATTGAAGCCTTGTACATTGTTAAATTTTTGTTGAAGACCAAGTGGAAGAGTTGTAAAGTAATCATTTGGATCCTCCTTGTGTTGAGTGCTTGAAATTACATTGTAGAAAAAATAAAGGGAACTCCCTTGTGAATGTATTATTCGAAATTTGGTTGTAATAGTGATTGAAAATATATATGATTATAGAAGGAGCTATGTTGTAATATTGATCATGTGGTTCCCATATTTTAAGAGGCTTTCCAAGTTATATTTAAAGGATTTATCCCCTTGTAAAAATATTATGAAAATCTGAATTGTATTGTCCATACAAGAGATGCATAGGTAAACAAAAAGGAGTGTGTAAAGATTGTTACTTGTTATCGTATCACCTTTCAATTTGTAAATTTAATGAATGTGTGCATTCTATTGTTCAATGGAATTTCTATTATTTGTAAGTATATGATTGATGTTCTTTTTAAATGGTCTTTCCATGCTTCATTTAATTTTGAAGGGAAAGAAGGCTGCATTGTCTTGTTTGTATACCAAAGAAACAAATGTTTACAAATAGCTCATTTAGGTAAGAATTTTTTTTTTAAATGAATATATATATATATATATATATATATATATAAATATAATTTATATATATATATAATTGAAAGCTTATGATCTAAAACAGCTGTGTAATGCTACAAACAAAAAAATATAATATGATAAGGATAATGTGTAAGTTTTGAAGAGGCCGCATGGGTCTAAACAACCCATATTAATTCAAAACAAAAAAAAAACCTTATAAAATTAAGTCCTAAAATAAACTAAGACTAAAAAAGAAAGAAAGAAGATTACCAAAGCCTTGTATTTAATATTATTACATCCTAAAATAAATATAATCTAACAAAATAATTATAAAGCCACTTTATGAAGTTAATGATAAACTTTACCCCTTGATTATAAAGCCCACATTTTTGTGAAGAAAATACGGACCACCTTAAAAGAAATGAAGCCTAACTTTATAATATAATAAACTAATCTTTTAAAAGGGCCCCTCCCCGAAATACTTTAAACCCTAAGTATTGAGCAAACCTAAATCTTCCTACCTTTAACAAGGCCATGATATGGAAAATACTGCCGAAGGTGATTATTTTTGCAATGTGGAGGAGAATTATATGCAAAATAATGAATTAAATGCAAAAACAATGCTCCTAAAATTTTCATTTGTTTGTGAAGTGAATATATTGCATGCACCAAAGTGTCACGAGGACAAGTTAGAAGTCTTAACAAATGTAGTCATGTGTGATCAGGTAGATTTATGCAAAGTCCAGAAGCATGAAATTAAAATGTAAACTATTTGAGCATGTGTTACAACAATGGTCATTGGTATCAACGTCCTTTTCTATAATTGCAACATGTAGATGGTCACGCTCATGCCATTGCTGGAAAATAATTATACAACATTGTTTGATTATTACATACAAAAAATCAATGATGTGAATGAATCTATTTACATTTGTTGCAGTAGATTAATTAGAATTCAGCGAAAAAAACATACATCATCAATTCTACTTACCCTGAAAAATTGATGCCCTCTAAGTCATTTTTACAATTGTATAAGATGGGTAACATATTTAGGAAAAAGTTAACAATTATAGAGTAGAAGAAGACAGACCCTAAGAACTCATCAACAATAGTTTAAATTACTGTCCACAAAATGAAATAAAAAGTTTTACGTAAATGTGACACATGTCAAACCATTTCTTTTGATTATTTTACAATATCTCCAAGTTATATTAAAATTTAAAAAACAAACAATGATAAAATACATGCTCAGGTGCTTTTACAAAATTGCAATGAAAAAAAAAGCTTAGAATATAATCAAATACAACTAAAAATGCACATAACTAAAGAAGAGTGCATTAGCATAGATTACTTCAATTCATTGGAGAAGTGACTTATTAAATCAATTACTTCCATTTTCTTCGATACTTCATCCACAACTTCCTAATAAGGTTCAAGTTGTGAGAATCTTAAAAGGAGAACACTACTGAATAAAGGTGGATCAAAGCTATTTAAATTCACTTATAGCATATGTAATATGTCCTTCTTTTTTACGCAACAATCAAGAAAATAATTATCTACTATAAATAAGATAGAGAACAAAATAGAAAATGAAAGCTTGGAGTTGGCAGTGTAGTTACTCATGCTCTAAAATTCTGATTTAAACAACACACAAATATAGATCTTCTCCATTTTGTATTTTCTCAGGTTATAACGAAATTAAATTCAAAAAGTGCAGGAGGAGAAAATTATGGAAGGTCTTCATACTAACATTTAGCACTTTCACCTATAAATCTGCTAGATCTGTGAGGTTCAGGAGCTAATGCATTTTTATTTTTGTGAATTTGAATCTTCAACAATTTTCATAGAAATTTTCGTGAAACAAAATAAAATTGCAGAGCCAAACAAACAAAACATAAAAATGGAAACAATGGGTCTCTTCTTCCCATCAACTCATGCCGAATTCCATAGAATGTGATGACAGACCTACGAATATTCGAGTATGTCCCTATTGTAAACAGAGGATTGGCAATTCGCACCTTATGTTTTATAAATCTCACAATGGAAAAAGATGATTAGGCCTACACCATTGAAAGAGTCAATCTTAAATTATAATAGGAAAAAATATTAGATCAAAATGTTCAATTGATATGATAATCCCTAGCTAGAACTTTTACGGTGATAAAAACTTACAGAAGCCTTGTCTCTCCTTTCTGAATCGGAAGCTAACTCTTCTTGTAATGAGTTTATCTTCTCATCAATCACCTTCAGATCTTCCTCAAGGGGCTTATTCATATTCCATGCACCTTCGTCAATGCATCTAAATCCTCTCCCAAAAGCTACAAGTCAAAATAAGTATTTCAATATAGTGTGATATTGTCTTGATGTAGTTTTAGGAACATAAAAAATTACAGTTTAAGATATACACAAACAAAAACAGCCCAACACAAAATAACACATTCCTAATCTAAGTTTAACACTTCGAGTGGGACAGGACAGAAAAAAAATACATTCCTTAAAACGGTCCTAAATGAGTTCTTTCTCTCCCATGGAGTCCTGAAGTTTAGCCTGCACAACTTTATGTGCAATAACCTTCACTCTGGTAATTTTGAGTTGTTTTATTTCTCTGATCATTTGCTTGTCCTCTGGCAATGTGGAGTATTCTAAATTGTAAAATTTGTATCTATTGAAGACAAGAAGATAGGGGGAAACTGCAACAAAGTCAATAGAAAACATAGAATACTTCACTTCGGCATCACTCAACATAAATTTTAACATTTTCTCTAGATGTAATTTGGATCTTCTAGCACTGGAAGTGATATTGACCAACACAATATTGATTATTACAAAAAACAACAAAGCATATGTTTGATAAATGGAAAACATAGTCTTCTATTAAATTTTTCATAGCAATTTTCATTTGATAAGCACCAAATAATAAAAACCTCAGACATTCCCCTTATGTGGAATGTATATACATCGTACCAGCAATTTTGATTAACATTCATTCGCCATGTTAGAGTGCTCAAATTGGTGTTTGGCCTCCAGATGCAACTACAACACACTGTAAGACTCCCTTACCGTGCTCGAGAACTCAAACTGTTGGTCTGTATCACAATAATTTGGATTTACTCCTCTGTACCGAGAGTATGTCAAACATAGTTGACTGAATTTATCAATCCAACCACCCTAGTAAACCTGTCCATCTAGAAATCGCTTCATCAATAGGATAGTAAGTTCTGTAAATCATGAAACATCCTAAGATAGAGAACACATTTACCCTACAAAATGTACCTAATTATTTCTCTCTCGAATCATCTCAGATGTATGAAAAGTGTTTTCTTATAGTAATGGAGGTGTCTGAGCCAACTATTACAATGACTCTATGGGTTCTTGCAATTGCCAGGGGTAAGAATCATATAGCTACATGGGCGCACAGGAATATGATATTTGGCTAGGGCCTTTCGGAGGACAATATATAAGTATCACAATTACAACAATCCTACATTAAAGTGGCAGAAAATACTTTGTTCCTGTCATGTCCAATCTTCCTCCTTTTAGTGATACTCCCATTACATATAAATTATGTTTCTAACATTCAGAAGGGGCATGTGAAGGGTCATTAAAAAAATAAATATCAATACTTTTTGTACCAAAGGAAAACATCAGCAACCTTCTAGACTCAGAGCCTGACATGAGATAACAATTAGTTGACGAGACAAACATTAAATGTTATGTACATTTTTCATCAAAATTATAGTTAAAAATAAAAAATTGTGGAATATTCCTTAATAAAGGGAAGTAGAATATTCTCAAAATTTTATGTAAAACTTTACAAAAATAAGTTATCTGAACACATGGCATATTACTATTGATGAAGAAAACAAAATTAATAGTCAAGCTGAAACCAATATACTTGCCTTCGGCAGTATAATAAAATGACTATTAATTCTTCTTGCAATCTGTAAAAAAGTTTCTTTCTTTTTGCGGCCTCCTTCCAGGTCAGTGCGCTTTGATTCTTACGTGGAAAATGCGTTTCCTATATATAAATAAACTAGCAGTTTCTCCCTTTTTGAGGGGAGAAAATATACGCCGTGGAGGATGGTGGGGAAGGTTGTATCTTGCGATGGCCATTTCCTTTGTTTTTTTGATACATTGTTTGTAAATGGTGTTTGGGGATTGTGAATAAATTTTTTTGATGATTACGGGTTGAGGAGTATAATTTGGAGGTGTTGGTTTGTAGATTGCAGTATGGTTTTTTTGGTTTTTCATAGTGGGGACATCCAAAATCACACAAAAGTAGCATAAGAAGAAAGTAAATAAATATACAGTAGATTAGAGTGAACAGAATAGGCAGAGAAGTAACAAGAATGCAAAGTTACTAGTATGAAATTTTGTGGTGGGAAACTGTAAATCATAGTTTGTGGTATTTTCATAGTCCAATGTATTTCAAAGGGAAAAACCATACATGATAGCTTTGCAAAAAAACAGGGTCTGTGAACTATTTGACAAAATGCCTTGAGGTAGTCACATTATCTCAATCTTGTAACACATTGTTCATGTCAGTTAATGACTCAAAGCTGTGGATTGGATCATATTCATAGAATATTCCAAATAAAAATGATGTTATCTATTTATTTTCACAATGCTACTGATTTGAAACTTACATTTAGACATGATCTTCGTGTGGTCTTTTCAACTTCTGACCCTGCAAAGCTGTACCAAAAATTAAAAGATTTGAATCTATTCATTTCAATTTCTCAATTTTTCCAACTGAACAGAGGATGCACCTAAGGTGTTTGAAAAAATGTCCAAAGGAAACACCTAAATAGTTTAATTCCCTCAAAAAAAATGAGTAAAGTAACAATAGTTGAAGCACGTAAAGCCATGTACCCACTCAGAACAGAGATAGTGTAATGGACAAATTATTAAATTATTGGTAAATGATGTGCAAATTGTGATAAACTATTTAGATCATTGTAACATACAACTACATTGAAGAGAGTCTGAGATTAGGTGTGGAAAAAACAAAGACAGATTTTAGACACAAAATAAAACGTACATATTAGGAAAAGCATGGAAACATATTTTAGAATTAAATTGTGCAGGAAATGACAGAAAAGGAATATATAGTTGTACAGTGAAGTTAAAGTCATGATGAATTTAATCTACAGTCTTCAAATTTCGATTTACTGAGCCCTAAGAGATTGAGAGATTTAAGAAGAACAAGGTATCCTAGAGATTTAAACACAGAGTATGTTTTCTACAAGAAATAATTAATATAAATGTTCATATTAGAGTGTGCAATGAAACAACGAAAAATAAATTATTATTTCACTTATAATTAGATAAAACCCTGTTGGAACCTTTCAAGAAAACCATTTTTGCAAAGGAACGACCTCCTCAGAGCTAACTACGAGCACACAATCTAAACACAGTTTTAAATCCTCAAAATTTTAATAACATAGTTTGAAAGCAATCACTACAATTTGCAGAGGCATGTGATTTGTAAGAATTTTTCAACACAATAGTTACCCTAAAACAGTTAGTAAGTTTACACCTATAATAAACAAACATTAAATTATAGGGAGAAGAACCCATCATCTGGGAACTGCCGTTTAATAGTAATAAAGTAAAGGAAAATTACAATTCTTGCAGTAAAGTTCAATGTAGCTCAATCCAGCCTTTGTCTCACAACAGGCTTAATCTATATGCGTTGTGAAAGGTAAAACTTCCATATACAATTGGTTCCAAATTTATTTGATCCTGAAAAGAATTGGTAAAAAATTGAAAATTAAATAAAGATGTAACTTATGTATTATATTGTTGATTAATTTAGTAATGTACACACAACCTTGCACAAACCTATTGTATTCTTGATTAAGTAATAGTATCAAATGTTATAGCCTAGTTAGATACAAGGTATGGCAGCACCTGCAACATCTGCACCCAAATTTCTAAAACTGCTCCAACCATGAAATTGCAATCCAAATTAGTTGGTGATTGATTAATTCCTAGAAATCATACAAGTAAGAACAGCAATCCATAAATCCACAACATTTTTCCCTCTCAAATACATGAAGTGTATTGCTCCATAATGGGTTTTGTCAATGTTAGTATTGACATTCTCCAAAGTAGTCTGTATTGGCATTCTCCAAAGTATTCTATTTTGGTAAAAAACGGGAAAAATGAAGCAACATCAATTAAGATTGAAAATGATATCACATACGATCTGAAGCGAATTAAAAACTAACAGCAAGAGTATTTGTTGTTAAAAAAATGTTGGCTGTTTCTAACATGATCATCAATTTAATTCGAGAATTAAGTTATGTTACAACAACCATTAAGGTAAATGTAGTCAATGTACTGTAATCTAAATATGTTGCACACTTTGTGGATGTCAACATCGGGCTCAAAAATTGCAAGATTGACATATGAATTACAATAAGCAGAAAGGTTATTAAAAAGTAATAGTTTGTTAGAAAATTGATTACATCAAGAGGAAAAGTAAGACAAATTGGACAATGTTAACGAGAAATACTCCATGACAAAGTCCAACCTTGAAGCCATGCTACAAGCTGCTCTTAATTTGCATGTATAGAGTCCCTTCTTCACTCAGCTAAGAGGAGAGGCTACGATTCAGATTTGTCAAAACAGGGCTTTTCATTACGGTGTCAATGATGAGAATATTTTGCCAAATTCACAAAAACGATGGGTCCTAAATTTTGTAACAGAAAATAAGGTGTATCCAATATCAAAGTTTTATTGAAAATGTAGTATATGCAATGTTTAGCACAAGACTAGGAGAGTGTTTTTGCAGTAGTAGTTACCTGGTGCATGGTAAAGTACAACACATTACGGGTTGCAGTTATGAACAAATATTGGTATTTGAGAAATAGTGACAGTAGGGGAAATAAATAGGGAAATGGAAGAATTACTGACATTTGCATTCACAAAAGTAGGCTCTATTGCTACTAAATGTATTAAAGAAGGAGCATCAATTAAGGTTGAATAATATGTGACATACGAGCTGAAATGAATTAAAAGCTAACAACCAGAGTATTTGTTGTAATAATTCCTTGGGTGAGTGTAACATGTTCATGTATTTAATTTCAGAATTTAGTTCTTTTATACCAGCCATTAATTTGAGTTTAGTAAATGTATTGCAAGGCAAATATTTTGCAAATTTTCAAAATTTATTACAGCAATAGTCAATCTTTTGTGCTACTCTGTAGACAACGCATTCAGTTGTAGGAGATCAACAAGAGAATTTTTGAAAGGATAAAGCTCAACAAGTTGTATCACCTCTTGAAAAAGCTTGACAACTTATAATATTACAAACAACACATCTCATTTGGGTTACTGCAATACAAGAGAAAGAATAGTAAAACTACAGTGCTTGAGTTGCATATTTTTTACAGATAAGTAGCAAGGGCGTATAACTACTAGAATCAAACAACATGTACAAAATAACTGAAAGTGGTGTATTTACATATATTTTGTCCCACATAAAGCTGGTGGTTTGTATTTTCTTTACAACAGAAGCATAACATTTTTTTCCCTATTTTTTAATAGTAATATTGCTCGTAGGCCTTGTTGTGCACAATGTCATAGGTATCTTCAATGATGGTGGTGGTGTGTATCAGTATTTGAGCAGTATCTTGGAGTTTTCCAATAGCAAGTTGGAATGTGTAGACGGATGTCTGCGAGGGGAGAAGGCGGAGGTCAATCTGAGGGCTTTTTTGGATGCCGATTTAACGAGGCGCTTCAGAGATCTTGTTGAAGAAGTAGTCGGCGTCAAATGACGGGAATCCCTTTGTATATCCAGTCGTTTCGAAGTGGAGGCGGGCGAGTTCAGATCATGGCTATTGTTTTTCGTGGAAGCAGATTTCCGCGACGGAGATGCTGTGGTCTTCATCATCCAAAACAATAATAAGAACTGATATACATTAGTTGTGGTTTTCCTGAGGCGTCTGGTTAAAGAAAGGATTGGATTGATGAATATAAGATCGGGTTGAACAGGAGAAGAAAGGTATTCCTACCCGTCATTGTGTTTTGGAAAGTGTGATTCTTCCTTCGTGGAAATTTCCTTTAATAGTGGGGGTTGTAAATAGTAGTAGAAGTACTGCTGTGGGTAGGGGCAGTTGTAGTGGGGGGTTGATAGGTGGGGGGGAGTTTATAAGAGGATGGGGGAAGTGTTTTTATGCACAGTTGGTGCTCAACTTATTTCTGGGTGGCCACATTTTTTTTGAGCGCTATGCGTGTGTAGCGTTCAAATGAGAAGGGAGGAGAAATGATTAGGTTGGAAAGGGCTTGTACTCGGGCAATAGCTGTGAAAGTGAGTCCTACCCGGTTAGTAGGCCCAATGTCTATTGTGTCTTTATTGAGGTTCATTCCTTGGGTTTTGTGGATAGTTAGGGCCCATACCATTTTTAGTGGGATTTATCGGCGGTTGTTTCTAGTGATGGGCGGAATGGGTATGTGGGTTGGATTATTTATATCCCAGGGTGGGCTTAATTAGTCAAGGAAGGTAACAACTACATATTTTGGGATGTTTGGGGGTTTTGTAATGCCTTTGTAAACTATGCATATGACTTTACCTATTGCGCCATTGACTAGGCCAAATTCTATCCATAGATTGCTTGTTAATAGTACCTTTACTCCTTCATAGAGTAGCAGTATAGGCTCTAATTGGGTGGGAACAACAAGTAATGTGTGCAAAACAACATGGTGTTGGCACTGACTCAGAGCAATAGGCATGTTTAGGGATTTAAGTATGCATTTGTTATGGATTGATTCCAGTTTGTTAGTAGCATATAGGTGGGTATGCATTTTAAAAGTTTGTTGCTCTTCTTTTATAACTGTTGGTGGGGCCCTAGTCATAAGCAGGTGCCAGTCAGATTCTAATGGCTCTGTATTGTGGAGGTTTAAAATTAGGGTTATGAATCAGGTTTCAGGAAGTGTGCTGCTAGATTTTTCGAAATCAGTGTCTAACATTATTATTGTGGTGAATTTATTCCACAAGGCATGGTCAATTGTGGTGCCTACATACATTGGCATATCATTAATTAGAGGTAGTTGGGTGAGATCACCGGCACACTGAAGTATTGTTTTTCAGTGTATATTAATTTATTTTAGTGCATTTTGTTTATTCATCCGTTCGCTACGAACTCTTCTAATACAATGTAGTGATTGTCCAAAGAACATGGTTTTTCACCCATGCGTCTTACAGTTTCAAAATACGGTGTTAATTACCACACACTGTTGTTATTGAGTAACGTGTTTTGTTATGTCCTAGTCTTGTAGTGCCCACTTCCCTTCGACATTTATTACTGTTGTTTTCGATACTATTGACTTTACTTGTGGACATTATTGTAGTTTTTGATTTAGCATGATATTAGATGTTAGAGATACTAGACTGTTGTTGATTTCGATTCATATATGATGCGTTTGGATTATTAGAGACATTTTGTATTGATGTTGACATAGTTTTATATACATTTTGACTCACGATACTTTCGTTATTTTGAGTAGACCTTAACAATTGAACTTGTAACGAACCAAAAATCTCACACACGAACAACACAGTAAAAGACAGGATTTTTTTTTTTGACTTGCTTGACACATAACATGACGCAACATGTCGTCACCAAGGATACAACTAACACTGTGAACAACTTGATACAAGGATGGCCATAAAGGCAGCACGGAAACGTTCACACCTATCAAGGACAATACATTTTTTTTTTCTTCTTTTTGACAAGACAACATAGAAGTCCAATCACAGAACACACTTATAGTTAGGGCCAACCACAATGAGATATTCTTGAGGGTTATTTATTTTAAAAGGACATCTTGCAATTCTTAGCTTACGTTTTCAAGGAGGCTCAAGATATGATTCGTATAATTCAACTTGCCAAGCCAAGTTTATTCCTTTGACACTGAGTAATTATCTTTAAATCTTCTCTATTATGACATTTATTTGCTTAATTCGTTTATCAAGAAAAAGGAGTATTTAAATTCCACAAGGCCATCTGCTCACCACTAACGCTACTAAGATTCGTTCTTGCCCACAAGACAACATGGTTTTAAGTTCAACACACTTAAGAGAAGAGATACAAGGTGCCTTGGAAAAGGGTTAGAGGGAGAAGGTCGAGATGAAACATCTTTAGGACCTCATTAGTTATTGCTAGTATTTAATTGAAGCTAGGGCTCTTAACCAGAATTATCAACAACTTTACTTAGGCTTCGCTAAAAGTATTAACAAGGAGTAAAAATTTACTTTCCAAATGGCGGTGAGAAAGATGGTGAGGTCTCCAATTTGTTTTCTCTGGCTTATTAAATCTTATCATCTTCAAACAACTAACAGTTCATTTCACCTTAGGGTCATTTTACAAATTTCACCGTAAAAGGAATAATGTTCACTAGAGGAGCTAGGGTTATCATGTTATAAAGTTTACCTGCAATGATAGTCTTTCCCTTGATTACTTAAAGAATTTCTTGCTCTCAAGTTGGTGACCCCTACGTTACTTTATTTGAATACAAATTTTAATTTAACTTCCAGAAGTATTAAACAATCCCATGTTAGTTTACTTATGAAACTTTATTACTAAGTCATATCAAGGTTTAACTCAAAATTTATTCTCAAGGCAAGGTTGTAGCAACACTCATTTACAAGAACAAAACAAGATTACATCAATTCTTAAAATACTGATACTCCAACAAAGTCACTCAACAACAATAACCAAATTTTCTTATAATTTCAATGATGGTCAAACAATACAAGGTTTCCAAAGTTCAGATGACAAAGTCCACAATACTTTATACTAAGACATTAATCCTCTTTTAAACTTTCCACTGGACGTTAACAATAGTTGAAAAACATAAAAAGGTTTCGAGCAAAGGATCTTCTCAACTGAGGTTGATGACAAAAGTCTACAAATCTATCCCTCATCTACACGCAAAATCCATCTGCAACAAATTTTTTCCACAAGAGTCAGTTCACGAGAACTGAGCAAGATAAGGCTACACAAAACCACCATAACTATTATCTAACAATACCATGAAAAAGAAGCACTTTATTACAAGAATTGGTTCAAACCTCTAAACACTATCAACACATCAAGTTATAATAAAGTATTTCCATCATGCCAAACAAAGAAGGAGAAGACCTTGTACTTCAGTTAGGAGTAAAAGCAACGAAAGTATAACAATCGTAAGAGAATGGCCCTTGGCCCTATAAGGAGAAAATAACAAATAATCTAGCAAAAAAACAGAATTCCCATCAAGTAAGTAATTAAACCATAATTACAAGATTGAGATTTGATATATACACCAACCATCTAGAAATTTATCAAAGGTACCAAACGCATAGGCTAAATTAATATATTTCTAAAAGAACAAGAGTTGATCGGCCCAAGAAAGGGGAACCACGGGTTTCAAAAATTAACACAAAAAGCCATGTATAATTGAGTTTCAAACCGGAAATCAAATAGAGTATACACACAACATAAGTTTCGAAGCGAAGGCAAAGTATACTAGTTTTGACCATTAACTACAAAGATTTTCCAATCATCCAAGAAGGGTCAAAGTCTTACAGGCTAGTAGCAAACACGCGAGAGAAGAAGGGGGTTCCGTCCAACAAGAGTATACAATAATGTCATCAACAAATTTTTATAACACTAAAGATTTGCAAACCTCCACTACAATACTAATGTTTGGTTAATTTAAAATAAATTACCCATATCCCAAAACAACCATATTTTACGGCAACCCTTGGTAACACAGTCAACCGTCGCACAAATAGATACAAACATAATTTCTAAGTGACATTATCAAAACAAAACCTTCCGCTATGAATCCATAAGATTATCAAATGAAAGATGAGTTTTTCCCGAAGATTAATCACATTTAAGGAAATTTCCATCACAAACTATTACGGTAATTACGTGCATAAAAACCGACCAATATTAATTAATAGCGTTAACATTACAAGGGAGAAAATAATGCAAGTTAGGAAAAATAGAAGAGCGCCATCAACAATAATTCTGAGAGGGGGATTAGACCAAACTATTCTAGTGTCAACGAGGTACTGGATTCGCACAATGAAACCTCTAGAGCTTAGTTGATCCGAAAAGCTAGTTATGGTTCAAGTTGATAGGGATGGTCAAGGTACTTCTTGAGGATGGCCTTAAAAGCCTAGAAACAAGATGAAAGATAATATAAGAGTCTAAACACGCGAGACGGAAAAACACATTGCACACAAACCTTTTCATTCTACCAGTTTTAATACCAAAACTCTAAGCTGGCTAGCCCACGCATTGCTCACACAATCCTACAACCTTTCTTTCTCGATGCCAAAAGGTTATCAAAGGGACTTGCGAAGGGGCTAACAAAAAAAAAAACGTCAAAAGACAACTTGGGTGCTAGGGAGGAGCTTCATAGTTATCGTAACTTACTTCCATAATATTGAAAATACTAGTTGATCAACATAATAACTTGCAACTCAATCGCAGAGAAGAATTAATACATAAACAAACAGACGAAGGTCTATCATTCGAGTAAGAGAAACATAACATTCAGAGGAGAGGGCACACACATCCTTTCGACCAACATACTGTCAACGATAAAAGCTAAAACAAGAAGAAACAAGCAGAAAGGGGAAATCTCCCATCATGACATCCAACTGACAATATCAATGCAAGGAAAAAGTGGTTCGATTTCACAATAATTGTAAATATAATAGCAGTAGAAAAGTGTAGAAATATCTTGCCTTTTTCTCCCAGAAGTTTTCATGGACACCGCCCGGACCAGCAACAGCAATCCAAGCCTAAATTCCATTTTCTTCAAGCTCGTTGGGCGCCCAAACATCAACCATCTTCACGTTGGCATGGGTAGGAGTTCATGGCCAGGGTGGGTGGTCTAAAATACTGGCCATCATCCTCCCAACACCTCTGTAGGCCCCCATTTTTGGAAATTGAACTTGATCCTTCGTCATTCATCCAAACACCTCCACCATCTCCATATGCATCTGATTGTTTCTGATTTGGACCTCCTAACCTTGGTGCTCTCATATTAGGAGCAGCCCTAGTCTTAGCATCCCCAATTAAGGCTGACCAGTCACAAGATTGCTTCAATGCAGCTAACTTTGCCCTTAACCCAAAGTGCTCTGCGAGCTATGTCTGCTAGTGCCATGTTCATGCGACGAATATCAGCTACAAAGCCAACCCCATGATTTGAAGCTCGAACATAAAGACATAATGATTACCTCATGCTCCTGGCTTTGAAAGGCATCTACTGTAAGTGATATATAAACCTTTTCCTTACATCAGATTTGAGGACAACATTAAACTCTCGGTGACAAACATTGTCAGCTGCAGCTTCAATGCAGTGTGATAATTCCAACAGAGTGCTCTCCAGCATAGATCAAGTATCACAAAATCAGACCCCAACGTCTTTCCACTACAAAGACACTCCCCTGATGATTTTTCAGCTACTGACAAAAATAATGATTACCTGCAGGGAAATCCCTGGGTCTAAATCTCCTCACCCCAACTGTTGACACCCATGGTGATCAGATTGGTGAGGACAGCTCCCCAGGACCTTCGCTGCCTACAGAAAGTAGACACAAATACACCCCTCTCCAACCGAAGGCACCCATTGCAATACTATCAAGATAATATGGCACAGCACCCCAACGCCCACAGAAAGAGAACTCCCATCCACATCCATTACCCACCATCTTCAACAGTAACAGTATCAAACATAAGGAAGTATGTCAGAATCATATGCAACCAGACATCCAGCATACCTTATATGTTGCAAGCCGGAGCTTTGGGTGCCATTACTTAGACACAAATGGCAACTGCCTGATCCTAGAAACAGGTGCACCCATTCCGCCTCTATGGAGATCCAGCTCCCATGGGTACCACAGAAAGATAAACATCATAAAACAAGGTCTCAGTAGAGAATCATAGCAATAAACTTGACATGGTGGGCTTTCCAATGGATCAATCACTCTAGGGATCTGTTCTTCCAACATGTTTGCAACATTTTGATATGGAAACAAGATCTCGCTTTAAGGATGCCTTCTCACATTTGGGCCCGAATTTGAGAACGGCATCAAGGAGATATAGAACTGAGAAACATCAGTCTCCTGATTCTTTACGTTGAAGTAAATGCCGAGCTTTTCAACATGCTTGCTGCAAGGATCCTGCTACTCAGCCACCAATGCCTCTTCACAAACAAAGAAGACAAATTATACATTCTGCCACCAAAATCTGCTGCCAGGCTAAGAACTGTTGACCAGGGTCCTGCTACGGATCCCAGACAAGAACACACCTCGCAGCACTCAAAGAAAAAGGAGGCAACACGTCTGCTTCACTAGCTTGAAGCTCCGTCTAAGAAAAAACGCGCTCGCAGGGAGGAACTAGGATAGAAAGACGCCAAGAAAAATCATCTATTTGCTCCCTGTGATTACAAACTACAGCGTACAGACTGGTAAAAGACCGCTGATCAAGGTTGAGGAGGTATTGAGACTTGTTTTTCACCTTTTGAAGCTTGTGGACTGCTTAGAACGGCTTCAACACCTTCCATGGGTGTTCTTACCCATTTGAGATCACATAATCACCACTGTTTTACCTTGAACGATCATTCTTAGTTGTCACAGTTGAAGACTCCTTCATGCTCTGCTCAGATTTTATGCCAAGGAGATAAAGACCTTCAACCAGAAGTTGTCACAGACTTAATGAAGCGGATTGATACATTCACCTCAGCTATTCACATCGAGGACAGGCGCAGTTTTGGAGGAGAGAGCCCTGACCACGTTTTGAAACTTCAAGACAGTGCACTCAATAACTCTCACGCAACTGCATACCAACTTCAAGCTGTCCGCCGTCAACCAGGGAGACAAGGCGTTTCAACCACCCACACGCAGTCCAACAAAGGAACAGAAAACTCACGCGGCCAGCAAAAGGAAACAAGAGCAGGTAGTCAAACAAGAACCAAGAAGATTTTCAAATCAAAATATAATAAATGAGGTGCGGCCACCAGCAAGAAGGACTCCACCGACTCCTCACGCAAGGTAGAAAAATGTGACAGCCAGTACAGTCGGCAGGTTGGGTGGTTGGGAGGAGACCAATTGCATCTACGTGCAAACGAGACCTGCCTAGTCGGCCAAGGTGGCAGAAACGGGAGTCGATGCCCAATGGGGCATTACATTCTCCTCCCCTTAAGAAAGCATCATCCTCGATGCAACATAACACAGAGAAAAAGAAATGGTACGCAACAAGGAATAGATAAAGAAGCAAACACACCCTATGGTTTAAAATTTTAGTCGATTAAAGCACGGCCACAGGGTAGCCTTAGGAACATTTGGTAGAAATTTTAACTTTCAATGTTCTGTGAAAATTGGCAGTTCCCTCTTGTTCATCATTTCATTAGTTCTCTTTCCATTAGCATTATTCTTAGTTTAATTTCTTTTAAAATTTCATCATTGAAGAGTTTTGGTTTATTCCTTATTGTGGGTGCCCAACATGAACTACTAACACAACACCCTATCAGGTTCACAAGACACTACAGATTCACAAGCACACAAGTATATACTTCAAGATTGTATTACACCACAAAAGGTTACTCAAATACGGAATAGAACAGGCACAGTCCACATAACATAGTACTCGTCACACATCTATGACTGACATATTAAATACTCGAACAAAAGAGTACTACAATCCACCAGACATTTCCTCAATTTGCATCGATGAAAAATTCACATAACACCAAACCATGCTACAGGTACATAGTGTCCACAAGGGAATCAATGACATATCCACAACATCACAACACATATCCATCTGACATGAGTAACACATACATCAAAAGACCACTACCAAACATCACAATAACTCAACATATATCCTGAAACATCAACCATACAGACAAACTCTTATCATAAGCCTCCCTCAAACTCTTATGCCTCCCTCAAGTCTCTTATGCCTCCCTCAAGGAGGCCGGTTGACCCTATGGTCCAAGACACATAGAGTTCGAACACTCCTAACCCAAGTGACATAATAACACGTGGTTCAACAACCCGCTAGTTATCTGTAACTCCTTGGGGCGTACCCCCATACAATGAAGCGGGTCCATAGGTCCAACCAATCCATGGTGCATCCTATGACCCTATTCCACACATCACGACAATAGAACCAGCACAACAATCCAATCAAAGTGCCAAGTGGCAAAGTACAAGCCTTGGGCAAGGCGGTAAAAATTCCAAATTTAAAAGAAGACCCAAATTCAAGCAAAATAAATGGCCAAATAGCCATAGTTAGTATCAAAATCCCCATGTTAGTGCCACAAACCAAGGAAATGCCCAAAATTGTAAAGCATGGCAATCAAGAAAAGCTGTTGGTCCTTACAAATAAAGTAAAAAGCTCAATTTACGAATAAAATCAACTTATAATAATGTCACATTACGATAACTGTGTGGCCTTATCTAGCCACCAAAGGGGTACTCAACGAGTTGCTAGCACTCAGAACATCGAGCCTCAGCTCGTAAAATACATATCAATAATACAACTGTCATCACCTCCATCTGAATCATCCCGCCACCACTTCGACAAGGCTAAACATAGTCATAGTTGCACTTAGGTTGCATACATACAACCACATAGGGAGAGAGGAAAGAATCACAGGTTGTTATCTACTAAACCGAGTTTCGGCTCGAGTTATTGACCCATGGTACACCATTCCTCACTCTCAACATACACTTCTACCGATTACCCTCAGGGTCGGTTAGTGTAAGGTTCACAACATAACATACAACAACATCACTAACATAATGGTGGCACACACATAACTACCATAACGTCTTACATATGGTACATATACAGGGTAGATCACGATCATACATTCATTGAGTGTAACACATCACTTTACCACTTTCTGCACCCAAAGTGCAATCACCATACGATAGGGTTCATACACTCACCGTATGACCCAAAATCACAACATGAAGCATTACATATTTGCACAAATCATACATACGATGAACATAGTACATCACAACATAACATCCATTGCTACATAACAAGGTGGTACACACATTTCTTCAAAACATGGTAAAAACATCATGATACAACTCATTTCTTTTAACAACAATCTAGTCATACAACACATTGATACACTTACATATCACAATATGTCACAATGCTCCAACACTACGTCATCCACATTATAATTCTTTTCACACGCCACAAACAGTAATTCACACGTGAACTCTTCATAGAATCCACAAGAAGGAGAGAGAATACTCCCATCCCCAACATATCAACATGATTACAAACACGCACAAAGTGACATACACATCATGTGCGTTCACAATATCACAATTACCACAATAATCACATCACACTTATACCACATTACTCTTCCAATATAAATCATCATCATGCAGTATCATCATCATCATGTAGTAACATCATGTAACACAACCACCATCATGTAACATCACCATACAACACCAATCCGGCCCATAGGTTCGAGAGCATGAACCTACGCTCTGATACCAAGTGTAACGACCCAAAAATTCACACACGAACAACACAGTAAAAGACAGGATAATTTTTTTGACTTGCTTGACACATAACATGACGCAACATGTCGTCACCAAGGATACAACTAACACTGTGAACAACTTGATACAAGGATGGCCATAAAGGCAGCACGGAAACGTTCACACCTATCAAGGACAATTTACTTTTTCTTTTTGACAAGACAACATAGAAGTCCAATCACAGAACACACTTACAGTTAGGGCCAACCACAATGAGATATTCTTGAGGGTTATTTATTTTAATAAGACATCTTGCAATTCTTAGCTTACGTTTTCAAGGAGGCTCAAGATATGATTCGTATAATTCAACTTGCCAAGCCAAGTTTATTCCTTTGACACTGAGTAATTATCTTTAAATCTTCTCTATTATGACATTTATTTGCTTAACCCGTTTATCAAGAAAAAGGAGTATTTAAATTCCACAAGGCCATCTGCTCACCACTAACGCTACTAAGATTCGTACTTGCCCACAAGACAACATGGTTTTAAGTTCAACGCACTTAAGAGAAGAGATACAAGGTGCCTTGAAAAAGGGTTAGAGGGAGAAGGTCGAGATGAAACATCTTTAGGACCTCATTAGTTATTGCCAGTATTTAATTGAAGCTAGGACTCTTAACCAGAATTATCAACAACTTTACTTAGGCTTCGCTAAAAGTATTAACAAGGAGTAAAAATTTACTTTCCAAATGGCGGTGAGAAAGATGGTGAGGTCTCCAATTTGTTTTCTCTGGCTTATTAAATCTTATCATCTTCAAACAACTAACAGTTCATTCCACCTTAGGGTCATTTTACAAATTTCACCATAAAAGGAATAATGTTCACTAGAGGAGCTAGGGTTATCAAGTTATATAAGTATTACTTAACCAAGGATAGTTTGCATCTTTGATCACTTATGGAATTACATGCTCTCCAGTTGGTCACCTCTACACAAATTTGTTTGAATATAACTTTTAGTTTAACTTCTATAAGTATTGAACAATCCCATTTTATTTTACTTATACACTCACAATTACTAAGTCTTAGAAAGTTTTAACTCAGCATTTAATTCTCAGGGGTACAGTTGTAACAATATTTATTTACGAAGAACAAAATAAGGTTACATCAATTCTTAGAATACCGATAATCCATTAAGGTCACTCAACAAGCAATAAATAAATTTTCTTATATTTTCAATGATGGTACAGACAATTCAAGGTTTCCAAAGTAAAGACGACATAAGTCCACGATACAAAACACTAAGACATTGATCCTCTTCTAAATTTTCCACTAGATGTTATCAATAGCTGAACAATATAAAAAGGATTCGATGCAAGAGGAACTTCTCAACTGGGGTTGATGTAAAAATCTATAAGCCTATCCCTCATCTACCCGCAAAATCCATCTGCAACAAATTTTTCCACAAGAGTCAGTTCGCGAGAACTGAGCAAGATAAGGCTACACAAAACCACCATAACTATGATCTAACAATACCACAAAAAGGAAGCACTTTATTACAAGAATTGGGTTAAACCTCTAAACACTATCAACACATCAAGTTAAAATAAAGTCTCTATCATGCCAATCAAAGAAGGAGAAGACCTTGTACTTCAGCTAGGAGTAAAAGCAATGAAAGTATAGCAATTGTATGAGAATGGCCCTTGGCCCTATAAAGAGAAATAAACAATCTAGTAAAAATAGAATTCCCATCAAGTAAGTAATTAAAAAATAATTACAAGATTGAGATTTGATATAAATAGACCAACCATCTAGAAATTTATCCAAGGCACCAAACGCATAGGCTAAAATAATATATACCTAAAAGAACAAGAGTTGATCGGCCCGAGAAAGGAGAACCACGGGTTTCAAAAAAAAAATTAACACAACAAGCCATGCATAATCGAGTTTCCAACCGGGAATCAAAATAGAGTATACACACAACATAAGTTTCGAAGCGAAAGCAAAGTATATTAGTTTTGACCATTAACTACAAAGATTTTCTAATCATCCAAGAAGGGTCAAAGTCTTACAGGGTAGTAGCAAACACGCGAGAGAAGAAGGGGGTTCTGTCCAACAAGAGTATACAATAATGTCATCAACAAATTTTATAACACTAAAGATTTGCAACCCTCCACTACAATACTAATGTTTGGTTAACTTAAAATAAATTACCCATATCCCAAAACAACCATATTTTACGGAAACCCTTGGTAACACAGTCAACCGTCGCACAAATAGATACAAACATAATTTCTAAGTGACATTATCAAAACAAAACCTTCCGCTATGAATCCATAAGATTATCAAATGAAAGCTGAGTTTTTCCCGAAGATTAATCACATTTAAGGAAATTTCCATCACAAACTATTACGGTAATTACATGCATAAAAACCGACCAATATTAATTAATAGCGTTAACATTGCCAAGGAGAAATAATGCAAGTTAGGAAAATAGAAGAGCGCCATCAACAACAATTCTGAGAGGGGAATTAGACCAAAACTATTCTAGTGTCTACGAGGTACTGGATTCGCACAATGAAACCTCGAGCTTAGCTGATCCGAAAAGCTAGTTAAGGTTCAAGTTGATAGGGATGGTCAAGGTACTTCTTGAGGATGGCCTTAAAAGCCTAGAAACAAGATGAAAGATAGTATAAGAGTCTACACACGCGAGACGGCAAAACACATTGCACACAAACCTTTTCATTCTACCAGTTTTAATACCAAAACTCTAAGCTGGCTAGCCCACGCATTGCTCACACAATCCTACAACCTTTCTTTCTCGATTCCAAAAGGTTATCAAAGGGACTTGCGAAGGGGCTAACAAAAAAACGTCAAAAGACAACTTGGGTGCTAGGGAGGAGCTTCATAGTTATCGTAACTTACTTCCATAATATCGAAAATACTAGTTGATCAACATAATAACTTACAACTCAATCGCAGAGAAGAATTAATACATAAACAAACAGACGAAGGTCTATCATTCGAGTAAGAGAAACATAACATTCAAAGGAGAGGGCACACACATCCTTTCGACCAACATATTGACAACGATAAAAGCAAAAACAAGAAGAGACAAGCAGAAAGGGGAAATCTCCCATCATGACATCCAACTGACAAATCAATGCAAGGAAAAAGCGGTTCGATTTCGCAATAATTGTAAATATAATAGCAGTAGAAAGGTGTAGAAATATCTTGCCTTTTTCTCCAGATTCAACATCGTCCGGATCATTAACAGCAATCCAAGCCTAAATTCCATTTTCTTCAAGCTCGTTGGGCGCCCAAACATCGACCGTCTTCACGTTGGCACAGGGAGGAGTTCATGGCTAGGGTGGGTGGTCTAAAATACTGGCCATCATCCTCCCAACACCGCTCCAAAATTAGCCCTAGAACTTCTTTAGGCCCCCATTTTTGGCAATTGAACTTGATCCTTCGTCATTCATCCAAACACCTCCACCATCTCCATATGCATCTGATTGTTTCTGATTTGGACCTCCTAACCTTGGTGATCTCATATTAGGAGCAGCCCTAGTCTTAGCATCCTCAATTAAGGCTGACCAAGTCACAAGATTGCTTCAATGCAGCGACTTTTGCCCTTAACCCAAAGTGCTCTGCGAGCTTGCTGCTAGTGCCACGTTCATGCGGCGAATATCAGCTACAAAGCCAACCCCATGATTTGAAGCTCGGACACAAGACATAATGATTACCTCACACTCCTGGCTTTTAAAGGCATCTACCGTAATGATATATAAACCTTTTCCTTCATCAGATTTGAGGACATCATTAAACTCTCGGTGCAAACATTTCAGCTGTAGCTTGAAGGTGTGATAATTCCAACAGAGATGTCTCCAGCATAGATCAAGGGCACAAAAACAGACCCCAACGCCTTTCCACTGTACAAAGACACTCCCCTAACGATTTTCCATGCTACCCAAAAATAATGTTTACAGGGGAAAACCATGTCTAAAGTCCTCGCCCCAACTGTTGTCACCCATGGTGACAGATTGGTGAGCCAGACAGCTCCCCAGGACCTTCGCTGCCTACAGAAGTAGACACAAACACACCCCTCTCCAGCCCCAAAGGCACCCATTGCAATACTATCAAGATAATATGGCACAGCACCCCCACCCACAGAAAGAGAAATCACATCCACACCATCTTCAACAGCAGTATCAAACGCAGGAAGTCATGTCAGAATCACTGTACAAAGCAACCAGACATCCAACATACCTTATATGTTGCAAGCCGCCCCAAGCTTTGGGTGCCATTCCTTTCACTGCGCAACTCTGATATGAAACAGATCCGCCTCTATGAGATCCTCTCCCATGGGTTACATTGTAAAACAAGGTCTCAGTAGAGAATCATAGCCAATATCACAACCTCATCCGGTCTCCTAGTAACACTCTCTCTATCACAAAGTCGATTTTGATAAACAAATCTTGCAGGAGAAACCCGAATCTGAGGATGCATCGGATACAAGAACAGAAAACAACATAGTTGGACAACCTGCTTGTCTGGGAGCGCTCACAAAGCTTCTGCCATTCTGCCACCCGGTCTGCTGCCAGGCTAAGAACTGTTGCGGGTCGCTGCTGTGGATCCCAGACAAGAACACACCTCGCAGCACTCAAAGAAAAAGGAGGCAACACGTCTGCTTCACTAGCTTGAAGCTCCGTCTAAAAAAAATGCGCGCGTAGGGAGGAACCAGGACAGAAAGACGCCAAGAAAAATCATCTATTTGCTCCCTGTAATTACAAACTACAGCGTACAGACTGGTAAAAGACCGCTGATCAAGGTTGAGGAGGTATTGAGACTTGTTTTTCACCTTTTGAAGCTTGTGGACTGCTTAGAACAGCTTCAACACCTTCCATGGGTGTTCTTACCCATTTGAGATCACATAATCACCACTGTTTTACCTTGAACGATCATTCTTAGCTATCACAGTTGAAGACTCCTTCATGCTCTGCTCAGATTTTATGCCAAGGAGACCAAGACCTTCAACCAGAAGGTGTCACAGACTTAATGAAGTGGATTGATACATTCACCTCAGCTATTCACATCGAGGACAGGCGTAGTTTTGGTGGAGAGAGCCCTGACCACGTTTTGAAACTTCAAGACAGCGCACTCAATAACTCTCACGCAACTGCATTCCAACTTCAAGCTGTCCTCCGTCAACCAGGGAGACAAGGCGTTTCAACCACCCACACGCAGTCAAACAAAGGAACAGAAAAATCACGCAGCCAGCAAAAGGAAACAAGAGCAGGTAGTCAAACAATAACCAAGAAGATTTGTAAATCAAAATATAATAAATGAGGTGCGGCTACCAGTAAGAAGGACACCACCGACTCCTCACGCAAGGTAAAAAAACGTGACAGCTAGTACAGTTGGCAGGCTGGGTGGTTGGGAGGAGACCAATTGCATCTACGTGCAAACGAGACCTGCCTAGTCGGCCAAGGTGGCAGAAACAGGAGTCGATGCCCAATGGGGCATTACAGTACCGGTAATTATGATTTTTAATGGAGCGGAAGTAGGGTTTGTGTTGGCATGGGTTTTTATGATTTATAAAGTGGTTTTTTGTGGAGTGGAAAATAAGTACATGTCGGTATTGGGTGGGGGGTATGCAAAAGTGGGGGTGTTTGAAGTACGATTGTTTTAATAAATGTTGGCCCCGTTTCTTGCAAAGCACAACTTAAGTGACACTCTCCCTAAGGGTGGGTGGTGTCGAATTCTCATAGGCCGAGCATGGCTAGGTCATCAATCTGTATGCCATTGGTTGAATGGATGTGGGAGAACAATTCCGATTCTTCCATTTTTCATTGCTCAAAAGTATCCATATCTGTTTTGGAGCTACTGCTGCTTGCTAGACCGTCAGTTTGAATGGGCGCTCTTTGAATGTACTAGAGCTGATAATAATGTTGAAATAATTCCCACTGTTGGTAGATTTTAGAAGGCATACCACCTATGTCATTTAGAATGTTTCAGAACGCTTTGTATAGAATCAGCTCATTGAAGCAAAATGCTTTGTAGGTTGATGCGTTACGGAGTGGAATAACTGAGTAGCGAGGGTAAAAACATACTATAGATACTATGGGCCTTGGGCACCATTGGTTTGCACACTTGTGTACAATGTATGACTAGGACCTATAGATAAACCCACAATTAATAGATGAGATATTTAAGAACAAAATATATTGTCATCACTATACAAGTCATGAATAGATAACCTTCGGATTGTAGCCATGCATGTGAATCTTGGTTTAAGATTGTCCATATAGATCTGTTCGTATCCATGTACATCCTTCTGGAAATTTGTCTAGGAATCTTCCAGAGCAGTGAAACTAGATCTCAGAATTGCATGGTAACACTATTTACTTATAAATTCTAGAGATTTAATGTTATTTATCAAACAATCTATTTTTATTTTCATCAAAGAATATGCAAACCAGTTTGTATTTAATTACTTAATGCAGATCAATTGGTTGTAAATTTTTTATACTATTACATAGTGTAACCTATAAATACTTGGAATCTAGTTGAACATTTGGATAATGTCATATGAAAGGTTGATAATGCACAATAATGGAATACAATATATAGCAGTTCAAAAGCTTCTCCAAAATTCCAACATCTAGATTCAGTGGCCTATTTACAACATTTAAACTAAGAAGAAGGCATATGGTAATATAAATGGAAAGAGGAAAAACTATAGCAACCAAGAAACTAACACGACATAAATACGTGTTGTTATGTGCTCCCTCCTCAACCTGATCTTACAACAATACTGAAATATGAAGCAAAACCAATATTCATGATGAAAGCAATACAAACAGTTGATAATGATGCAACAAATGAACCACCACCCACTGCAGCCAACTAACAGAAAATGGCGGTGATGAAGATAACTCCAAGCCTCAGTTTAAGGTAAAACCTCCAAGTTTTTTTTTTTTTTTTTATAATTAAAAGATGGATGTGCACATTATAGTAATTTGTTATGAAAAGCATACATTGTTACATTTTAATTGTAGTTGGGGCAGACGTAGATGTTTTACAATTGTTAAATATCTACAAAATTGGGCACCTACATGTAGGTTTGATCCAGTAATTGTTATTAGTGACTAATTAATTGTAAAGTTAAGACAAAATAAGTAGTCATAAGTAGCGTACATAGTCATGGATATTATAAATAATGTTATGTAATGAGTAAGGTATTTTCCTATATTAACATTAGTATGTGCAAACCATAACTGTGTCAAAAGCATATTAGTTGTAAATGAAACAAAAAAAGTACATATTATTAAAAGGAAAGTTTAATAGATACAAAATTTTCCTATATATGTGGGGTCACTTTGTATACCCGATATCAAAGAACCAACTGTTACAAGAGAGTATATATGTAATGATTGTACAAATTTTCATACGAGTAAGTTGAACACTAAGGTGTGCTAGCATTTAACAAAGCATTGATAATGGTATCATGTGTTAGGGAGCCCTTTTTTTGAGAGGCATGTATAATAGTACACCTGAGTTTCTTGTTGTCATTATATAGCTATTTTTTTACTAGCAAACCAAAATCGTATGTACAGAAAAGGACTTGTTCTAGCACTGTGGGCAGCTAATCAAGTTGTTGGGCTATGTTGTACAAAGCCTATGCAGACAGAACCATTATTCTTGAACCAACATCTTTGAAAGCAGTAGCCCATATTATGCCTATAATATCTTCTAGCAATATATTCAATGCATATCTAAATGCACATTATGAGGAATCAACATTAAATTTAGGACAATTCCATGTGCCTTCATCTGTCTGCACTAATTTTGGGTGGCATTATTTACCACTAACTACATTTGTACATGATGCATAACAAAAGTTACTCGTGTTTACATGAATAATCATAGTTGATATTAAAACCTTTGTTGTTACTTGTAATTGTGCTACTTCATGGACACCTGAAATATTGGTGTTATTTATTTTGACAGAAGTCAAACTGACCGGTATAAGTTCCTTGGAATTTAAGGTGGCCCAAGTATGTAATTACTCAGCTTCTAGCAATGTGGAGTCGATAAAACATTCGGAGTTAAGCCCTGTTGAAAGTGATTTACCTTTAAATGATGTTACTTGAACCCACTTCAGGGCCACAACTAACCTTTTACCTGTGATGATATGGTACAAATAATGCAATAAGGTGGCTTCAGTTTCACAAAAAACCGACCACAACATAATGTCAATAGAATGGTCAGAAGTGTCGCATATGGAAATGGCACATTGTTTATCTTTTGTTCCATCTAGTCAATGGATGTAAGAAGTTTCAGAAATAGCCTTTACTACTCCAATGACATCAACATGTGTATTAATAACTTCATCCTTAATAGCTGCTATTTTTGTAAATTGAAAACTGTCAAATGGTATGTTGCTTTCCTCATCAGAACACAATTGTAGCATGGAGTCTTTATTTAGGATTATTTCCCACAAACTATCACATTGGCTACGTTTTTGGTTAGCAAATTTTAAACTACCATTGGATATATTGTAAACCCTTTCACATTGTACAACCTCAAAAAAATGGGAGCTATACTTTTGAATGTTGTTACAACAACATCATCTTCAACAACATCTTTAACATTAAATCTAAACACCTTCCCTGGGCCTCTACTGTTAACAAACTAGTGTACATTCCCTTTCCTTGTTACTCGGCCTTTAATAGTCCATTTTGGCTGATATGGGTTTAATTATTTAATATGAATGATGACATGATTAGTAGGAACAACAACAAATTTACTCTCAGCACTAGCAAGGAAATTGTCAGGCCCAAGTTCAGAGGGCGGCACCGAGCTAGAAGCATCCATAAGGAAACTTTAGCATGATCAAATGGGATGTACCTAAACATATATATATATATATATATATATATATATATATCTGTTAATACTTACACTATTTTAAAAACCCTATTAAAATTTAACGCATATGTAAAAAAGTTGAAAATCCATTGTGCTCGTGAAACTAGGTAGTAGTTAAGAAAAAACCCACTGTAAAAGGTGTATTATAATAAGGCTACTATGAACCAATACATGTATAACAATTATATTAATGTCATGCTCAACAAAGCATTAGAGTAATTTACAAATGCACATTGTTTTTATTTATTATCGAATGTGCAAACTATACACACGCATATATATAATTTGTTTGTACACATGAGCATTTCACTCATACTGCACACTTTTAAATAAAAAACATAAGATAAATTCTATGTACAATGTATTTTATAGTACTAGAACCTCTAAAATAAAGTGTTCCCAAGTTAGAATTACACACGAACAACATGTGGCAAATGGATTCTCAGGCGGCTCAACCTCTTCCAACTACATAGTTGGTGCAAATAGATCCTCAAGAAGTTGAACCTCTAACGACACCATAGTTGGTTGTGGCTCCTTGATATGTTGATGCTCATTTGGTGTTTCCTCTGACTGTGATGTAAGCAACTAAAACAACAGAAAATGTTCCTCCAAAAACCCATCGAAGTAAGAAGCGGGCTCCATGGAAAACACCAAATGATATGGCACTATAATATTTTTTCACAAACCATTTGTCTATACACACAGATAAAATATACATAAACTGCTAGTTTTGACTAACCAATAAATTATAGTTTCCTGGTACCATTGTGGCATATCCAACCTTTTTTTTGGTGGTGTGGCTTAGATTTAGTAAATAATTTCTCTAATAGTATTTACTTTGCCTATTGCTGCTATTTACTATAGCATAGTTCAAATTTTGCATCATTCTCATATAATATAAGGAATATCTTGGCCAAGAAAGAAACAATTGCTTTTGGCATTTAGCATGCATTCACAAATATAATTCTGTGCATATTAAAACGTATATATCTACGAGTTTACTGCAAGCATTGTAATTTTCCTTTACTTTATTACTATTATATAGGTATAGATTGTCGTACCTTTGCACTCTGGGAGTGCAAATTCAATTGCTACGTAATAGTATTATTTTCTACCATAGAAAACACAAATTCCTGATAATGTCAGGCTCGCTTTTTTAGCCGTTGTGGAAAATCGTGTTCTATTTTGTACGGGCTTCAACATTTTTTTATTATTTGTGAAACCAAGAAGAAGGGGGAAGGGGAAAAAACAATGATAAACATGATGACAACTGTATTTTAAATATTAAACTGTAGTTAAAATTTCTTCAAAAAAACCCTTACGAGCTATTAATGGCGTATGGAAAGGGAAGACATTTAGTCAAACAATTTATAGACAACATGTTGTTGCACACAGTCATATCCCAACATAAACAATTCTAAACATTTATCAAGAATCCATAACTAAATATTAAATATGTTAACCAATTATATTTATTATTATTAAATGATGTGTAATAAATAAAAAAATTAAGTATGCGATTATTGATTGAAATTCAGTATACAATGGTGTAATTTTGTCAAACAGTTCACAGACATGCTGCACATAGCCGTATCCCAAAAAAAACAAATCTAAAGTCTAGAATATGATTTTTCAAACCGAATTCAAAAAAACTATATTTTAGACTTGCAAAGTTCAACAATATCATTAACCAAGTAAAAATGTAGACACAAATGAAAGGGAAAATTCAAAAACCTAATTTGAATCCCTTAAAGATTGATCAAATGAAGCTGCTGCAAAATACCTGGAATTAAACCCACAAACCCTTGCAAAATGTTGGAGCACATCCCAAACTTAGAAGTGTTAATGCTTTATAACTGCAACTACCATACAACATAAATAAACAAAGCCCTCAAACTTGGGCGGCCATGGATGATGCAGGAGAAAATATTAAAAGTAGCCGACAGGTGCATCCAAGGTAACAGGACAGAGAGTCATCCTCATGCGCACCACCAAACACTAGCCACATCCTAGGTCACCCAACCAAACGTGGCTTCCCAGGAAATCCAAAACCATCGATAAAGGAGCCAATAACAAACCAAAGCACAAACGGATGAAAAGGAAACGACACAGGTAGTGTGCTGACAAGTAAACGGGGTTTTCCAAGGGCAATGACGAAAACGGCATGGGTGCCTCCCACAGTGAAAACTCCTATGGCGTAATAAATAATTATTTGTTTATAGTTTTTCCTGAGTATACAGTGGGTTTTGTATATTTATCTATAAAAAAAAGAAAGGGAAAAAAGAAAAGAAATGTAAATGTGTATTTCTAAATATGTAAAAAATTTGTTGTAACCCAAATGGATTTTTGTTACACCTTGGTTACGCAAGAAACTTGCAAATAAGATGTCATATAAAAATAAGTGTGGAAAGGGAAGAAATACCCACAACCTGATTTGGGTAGTTTTTTTACAAATGAGATGCAAATAATAACTAGAAAATGGCATTTTGAGGATAAGCAAACCCTAGGAGAGGGATGCTAAAACTATTACCCTTCTTGTGAGTATCCATCCAAGGGTTTGAGCTTCCTTCCATGGCCTCATCCTTTTTTTCTCTTCCTTAACTTGTAATTCAAAACAAGAGAAAATGAGAGATTAGTTTTAGAAAATGAATATATGGTACTCCATAAGGATTTCTAGGGTTACTTTGCCAAACCTAAATCTAAGGGCTACAAAAGATTAGATCTTGTGGTGTAGGATGCATCCTACATCACTTAAGTGATGGGGTATTTAAGTGGGAATGTTTTAATTAAAATATGTGTGTGTAATGTAATTAATAGAGTTCTAATAGAGTTCTTAAGTGTTGTAAGAGATGTGTAAGTGATGTGTAAGTTTATTTTAGATTATGAAAACACTCCATCTTCTTGGAAATTCGAATTTGAACCTGGAGGCTGATTTTTGGAGACTTATGGTATAAAGTTAAACTTGTCCCATGCCTCATAAATTTCTATACCAACCTTTCCTATGGTTGGAGAGTTAAATTTAGACCTTCTTTGTGCATTTTTTTAAGTCAAGCTGAATGTTTTAATTGTAATTTATTACATGTTTTTAATTTCAGTCCTTATGGGGTGTGGGATTGTTTTGGAGTGTGTAAGTAAGTTGTCATATTATTCACCCACCTATTTATTGTGCCTTGGAGATTGAAGTTGACTTAGGAGTTAGAGTTGAGGAGGTGTGAGGTGGTATCCCACTTGGATCCACCTCATCCTCTTATCTTACCTCTCTATATATTTGAATTCCTTATCTTTTTTTGGGGTTGCTTCACTTTTGCATACTTCATTTGAGGGGAATTCTTTCACTATTTGGGAGCTCTTGCTTTTGGAGAAAGTTTGCACAATTTTTACATAGCTATGTTTCGTTGATCTCGGGCTATTTTGCATTGGAAAACTTGTTGTTTGGAACTTGGAAAAAACTCCATTATGGAGAGGTAAGATCTTGGCTCTTGAAATGCTCTTTTTTTTGTGCAAATGTTATTGTTGTGAATATTTTTGCATGTGTGTGGGTTATTTGGGTAGATGGCCTAGGGATGGTGTAGAAGAAGACTATGGGGTATTTCTGTGGGAGGCATAAGTGGTTTGGGGAGGTATAAGTGTGGAGGGAGTTGGTATTTGGGTTCCACCTTACAAATAAATAGTTTACATTTCTTGACTAGTTATGGGGTGCCATAAGAGCTTGGGGAGGCATAAGAAAATGTGAGGAATAAGGGGTACTTAGGGGAGGCATAGGGGAATGTCATGGATTTGAAATGATATATATATATATATATATATATATATATATATTTGGTGGTTGTGCTCAGGTGGTGATACCCATTTCCCCTTGGAAGGCATAACCAACATCCCCCATAGTTTCTTACTCCTTTGGCTTGCATGATGAATCCTGAGTGTTGTTTGTTGTCTACACTCTGTGGTTATAAACTACAATTTTTTTTTGGATTGTATTTTGTTTTAAATGTGAAATTTTCATGTGTGTTGTGGAAGACTATTGTTTCCATGAGTTAAAGAACATTTCTTATTGCATTGTGGTTGGGGCTTGGGGGCCAATGAAGAGGGAAGATTCCTCTTGTCATTATATGTCTTTGTTGGTTGGAGAGCATTGCCTTTACCCTTGTTATGTTGTTATCAAATTGAAATAAATAAAATGGAGGATCTTCACGTTATTGTACTGGAGTAGAGGAAAAAGACAAATTTTGAAAGTCCTTATTGAGATTATTTCTTATTGTAACCTTTTCCCACTTTTAAGTGGATGATAATGTATATTATCTGTGATGGAAAAGCTACTCTATTTTAGTTATGAAAGGAAAAGCTACTCTATTTTAGTTATGAAAGTAGTTGTGATTATGGAAGAATATATCTTGTATTCAGTTCTATGAACATAAAGGAAAGATATTTATTTTGCATGTTCTATTATGAAAATAAATGGGAACGAAGTCATATAATATTATTTTGAATTAATGGAAGTTGTGTACCTTACTCAAATGATATTTTTCATTGGAAATATGCATTTGAAATATAGTATAAAAGCTCTGGTTGGAAAATTAAAAAGTAAATACACATGAAGAAATGTTATACTGCTATATTCTTTTGAAATGCATGATTTAGAAATCATAACTGTATGTTGACTTTTGAATACTTGAATTGAAAACCAACTTCATATGTTAGATTGGATTGGGAATGAATTTCATATGTCAAGTTGGTAAAGGAAACCTGGATCTGTTTAAGATCAATTATAAATTCCATCCTTTATTTCACTATATACTTGCAGAATTTTATCAAAAGTGCAGAGAAACCCTGCAACATTGAACAGATAAATTGAAATACCAATTGAACTTGTGAGATCAAAAACATTGAACAGATAAATTGAAATACCAATTGAACTTGTGAGATCAAAACAACCCAAAGAAAACAAATACATAAGGAATTTCCATAGAACCTTTCAATTCAGGCTCAAATAGTTTCACAATCGTTGATGTAAAATTGGGAAATTTTTGAAATGTAAATCAACCAAACAACTTAACCCTTGTAATCTATCCTAAAATCTTCCAAGAAACTTCCTCCATGCCTGTTTGGCATGTTGAGAAGGAATTATGTCAAATTCAGACAATTTTATAAGTTAAACAGTCCAGTTTACATTTTAAATGATAAAAAGACATTTTCTTAAAATTGACGCTTCACTATTCATCAAAATTTAAATATTAAGCTTCTTGTGCTAAGAGGACTTTGATATATTTCCAAAAAGTCCTCGTTTTTCAAAAATAAAGCTCCAGGTCAAAAGTTATGGCCTTCTGAAGTTCCACTTCATTTTGGCTTCAAAAAGTTTCTAACCGCCAAATTTAATTAATAAAATATTCTTGGGCGGACCTGTGGGCTAAATCCTTCCTTTTTACACTTTTTTCCCAAAAATGCTTAAGGCATGAAGTTGCGCACCACTTCGCTAACCCGCAAACATTCTTGTTGATCAAAATAATCTAAGTTTTAAAAAAAAGTTGGGAAAAACTTCTACATTTTCCCTGCATCCCCATAGGCCCGTAGCTAATCAGGTGCTACCATATGGCTTCATGATGCAATGGAGGAGGAGCAGGATCATTCAAAAACTTACCACTTTCAAAAATAAGTTTGGAAAATTTCCTACGTTTCTCCCACGACCCCGTATCCTCCCATCCAATCATTAACTGACACATGGATTCCTGATGGTGTCGACGGAGGTGCAGATCTTTTTTACCTTAGCGCTTCAAAAGTCCATGTTTCCCAATTTTCCCTGCCGACCAGCCGATCCGATCCAATGCATTTCTGACACATGGTGTCGTGAGGCACCGGCAGAGGCACAGGTGGATTTGAACCCTTGTGCCTTTTTCTTCCTTAAGGAAAAAATTCATGTATGTCCCCACTTTCCCCCCACGCATTGTCTTAGGACGTGCCACATGTCCCTTGCAGACTTGTGGACTGGCAGGTGCTTGGGTGTAAAGGTGGTTTTTCTCCCAAGTTTTAAAATTTTCAAAACTTCTCCCGTGACTTGTGATGGACGCACAAGAAGAGAATGTATATTGCTATATTCAAAAGATACAAAATGACACGCCTTTATATAGGCCGATGAGGAGACTGTGCGTGAGGGAGACGGTTATACAACCGATCACTAACAAATACTAACACAAATGTATTAGTTATCTAACATTCCCCCCCTTAATACATTTCTCTTACAAATGTACCCCCTAAATAAATCAAACTTCACCTTGCCAAGAGGCTTGGTGAGAATATCTGCAATCTGAGAATCAGTAGGGCAGTACTGGAGCTGAATTTGGTGGTTCAAGACCTGTTCACGAATGTAGTGACATTTGACCTCAATATGCTTTGTTCGTTCATGGAAAACAAGATTCTTCACAAGCTTTAACACACCTTGATTTTCGCAGTGAATGATGGGAGGCTTCTCTTCAGAAATCCCTATATCTGCAAGAATGTGACGTAACCAAATTGCTTCGCACACAGCTCCTTGTGCAGCGCGGTATTCAGCCTCAGTGGATGAAAGAGAAACAACAGTTTACTTCTTGCTGATCCACAAGATAGGTCCAGACCCGAGATGAAAAACATATCCTGAAGTGGATTTCCTGTCATCAACGGATCCTGCATAGTCTGAGTCTGTATATCCCTGTAAGAAGAACTGAGTGTTCTTCTGATACTCCAGACCAAAGTCAACTATACCTCGGACATATCTCAACACATGCTTTTCTACTATCCAATGACATTTCTTTGGCTCCTGCATAAATCTGGCGAGATAGCTCACCGCAAAGCAAAGATCTGGTCTGGTATAAGTCAAGTAAAATGAGACTCCCCCACAAGCTGCCTATAGTGAGTGCCATCTACCTGTGGTGAATCCTGGAATCTAGATAGTTGCAAACCCTTTTTCCATAGGTGTGGACATTGGTTTACAATCTGACATCCCATTACTTTTCCAGGAGTGTCTTGGCATATTTCATCTGGGAGACGAAGATATGATTCTTCTTCTGCCATATCTCTAAGCCAAGACAATAGTGAAGTATCCCCAAATCAGTCATGTCGAAGGATTTCTTCAGATCATATCTTTACATCATCTACAAGATTGTCAGAACTTCCTGTGATCACAAGATCATCTACGTACAAAACCAGAATGAAAATCTCTGTTCCTACCTTCTTGATATACAAATTTGTATCTGAGGGGCTACGAGTGAATCCATGCTGCAATAGGTGATCATCAATTTTTATATACCATGCCCTAGGTGCTTGTTTAAGTCCATAAAGAGACTTTATCAGACGACATACCTTGTGTGGTTGATGCTCGTCTACAAACCCCTTCAGGTTGGGCCATGTACACTTCTTCTTGCAGATCACCATTTAGAAAAGCAATCTTGACATCCATCTGCTGAAGTTTCCATCCATTTTGTGCTGCTAGTGCACATACAACTCTGATGGTTTTGATCTTTGCAGTGGGTGCAAAGGTCTCGTCATAGTCAATTCCTTCTTGCTGAGCATAACCCTTTGCAACAAGTCGTGCTTTGTGTTTGTCGACTGAGCCATCTGCCTTATATTTTGTTTTGAAAATCCATTTGAATCCAATGGATTTCTTACCTGGAGGCAGATCGACAAGTTCCCACGTCTGATTCTGAATCAGGGAATCATATTCAGTATCCCATAGCTTGTTTTCCACTGTGGTTGGTCTAATGCCTCACGAACAGTGTCAGATTCGGTGCTCTCAACAACTAAACTCGTGAGTGCAAAATTTACCTCATGTCTAGCTTGACTTCGTGTTCTAACTCCCGTAGAAGTACCAGGAAGTGAGTTCAGGTGTGCATCCCTGATAGTACTCTGGACCCATTTTCGGACGTTGGCACTGCTGATGTGAAGATGTGTTTTCCATTGTGCCAAGATCAACGAACAAATCTCCACTTAGCTCTTCTTCTCTCTGAGAAGAATCATCTTGGTCATCATCTGGATGTGTGAGCAATCTATGTGACAGAGGTCAGTACTGGATCTCCATTGTGTGGCAAGGAGTCAAAGGACGACTCATCACATACCACATCTCGACTCTCGTAGATCTTCTTCGTCTCAGGATCCATGAGAGGATATGACTTTGAGGTAGTACTATACCCCAAGAAAAAGACATGGCAGTGTCTTTGGATCGATCTTCTTCCTTATCCTATCTGGAACATGCATATATGCAGTACAACCAAAAACTCTTAAATGATGAATAGAAGGTTTACGACCAGTCCATACCTCTTCCGGTGTCTTGTTCTGCAAGATCTTCGTGGGTGCCCGGTTGAGTAAATACACTGCTGTCTGGACTGCTTCTGCCCAAAACTGATCCTCCAACTTGGCGGTTGAGATCATACAACGAGCCATCTCCATGATAGTCCTGTTGTGGCACTCGGAAATCCCGTTCTGTTGGGGTGTATAGGGAGCAGTCAAATGTTGTTGAATGCCATGCTGCTTCCAGGTATGCTAAGAACTTCTTTGACACAAATTCCCCCCCTCGATCTGAGCGGAGGAGAAGAAGAGGCTTCCCAGACTACCTGGTGGCTTGCTGGTAGAAGGTCTAGAAATTTGCAAGTGCCTCACTCTTCTTCCGAAGGAAATATACCCACATTTTTCATGAGTAATCATCAATGATGAGCTAAAAGTACACAAAACCTTGAAAGCTAGCTGGCAGGGGTCCGCACAGATCGGTGGTGAACGACCTGAAGATGCCTCTGTAGAATGATAAGAGCTCTGTTTGAATGGACCTCTATGTTATTTGCTCCGGCAAGACATCCTGAGCAAACAGGTAAGGAATGGGAGAGTGGAGGAAGCCCTCTTACCATTTCCTTCGTACTGAGTTGATGCAGAGCCCCGGCAGAAAGATGACCATATCTAAAGTGCCAAAGTGCAGTGGACTCTATCGTTGATGCAGAGAGAGCAACGCTAGATGAAGTGACCGCATCCAATGCAAATAGACAGCCCCTTCAGAAATGCTTGAGCAATGACTGACTCTCCCTGGGAAATGATGCAAGACTTGACCCCTTTCTCAACAAAGAATTCAACCTGCATTCTATGGTTAAGAAGTTAACTTATAGACAAAAAGATTTGAAGTCAAACTTGGAACATAGAGCACCTTTGTTCAGTGTACATCTTCGTGTTCCAAGAGGAATGATGACATCACCAATCCCTGCTGCAATATACTCTTGATTGTCTGCAATGGTGATCCGATCTCCAGTGGGCCGGTCACTCAGAGTATGGGAACAATTTCTTTGTTGCCTAGTCATGTGTTTTTTGGCACCTGAATCAATCAACCAGACATCTTCTGACGGCTGCGAAGACTGTGAGACTAGAACAATGTCAGAATGAGTCGTATCTGGTACCTCTTCATCGGAGGTGGCTTCCTACTGAGCAGCAATGTGGCCCTTCTGTTTCTGATTATGAGCATGCCATCGGGATTTCTTGGAATATCCTCGGCCATAAGTGCTCTCTTCACCAGAATTTCCATACTTGCGACCATTGTAATAACAGTTTGCAGTCGTGTGCATATCCGTGGAGAAAATGTGGCACCATCGATCTGCCTTGTGATTATGCTCGCTTCTGGGGGTGGCCGCTGTGAAGATGGCTGCTGAACATGCTGCTTCTGATTCAGGGGGGCTGATTTCCCTTTCCGAGGCTTATGTTTTTGCCTCGTGATGAGAGCCTTGTCTTCGAAGGCTTCTTGTACATTTTGCATGGGCTTCTTCCTGCTGGAGATAATTCACCAGGGTTGCAAAACTCACCTCCTGTTGAGTAATTTTCAACGTGGTTATCAATGTCTGAAACCGTGAAGGAAGAGCGCGCAAGGGTGAGCGGGATAAGCAACTTGTCGTCCACTAGTTCACCGAGTGCAGAGAGTTCTACATGTAACTCAGCTACACGCCGCAAGAAGGATTCTACTGATTCGCCTTCATACATACTCATCATATGAAGCTTTGTCTGAAGTTGCAACTTTGACGTCAGATTCTTAGCTTCGTAAATGGTACACAATGCGCTCCATGCCTGAGAAGAAGCAGTTGCTTCTCGAATGTATGGCTGCACCTCATCAGAAAGACTGAGGGGTGATGAGCATGAGTGCTTTCACATCAGCCTTTTCATATTTTTCCAACAGATCATCGTCTGCGGGAGGGGCGTCTTTGCCAGAGGACAATCCCCCAAAGATCTTCGAATTGAAGAATCATCCGCATTTTTGTTTTCCCATGCAGTGGAAATTTGGCCCCTTTCAAGAGTTGGGCATCGGATAGCAATATTTTTGGAACAGACATTTTTCAAAAAAACTCAAAAACGTATCTTTATTTTATTTATTTAGTTTTTTAAAAATGGCTACAATGCTTACTGAAGGAATCTGTCCCAAAGGATGGGCTCTATAGGCTCATGCAGTGAGACGCCGACGCTCCTGTGGGCATTCTATTTCACGTTTCGTCATCTGCTTCATAACCACGTTCAAGTTCTACACGAAACCCGCCGTGCTTGACATCGAACGTCGAACCAGAAGTATTCCAACAGTCCATGGAGCACAATCTCGTCAAATAGAATGTTACCAGTGTTGTGTAGCTCGTTGACCAAGGTAAAGAACAGCCCCAGTGGTGTCTTCATTGTCACTCAATGCCCAAATATTTGGTGCATTTCTCGTGGTGCTTTGTGCATCCGAGATTTGAGACATACACGCACACACAGTTTTGTAATTTGCCAACTTTGCTTACGCGTACAGGGGTTTGGATGGTCTTCCACGTGGTTCTACAGGAAACAGTGATTTATTTGCTGGCTATGTCTCCTTCCACGCACAGTATACACACAGAAAGTTTCCTCCAATTTCACGCAGGCATAGAAAAAAATAGTCACTGGCTTGGGCTCTTTCCACGCACAACACAGGACAGACAGTTTTCTCTCCTTCTTCACGCACAGCATACACTGGCACCAATCTTCACGGCAACAGCACTTGTCCTCCAATGCCAAATGAGATGTCTACAAGCTTCCATGCACAAGGTCTGGCACAGCAATGCTCACGCACTTCCTTGGTCGCCTCTTTCAGCGCATAGGTCATACACAGGCCGTTTCCTTGGTCACTTCTCCTCACGTTTTTGAGTTTCAAACAAAACGCCAAACAAAACGCACGCAGGCAGAGGACGCACTAGCCAAGAATAACAAACGAATAGACAAGTAAACAGGCACTTTGAGTCTCCACTCTGAATCTCCACGCACACAACAACATCAACTAATCCTCCACTCATAGAATATAGGCTGAGTCTCCACCGGCTCTGATACCAATGATGGCGCACGAAGGATATTAAATTATTTCTATGTCTCTTAATACAGGGAGTATGCCTTTATATAGGCTGCGCGAGAGGGAGGAAGGAGGAACAGTTACATAACTGTTCACTAACTGTTCACTAACAACTAATTAAATTAACAATGTATTAATTAATCTAACAATTCCAACTAAATATTTTACAGAAAAAATGGTGGCATGATTTAGATTGGAAAATATTATTAATAGGTTTGGTTGTCCTTTGAGTTTGACAAGCGAATGAGGAAATCACTTCCTGAATGACATTATCCATATTTTTTTGTAATAATTCATGATTACTGACCATAAAATAACCCCACATCACCCACAAGATAATGGAACAATGAAATATTTCAACAAAATATTGAGTCATACGTTGACAAAGATCTATAGTGTTGGAAGAAATTAATGGGATAATAAAGTATCGGCAATATTGTGGGAATATTGAACATCCTATAAATGAATAAATAAAGCAACACCATTTTAAATAGTGTATAGGATAGAGGTTGTGCTGCCACTTGAGTTTTTAGAACCATCACTACTGATTATACACATAAAAAACTTGGCTGATGCAAACTCTATCCAGGAATGGTTGAAAATATTGGTAAAACTAGATGAAACATGCTTACAGGAGAGATGGTCACAAAACATTGAAAAAACATGATAGAAAGCATGGTTTGACAGAAACCTAATTTTATTTAAGGAAGGCACTAAAGTGTTAATCTATGAATCTAATTTTGCGTAACATCAAGAAAAATCAAACCTCATTAGCTTGGATCCTATGATATTTTTGAAATAATTCCAACAGAGGTGTGGAAATTGATAGCTTTTAGTGTCAAATTGCTTTCAGATTACTTCAATGGGAGTATACTAAAGCTGTATTTCTGGTTGGTGTAACAAATAAAGTGTATCCCATTATATTAGTTGTATTTATGAGATTTTGACATTTCATCATTGATATTTTCACCGTTGTATTATATTAGTTGTTATTTTTCCTTTAAGGTAGATTTATTTATTTCTTGTAATAAGCGTAGTAGTCACGTAGTTTTTTTGCTCAAACTAGCACTGCAAACCATGCTTCAATATCAATATTCTCAAGGAACTACAAAACATTTTAAAATCGGTGAAGAGATTGATTGAAATAATATAGAGACGCTGATAAATAAAAATGAGTGTGATAAAATAAAAATACCTATAGTGACACATGTGCAAGAAAAAATCAGCAATAAGGGAATAAAAGAAGGATGGAGTGTGGAAATGGGGAAAGAAGGTATTTTTCAGGAGAATGAAAGCTTAAATAAGGAGCTAGTAAAAAGAGGTGTGTAAAATAAAAAAATAGGGAAATGCGTCCTACATCAAAATCTCGGGGAAACGAAGCTAAAGGCACAATGGAAAAGCTATGAAGAAGAGGCCCATGATGTATACATAAGGGTCTGTTGATAGAAAAATGAAAAAAAATAACTAAGCGAGAGACAATTTTCAGCTAAGTATTGTAGACACCTAGATTTTGATCAAATAAATTTGAATAATTAAATTACACTAACTATCTTCACCTCCTTTCACTCTATTTCAATAATGACATTTCCTCATCTAACTGTGCTTCTAAATCACTCAAGATGCCAATTTACGACATTTTGATTTGTCATAATCCTCTTAATTAGCTAATTACATGTTGATTAAGCCTCTAATCTCTTATTTAACCAACCACTTATTGGTTAAGTCCCGCTTCCAAATATTCTAAAATCTATCCAAACCTCCTTCAGAAACGCTCAGAAAGATACCTAGGCATATTTAGGATCCTTAATTAATCCTAAGATATTAATTAGCTCCTAATCTAGTCACAAAGGTGCTTTGACTTCTAAAAATGATTTTCCATTTATCCCACATGCACTAGGATTTCATTCTTATCCAAGTGAAAATCTATAAATAAAAGGCTAAGGCCTCCCTTTCCATTTTACACCTTGTTTCATACCACATCTTGGTATTTCTTAAGAGCTCATTTGTATTAGCTAAGCTATACGACATGTCATCTTGAGACATCCTCCATTGAAATAGCTTCATCTTGCATATTTCCTCCAAGTTGGGTTAGTAGGGGATAATATAGGCATGGTTTTGTAGCCATCTTAGAGAGATATCTTCATCCTTTGGAGCGAACAACAAACCAATTTGATTGCTTTAGAATTTAGATAGGTTCACACATATATTAGCAATAATAAAGATTAAAATAAACTTAGCATGTTAGTTGTTTCATTCTAGTGCATGCATTTAGAATTTCATTTGTTAAGATCTTATCTTGATTATTATTGATTGATTTGGCTCAAGCTTTAGACTATTAGGTGTTAGTCTTATAGGTTAAATATTTTTCCAAGTTATTCACTAATACATTTGGCACGATTGGTGGGACTTACTCCATAGTCCATTAGAAGTTGGTTTTCAAATTTTTCCTTTTTTTTAAAATCATTTTTCTAACCACTTTCATGCATTTTTTTATAGGTGTTAAATATACCTTTTGCATGCAAGATTAATGAGTTTCTGTTAGAGAGTTATTTAAAGAGTGAATTTCTAACTCATTGGCAATTTTAAAAATCATTTTTCTATCCTATTTTATGTTGTTCCAGGTAGGCACGTAGGTGTTATAAAGGGGCACGCAGGCATTCCCAAGAACACACACATGCTTCTCTTCCCACACACGTTTGCATGCAGTTTTGACCCTCTGTCAAAGAATATAACCAGATCACAGCATCTTTCTTAAGTCATGTGCACACACTTGCAAGTACATGCATACGTCTCTCGGGATGCACATACGTCTACATCACTCTATGTCATTTTACTTGGTTGATAGGCTACCACATACATAGCTAGGCACACTCATACGTTCAAAATCACGTGCACATGCTTCTCAGCACACACATATGTAAATGTTGACTATGTTTCCCATAGACTAGCATACCCATCTTCATATGCACACATATGCATAAAAGGGTGAGCACATGTCCTAAAATCCATGCAGGAATCAAAGTATAAAGTTCAACAATTTCTTAAAAGTTACAAAGTTTATTTCATTGAAATATCTAACCCTTTTTTAGGGTTTTTAAGACTAATTAGTGGTATTGCATGTTACTTTTTGTACTAACTTTGGCTTAAAGTGATGAATATTGTGTTTTTTACTTACAATGTTTGAGTTGCATATGCTCTTCCCTTGCACCTTCTAGGTAATCTTGGGGATAAAAAATGATTTAATATCTTTTTCATGCTTTCAAACAAACACTTCATTAAAATTTCTAAGGAATTGAATTTAAAAATTGGATAAAAAGGAAATAAATTGTGCATTTGGTTTATAGGCATTTTAAAATATTTTTTCTAAGCTAGTGAGTTTATTCATTGCATATGATCTTCCTTTGCGTCCTAGGACAATCTTAGGAATCAAAAACAACATTCAAATCTCCTTTTTATGATGACTTGAACTACTAATTTTGGTGTACAGGACCAATTATTTTCTGCAAACGAATCATAATCTAAAACGAATCCTAACTCATTTCTTGTAGGTTGCCAAATGGTGTGAGACAAAAACCACATTAATTTTACAAGATAAAAAAAAACACCATATTCAAAACACTTGATTTCTAGGTTCTTATAAGGGTAAACCCGTCCACTTTAAACTAGGAAATTTCTGTTTGGCATAAGCCTTAAGCTGTAACAAAAGAGATGTTCCTAGTAACCCCAAAGTAGTCCATGTAAGAGGGAACCTTGTGGACAAAACGGGAAGTTCTCCACTTACCCACTTGAATAGTTTTTCATTTGTGATTTTAGATTCAAAGTTATCTCCATTATGACCGCAATGAGAATAAAGATTGAATGCATTTTATGCTCATTATTATTGAAGGGGGTAAAGTAAATCCGGGATATTCCAAGACTAGTCAGTGCAACTTTCTTAGAAAATGGAACTCACAAAGGTAATTGGTGATACCTATTTGAGAGAACCAATAATAATCCAACTTGTCTTGGAGCCCGTCCCCTTTCCCTTATCAAGACAACGCATTTCATAGATATTTCATGAGGTAAGAAATTTCTCGAAGTCAAAACGTTGTTTCTCAAACAAGTGGAAAGTCCATTCAAGTTTGCACTAAGTGACATTCATCACGAAATTTACGAATCCTTACTTTTCTTAATTTCTCTCTTACCCTAAGGTGAGATGAAACTTATCCAAACTGACGCCAAGTATATTTCAACCCCACTTGATCCACACCTTTGTTATCTAGTTGTCCATTTTTGGGACAAGCGAGAACAAAACACTTGGATACCATCTGAAATAAACATGTCCACTACTTTTGCAGTCTACTTGCAAGACTAGGTTGTAATGTCATAATGCAAGTGTTGAAAGTGTGAATGGTACATCCCCACATTCTAGTAGGCCCTTTATCTCAAACCCATATTGAGACACATTATCATTGTAGTTATGCTTGAATCATCATAGGTCCTCCTTATAATTGTTATGTTGTTCGCATCGCTGCAACAAAATTTTGATACTTAAGTCATTATTTCTTGAAAATGTGATCTAAGTGTCTATATTTTAATGTTATGTTTCCCACATCATTAACAAACCCTTAGTATACTTTGACCTGGTTTGGTATTCAAAGCTTACTTATATCTTGAAAAGGAGTTGGTTACTTTGTTAGGCATTATATGAATGTTACTTGTGGTACTAATACATTGCTTTCTTGTGAAGCTTGGGTAACATACCCAAGTAGTGTGGTTGCATGGATCACACAAGTAACCTCCATTTTATTTAAGTTATTTGGTATTTCTTGGCTCTAAGCTCACCTTTAGTATCCTTTGATCATAGATCGCATTAACCTTTTTGTTAATTCTTACACCTTGTTCATTTCAAATTTGACTTAAGCATGACCATTGTGTTAATTATATAAACTTCAAACTACCTATGAAGAACACTAACATAAGGTGTAGTTTCTTGATTGATTGATTTATTGGAAACTTGCATGATTGTTTCATAGGATTTTATTGATTACTTATTCTTTTGGTCCATTTATTGACATACTTTGAAACTGCAGAGAAAATGTATCGCAAAATACACCTAGGTTTGTTATACCCTTGAGTACATTAGACAAAAGCTTGTGTAAACAAAACTTATGATGGTTCATATCATGAAAATGGAATCCAAGAGATGAGAGTTAAATCCTTTTTCAGGATAAAATTTAGGTCCTCTCTTCTCTAAAGTAATGGAAACGGATGAGTTAGTTGATCATAGTGGAGGCGAGAGTGATTCATTTAAATATATTGAGAACATTGATGTCTCACAATTAGATGACGTCCTATTCTGAAATAGATATTGAGTTCTTGGACGAGTTCTAGAGCTAGGTGTCACAATGCCACAAGAACGAGAAGCCCCAAATCAAGATACTAATAGAAAGGAAGAAGAAACAAAAAATTCTCCCATGGATGATAGAGTTGAAGGAAGACATGCTTCCACCTCTGGAACCCACATGGAAGGTGAGACATCAAGACAAAGAGATGGTTCTCAACCACTACCCCTCAAAATGTATCACTAAGTTAGGGCAGAATGTGAAAATGAGGAGTTACCTCCTCATCAAAACAATGAAGAAGAGGACCCTCAAAACGAAGAAGTCACAATAAAAATCCAAATACAAACCCTTAGAAAAAAAACTAGTGAAATTATCTTCTTCTATAAGTAAGAACACAGGTAAGGGTACACGTCAAGAAAAACCCAAGACTAAGGCTAACGAAATTTATACTGAACCTTTAGAATATGACACCTTCAAGAAAAATCAAGTGTTTAGGTCATCTTATCCTATAAAAGAGAAACACTTTATGCAAGATTTACAATTAATGAAAACCAAGTTTACGGCCCTCCAAGAAAGTAACGTGGGCTATATCAAGAAATATCATTTGGAGGAATTATTCCCATATCCTTTTGAAAGAGACATGTTACTGACACCATTCTTGAAAAAATTTGATTGTCTTAAATTCAACAAATATAAAGGTAAAGGTGATCCTCATGATCATATAAAATACTTCTACATCGCTTGCTAAGAAGAAGCTTTTAGCAAAAACTATATAATACATTTTTTCCCTCGTAGCTTAGGAAGGAAAGTGTTTGAATGGTTTCTACACATACGTAAAGGGACGATAACTACATGGTCTGTGAGAGCTGAGAAGTTTCTTCGTAATTTCTCATTCAAGATGGAGAATGTTGTAACCATACTAAATCTATGTAATGCCAAAAAATACCGAATGAAACATTTTCTAATTTCTTACAATGATGGTGAGGGTTAGTTATCCGCTTCCCTTGCATAGTTCCTAAAAAAATTGGTTACCATATTCGTACCCAATTTGAACCTAGACTTTGCATTTCACTTACAAATGCATTGCGTTAATAAATTCAAAGAATTTATTGAGAAGGGAATCCAAATCGAGAAGGATTTGATAGAAAAGGGAACGGTAAAACCCTTTGCAAAAGATAGACATAAGTCCAAACCTACAGAAAAACATAAGTTCTTTAAAAAGAACAAAAATTTCGTGGGATATGGTATCACTGGCTCCAAACGAGTTCAAACAGTACAATGTGGTCCTATCTTAAACATTATAGAAGGACCTACAAACTTAACAGTAAATGTCCCGAATAGAAAAAACGAGTAACTAATACTCCCGTTATACAAATAAACGTAACTATCATGCCCTTTCTTCCCGAACTACTTGGTTCTTCACTTTGATAAAATAAGGTTCCCCAATAAATGAGAGTTAGAACAAAATTCAGAGAAAAAGAGACATGAGCTGATATTTGATTAAACGACGGATGTTCAATTCCCTTACAAACTCACTATCCATGATTTTGAGACAACTAGAGGTAGTAAACATGGTTTAGTATCCAACCACGATGCCATATGCAGATGACGTGTCTAAAATGAGATGGTACAAAGATCATGAGTATTGTGACTTTCATTGCATCAAGGGACATAATACCCATAAATGTTTGAAACTAAGACACTTCATATAGGATCTCATTGATGACGGAAAGATTGAATTGGACTCACTTGAATCAGGGCATGGATCTAATGAAAAAATAGGGATCTTCAAACAACCTTTTTCCTAATGACGATAGACAATGGGGGGAAAATTCGGATTAGGTCCATTCTTCTAATGACTATAGAGCCACAAATTATGCATATATGCCAACAGATAACCCATTCAATTTTATCAAAGGTTGTTTTCTCTCATCAGAGGAGCAGGTAAATATCATTAGGATAATTAGAAATGATTGCATTGTGGAAACAAGATGTGATCATTTATTAATCCCACAACCTCCTTTGCCTACTCCTTAAGAAGGCCAATATGATCTAATAGATCAGGTTGAAAAGACCATAACCAAGATTTCAATCTTTTTATCTCCTCAAAATATCAAACTTTGAAAAATACATTCTCTATAAAACCCTTCAAGGGCTAGGAGTATCAATTGATATTGATCCTTCGCAACTCCAAGCCATAGTCACAAACTTTATTTATGATGATTGCATTTCCTTCGAATAGAGAGAAATCCCACTCAACAACCGCAAACATAACTTTCCCTTGTATATAGAGTTATTCCTTACTTGTCACAAGATCAAAAGAGTTCTTGTGGATAACAAACCATGTTTGAAAATCTTCAAATTAAATCTAGTTAAACAACTAGGTCACACTGAATTTAATATGGACTCTCATGTAATCATGATCACAACATACAATAATGCTGAGAGGTAATTATTTGGTACCATTGTAGTGGCTATAGAGTTAGGGCCAACAAGTCATGACATGAAGTTCCATGTCCTAGACCTCGATCTTCCTTACAACATGATCCTATAACGTCCATGGATCCATGCTATGCATGTTGTACTCTCCATGTTCCATCAAAGTATTAAGTTATATTATAGAGAGCTGACGATAACCATCTTTGGAGATCTTGAACCATTTGCGTATTGTAGGGCACTACATAGTTTCTCTCAAGCATCATATGAATGTCCTTCAATGGAAATTATCATGCCATTACAAATGGATGCTCTAAAGTATAGAGTTGATCCTAAAAAATTGCAGGAAACTGACATGATAACCCCTTTCACATCACTCTCTGCCTTTTCCAACTTGGAGCTGAAGGTGGGATTAGATGGCCCATTGGAAGGTTTTAATCTTTAACAAGCCCTTTTGGTCTCTGACATTTCATTGTCACCTACAACATGGGGTAGGCCAAATTTTCAGTTCATAAATTCTCAGGATAGTTTTCCTAGTCCCTTTGCGAAGTTTGTTCATTACGGCCTCTTATCAGACTAGAAGATGCTAGATAAACCTACAAGCTGGACACTTGAAGTAACGAAAGCTTCATGTAACCAAGATCCATAGTACATCAAAGCACACATAATGATGCATGTCATGGGCTATCAGGTATTTGGATGCGACACAAAATGGACAAGGTAGACTAGAATATCTCCCAATCCTCCCTCGAAAATAAAATAAGCACAACATTGGTGTTAAACCTTGGGGGCTCTACCATCAGAAATTTATAACACTTATTTGAATCATGAGGATAATTCACCTCATTTAGAAATTGATGTGGATTCCTATTGTAGCATGTACGAGGACCTTGCCTCTACCAACCTATTCCTAGAATCTATCATCTTTACCCTTTCATAGTCTAATCCCCATGCCAACTCCCATGTTACTCTCATATATCCCAACCTTATTGATTGGGACCAATCACTTCATGTTCCAGTCGATTTATTTGAAAACAATGAGGCCATTGCAGAGTTCATGCATATTCAGGATGTCATTCCAATCAATGACCATAAGAAATGTTTCTCCATTAAATTAGACACATGTGCGTACTTTGGGTAAGAGGAAAAATTGTGTCATCGCTTAAACAAAAAAAATAATAAGCAAGGGAAAATTTTCTATAGAAAATCCTTGCCAAAACAATAAGTCCAAGTCCCATAGTAAAAACCTCTTTGAGGCGTTTGTGGATGAACAAAAAGAAAAAAATGGATATAATAGTTTACCCATGTGAAGATAAAACTCTCTTTTATCACCTATAGAAGTGGATCTTACTCTCCATCTTGATCTTACACGCTTGGAAGATACATCCAAAATTTTGGTCGAGGAGAATATCAATGTTAACATCGGATCAGAAGAGGATCTGAAAATGGTAAAGCTAGGAGCTTCACTCTTAGTGCAAGAGTAGAAAACATTTACGACACTGCCAAAGGAATTCATAGACATATTCATGTGCTCATACATAGATATGCCAGGTTTGGACCCGACATTAGTCATGCAAAACCTTTTTGTGCACCCAGATGCCAAACCTATCAAACAGAAGTTCAGAAAGATGCCCCTAAGAGTAGCGCTTCTCATTAAAGAAGAGATAGAAATAATACTGGTAGTAGGTTTCATCAAACCTATTTATTACTCAGAATATGAACAGACTTCAAAGATATAAACAAAGCATATAAACAAAGCATGTCCTAAAGAAGGTTTTCCTCTACCTAACATTGACATGATCTTTGATTCTACGGTTACGAAATGTTGTCCCTCATGGATAGATTTTTAGGTTATAACAAGATCAAAATAGCAAAGGATGATCAACATAAGACTAGATTCATAACCTAGTTCTTGATGATCAACATAAGACTAGATTCATAACCTGCTATCAAGTGATCCCCTTCAGCCTTAAAAATGTGGGGCCACTTATCAAAGAGCAATGAAATTCATCTTTCATGAAATGGTGAGTGTTATCATGGAGGACTATATGCATGATATTTTTTGAAATTCTAATACCAGAGAAGACATCCACAATATTTTTTGAAATTCTAAGACCAGAGAAGAGCACCTAGAAGTGCTACGACAGATCTTTCACCACCTCAGAGACTACAAGGTGCATTTGAACCCTGAGAAGTGCGTCTTCAGCGTATAATCAGGTAAAATCTTGGGTTTCATCATTTCAAGGAGATGGATCGAGGTAGATCCTGTGAAGGTTGTAGCTATCATCGAGATTCCACCACCAAAGAATCTTAAACAACTACGAAGTTTACTAGGTAAAATTCAGGCAATCCATTGATTTATTTCACAACTTATGGATAAGATCCATCTCCTTACAAATCTTCTGAAGAAAGATGTTGATTTCAATTGAGGTCTCAAGTGCCAAAATTATTTTGAATTACTTAAGCAATATATAACCAGTCCCAACTTCTCTCATACCACCTACCCCATGCGAACCTCTTTTGTTGTATATCTAACCTACCCAATGTGTTAGTGGTGTAATACTTGCCCAATATGACCTAAACCAAAAATAAAGAGTTGTGGATTACCTAAGCCACACCTTAATCACCTATGAGATGAACTATCCTTAGATAAAAAAAAAGCATGCTTAGCTTTGGTCTTTAATTTTCAAAAGCTACGCCACTATCTCCTTAACAATAAATCTAAGTTGATTTCCAAAGTTGACCCTCTAAAATACCTTTTATCAAAACTTGTGCTTACATAATGGATGAATAATTGGATCATCCTCCTAAGCAAATTTTACATTGAGTTTATTAACCAAAAGTTGCTTAAAGGACAAGAACTTGTTGATCAATTGGTTAAAGCTCCCCTGCCAGGGTTGGAACCATTGTGTTTGGATCTATCAGACGCATCTATAATATACATTAAGGAATCCATCGTATGGAAGATGCACTTCAATGGGTCATTCAATTACCATGATTTAGGAGCCGGTGTGGTGCTCATCACCCAAATAGGAGACTTCATTCCACATGCTTTTCGGCCAGGTTTCTCATGTACAAATAACATAACTAATTATGAAGGGCTCATTACTGGTTTAAATAGTGTCATTCGATGGGATATAATTCAACTCAAATTCATTGGTGATTCACAACTAATCATCAAACAAGTTAATGATGAATACAAGGTCAAGGATGAAAAGCTCATCATGTTTCAAAAGATTCTTAAGACCTTAAAGGAGTACTTTTTATAGGTAGCTTTTGAACATATGTCACAGACATAGAATAGGTCAGCAAACGCTATGGCCATAATTGAGGCTTTGCTTTACATTCTGCCTTAGACAAAGAAAATTTCATTCTTCATTGAACATATGTAAGAACCTACATATGACATGTTGGAATCATGTTGTTTATGCAAAATTTTTGGTCCTCTTCCCCCCATGGTATGATCCCATTTACACCTACCTAAAAGACAAAACCTTCCCTCTAGACATTGCCCATACTGAGAAAACATACCTCATTTTCTGAATATCCCATTATACCCTCCTAGGAGGCACCCTTTACCATAGAGGATGTGATGGGAATTTGTTACACTATCTAGATATGGTTGAATCAGTCTAAGTGATCAAGGAAGCACAAGAAGAAGTTTGTAGGGCACATATAAGTAGGATGGTACTTTCTAAAAACCTGTTGAGAATGGGTTACTATTGGTCCACAATGGAAGTAGATTTTTGTAATCATATCATGAAATGTGAACTATGTCAGAAGTATTGAAATCTAATTCATTCACCAACGCAGACACTGTAGCCAATCACAACTCCATGGCCATTTTCAAAGTGGGGGTTGGATCTCAAACGGAATATCACTCCCACATCCTCCATACACATAATAACTACCACTGATTAATTCACAAAAAGAGTAGAGGCCATGCCTCTCACATATGTCAATGGTGCACAGATTTCCAAATTCATTATGAACCACCTCATCTGCTGTTATGATATTCCATCCTCCATTGTAGATGAAAATGGTAAATCCTTTAAGAACAATATATTCAAAACGTTATGTCAATGTTTTCAAATCCACCTAAAGTGGTCTACTCCCTATTACCCTCAAGGTTATGGACAAGCAGAGGCCACTAATAAAACCCTTGTTCATATCATGGAGAAAATGGTGAGTAAGACAAGTCGTAATTGACACTTGCAGATCCATCCCACCCTCTACGCCTATGGAACCTCCATACAAAGTCCTACTAGTGCTACCCCCTATTCATTAGTTTATGGAACTGAGACCATTTTACCACTAGAGATTGAGCTTCCTTCCTATTGTCCACTCAAAATTCCCCTGCTTTCAAGAAGTTAAAAATTAAAATTTTGAGGTTAAGTGTCTTTTCTGCTGTCTTGATAATGTGAAAAGTCGAGAAATTGGAAAAAACTACGTTTTTTGGTCATTTTGTGTGTTTTTCGGGCCTGTCGGACATTTTTGTCCCATGTGTCCAAAGTTCAATTAGGCCCTCTACTCCCCAATCGGCCGGTTTACCCAAAGTTTGTTCTTTCGGGCCGTCGGAACTTTTTGTCCCAAATGTCCCAAGTTCACCCGGACCAGTTGTTCCATTTTCACTCGATTTGGCCGAGTCATGTATTCCATGTACTTTTGTCCCAAAGGTCCCAAGTTCTTCCGGACCCGTTGTTCCCTTTTTGCTCGATTCTCTAGATTCATGTACTCTACGTACTTTCATCCCTCATGTCCCAAAATCATTTGTGTGTCTTTTCACCGCATCACCTGAATTGGCCGAACCGTGTACTTCACGCTTTCGCGTCCCTCGTGTCCCAAATGAACCAAGTGCCATTCGTTCTAATTTTTCCCGCTCTAACCCAAATATTTTACTTTTCAATTTGGTAGATATGTATTTAATGCACATTTATTACCTTTCTCTCTCCTAAGCAGCTATATAATGAAACTACCCCCTATGCGTTTTTGCACACTACTTTCATGCTATCTATTGCTTGAACCCTTGCAACCAAAATTCCTACACGCGTTTCCATTCCCCTATGCAATTCCATCCTAAGTATAGCTTGCATCTCTGCTCTCTAAGTTACTATCAACATGAAGATCAAATTCCAGGGGCAGGAACAAGTTTCACCACTCGAGTTTGCCGTTCCCGATATCGGGGACAGTGAAGTTCACCACCTTGATTTTGGGGATTTTTGGGCAAGGATGACAGATGCAAACCCTTCAGCTATGGCACAGATGATTCATGACAGTGGTTTGGCGTTCGTCGGTGGCTTCCCTATTTCAGTACAATGTGCAGACACTGTACTCACTTGCGGAGCTCATTTCAGTCCCAACTCAAGCGAACTAACAAATGTGTATGGAGAACTCATTGCCAAGTTAGATGCCACCCGCCATTAGCACTACCCTAAGGATTCCATAAATGGACAATGTTATAGTTATCTCCCAGAATCAAGCACAGGCCCTTTTCGATCAAGACAATGATAACTATAAGGCGCGGGTGGCGAAGTCCTGGCTAAAAAACCCTAAGAAGGGGGCATCTTGTCTGTCCAAGAGTCTTTTTCGTGCAGATTTCAATGAAGAATTGTCATATTTTATAATCCTGCCCGGCTCGGGTCATGGGTTTACCCTCTACAAATGAGTTCCATTTCTGGATGTGCCTACTTATCAATATGGTGTGCGAGGGAACTCAGAATATCAACTAGTCAGAGATCATTAGTATGAACATGGCAGAGCAACTATCAAATGTGCAACAAACTAAGAAATTTTATATGACTTCATACCTGATGTATACTCTGGCAGCATCGAGGCAATGGTTTGGTTTCTCATACATCGATGCTCACAAGGATGACCCCGTGTATGCCTACTGCCCGCAGTTCACCCTGGAAACTAGCAATCGTAATTTTTGAAGGGTGAATGACGCTTTCACCATGTACATGGTCAAGCTACTAAAGAGCGACACCGTAAGGAGATTTTCTGATGAAGCTATAAATCTGATATTGCACTACGGTGCCTATTTTATTCAATTCAGAAAATTTTCCTATATCAGGCTTGCTGGCTATGAAAGCACTCCCCTCGAGCTTCCTATGTTCTGCAATGACAAAATGGCCTTGATAGAAGTATGCAGGAAATTGGAAAAATTGCATAGAACCTGCAGAGATAAGAAAATTACTGGTTTGCATTTCCCCATCTCTTTGGGAAACTACACTTGCAAAACAGCCCTGGATGCACAAAATATAGAAAGAGCCCTAGCTCCCATCACTGTCCATTTCTTCAAGCCAAGAACTTGTTTTGACTTGAAGAAGTTTATTGAGCAGAATATCAAGATCACCTATCATCATAGGGCAGACACAGAGGACTATTGGGCTGACTGTGCTGATGATTTTGAAGCCAGAAGGAGGCATTATGGCAGGTTTTCCCTCCAATTAATCCAAGAGCTTAACCTGTACCAAGTTCCTGAAGGGCTCCAGGATGACAACTCTGACCTGTACTCATATGAGTATGACAATGTGGTCAAACACACTCCCTTGGAGGACTTGGATTGGTTCAAGAAGGAGAAGGATGATTTGGCTGAAATCCTGGCTCCAGTCTTAGTCAGGACCAAGATCTGGTTTGATAGACAAGTTCGTGAGCTTAGGAGGCACTCAGGGGAATCCTCCTTCAAGGATGCTTCAACACCAAGGAGGGAAGCATCGACACCCAGATCAGAAGCACCTGTGCAAACCCCTCCTGCCACGTCAACTCAAGGACCTGCAGTCTCTACTCCTTCCTCATCCACCCAGGTGTATCCGAAGAAATTCAAAGAAGTTAAGAAGAAGCCTATGGAAAAAATACCCCCAGAGGAAGCATGCAGAATTGCCTTCAGGACCAGAGAACATTATTGTTCTTAGTGAAAGTGAAGAAAGTGAAGTGTCAACTCCTGCAAGCACCCCTGAAGCCCCAATGGATAAGGATAAAGAAGTCCAGAGCACTGAAATTCCAAGCACTGTTGATTCCTCTACACCAGGAGCCCCAAGCGCTCCACTCATATCTTAACTTGAGGCAACAACTGTGCAAACCTTGGGTGCCATGAGTTCTCTGTCTCTTGGTCCTCTTGCCCCACCTGCTTCTTCATCCTCCTCTTTCACATGGGTGCAGCCTCTTGTCGACAGTAGGAAGAGAAAGTCTTCCTCCCGGATCTCAGGACCAAATTTTGATGCTGTGGTGGCCTTGTTAGGCACTACTCCTCCTTCTCGCGCCAAAAAAGCTAGAACTACCTCCAGGATAGTGTCTGACGCTCAGGGCCAGCAATTCCTGGAGATAGCCAAGCCGAAGGTAGACAAACCTGAGCAGGATTTGCAGGCATCCGACCTTGAACTCTCAAGAATTCCCATGGGAGAATCTACCCCTGAAGGCGAGATCCACAATCTTCAGGAAACAGTCACCAGAGTCATTGGGAGGGTAGAGAAAGGGCAGCAAACCATAGAACAGTTGGAAGAACAAGCCCAGATTCTTACAAGTTTCATCAAATCTCTTTTGTCCAAGGACAAAGTTTTGGACCCTACCCCATTGACTACTCTTCCACCACCTGTAATTTTGAGCCAAGATGAAGTACAGAGTATCAAAGATATGCACAAGTATTTTCCATCTATGGCAGAGCTATGGAGGCCATGGTGTATGATATGCTTGTTACAGGATTTAACTTCATTGATGAAGCTTTCAAACTCCAGGGGAAGGTGAGTAATTTGCAACAGAAGCTCTCCTCCACTATTGGGAACATAGATAAAGAACTTAAACTTTGGAGCAGTTTCATAGTAGACCTCCGCCTCATGGGACAAACAGATGAAAATATTTTGATTGGCAAGCAAGGTCTTTGAGGATACAAAGGATAATTTGTCAAAGTCCTGGGTCTACAGCGTGGAATGGAAGATCAAGGTCCTGGTGGAGGCTTTGGGAGAATTAAGAAATAGCTGGCAGAAGGGTGAGGCCTTCAAAACACTAGTTATATCTGCCTTCAAAGATATACATTGCCATCTTCATGATGAGACTTTCTGGTGTGCCTCTCTCCTTACAAGAAATCAAAGCTCAATTAAGAGCTTTTTTCAAAGGTGATCTATTTAAGGAGAGTTCCATTTCCAAAGAAAAGATGAAGGAGATCTGCTCTCTTCAATCAGCTATAGAGGAAGCGAACAAGGATTATCATACTCATGTCGAATTCGATAAGGAAATGGAGAAGTGCCTCGGATTTTGGACTCAGTCTACCGCCAACACATCAGTCCCACGTGGCAGAGACATAGCCGAGGCGTTGAAGAGATTCAGACAACGGATCCTTAAATCCGTGGGTCCCTCCCAATCTTGAAGCGCTTGTCTTCTTCTCCTAATTCTTCTCCTCTCTTCCTCTTCTTCATCATGAATTTATTGTATTTAGTTGGGGTATTGCGATTTTCATCCCTTTAACTAATCATTAGTTAAAAGAAGTAGTTACCGGGAGTAACTAATTTGTAAACTATATAATGGCCTCTCCTCGCCATTTTGAAGAAGAGGAAGAACTTGGCTTATTTCTGAAAGTGTAAATAAATCATAAAGAAATCAATACAGAAGGATTTTTCATTCTTTGTCTATCTGGTTTCCTTTATTCTCAAGCTATTCATTTAATCTTATTAGATCATTTATCCGTATTATGCTGAGAAGCTTTGTATTCTTGCAGATGTTATTTACAGAACTTTGTGTCTTTTCAAATTTCATCTTATTAATGTGATACAAATGATCTTATTCCAATTCGTTGTACCTTCGCATGCATAAGGAATTACTCTGTCATCTATAATTCTGAATGGTGCCTTTCTGCTCATTCTCACATTTTCATTCCTCAGTCATTTTGTGATTGATGATCCTTATAGAAAACACTTTCATAATATCCAAGTTCCACAAGAAAATCATGCTTTGTATATGTGTAAATAGGTTCGTTTCTGAATAAGGTAACCTCTCCCATTAAAGAGGAGGGACTTCTTGTCCCCTGACTATTGCTCTTCTTGAAGTCCTTTTTGACGACCAACAGTTTTTGGCGACTCCGCTGGGGAATCATATTCCAGTTCTATAATCATTTATTGATTATCTTTTGATCTGGCGACTCCACGTTTTACTCGAGGGAGAAGGGCCCTTGGTATTGAAGATTCTCAGTTTCAGCTATTGGAATAGCAAGGTTTTCCTTTCCCTTCAACAAGAAGAAATAGAAAGGCTCGTTCGACAAGCATTCCTCCTGTCAAAGATAGAATCCCTACGGGTGATATTCCTTCAGAACAAATCAGTCCTAATCTTCAAGCTCTGATTCTTGCTGGTGTTTCAGTTCCACTTCAACCCATTTTTCCAAGAATGGTGGTACCATTGCCCTGGGGCCATCGGGTTGGGCCTCTTGCCCTTCCTCAGCCTTTGCATGAGTTACCCAGAGGTAATCAAAAGAACTTTCCTAAATTCAAGGGTGATGGTAAAGTACATCCTGATGAACACATCACAGCCTTCATAGTTGCATGCAGAGTTCTGGGAGTTGAACATGAAGACGTCTCTGTAAGGCTTTTTGTTGAGACTTTACAAGATAATGCTGCTGATTGGTTCTATCACCTTCCGGTCGGAGCTATCACTAGCTGGAACACAATGAGAACTAGGTTTGAAAACCGTTTCAAACCGGTGGAAGACGTGCATGCTTTGCTAGCCCAAATTTCTCAAATAAAGAAGGAATCACAAGATCCCATGAGTGAATTTGTGGCTCGATTCAACAAGTTGATTAACAAAATTCCACCAACTACTCAACCTGTAGATCAAATTCAAAAATGCTTCTTCCTAAACGCCCAATTGCCTGAAGTTAGTTATGCACTGAGAAGGGCTAATCTCGCAACATTGGCCGAGGATCAAACTCTTGTTGTTAGTGTTGAAGATGATTTAATCATGTCAAGGAATTTGAGGAGAGACCCTTCTAAATCTAAGTCTGCTTCTTCCTCCTCTTCCACTCCTGGACCCAATACTGATCCATTGGTATAAAAACTTGCAAATGATCTCATCGTCATTTAGAAATAATTGGCTTAGCATACTCCCTATGCAGACGTTCCAAGGAGGAATTTTCAGCCCAGAAATCGTTTGCCCTGCTTCTCAGACAAGGCTAGCGCTTGAAGGACCTCCTATTAAAGTTCCTGTCAATGCAACCTGTGAAGTTGAGGAACTAGAGGATGAGGAGGTTAATGAAGATTGTGAGGAATTTGTTGAAGAGGTTAATGATGAAACAGAGGAACTTGAGGGATCTTGAGTTAATTTCTTCACCACTGAATGCAATGATGTAGAAGATGATTATGACGAAGTAATAGCAGACATGAATAGCGAATCATACGCTGTCATGACTCAACAGTAGAAAAATTAGAGGGAGAAAGTGATGCAACCCACCAAGAAATCTAAGGAGCAGCCAACAACTATCCCTATAATTACAAAAAGAGGATCTCCTATCCCCATTTCATCTACACCAAAGGTGATTCCTGTCAATCCTGCTACTAAAGTTAATTCTTTTTCCCCTAAAATTGATAAAACTAGGATCTCAAGTGGTGATAACCCGTGCAAGTGATGATCTCCACTTCTGGGTCTTTCGATATTATTGATCACCTAAAAAAGACCAAGGTTCAAATCTCAAGAGGCTGAATATTATCAAACCCATCCCAAGGCTTTTGCTAAAATGATTCACTTTGTCAATTCCCATTCTAAAACTACCTCTAAAGACCTTTTACCCCCTCCTTCTTTTGCACCACAGCCTAATCTGGTAGCCGTTGTCACCTCACCCAATGACAAAATCAAACCATTCTATGTAACACTCCTTATAGCTGGCCATAGTGTTATGTTTGTGGAGCCTATTTTCATGTTAAGTGCGGTACACCTTCTATGTGTTACACTCGGGTATGGGTAATGGGTAACCGTTATGGGTTGTTTTTGGGCCCACGTTTTTTTTGGTACCATTGTTTTGTAAAACCGCCTCTTCGGTTACCCATAGGTTTATGGGACAATTTTGTTTTTCCCCATGGTTTTGATACCCACGGTTTTGTAAAACTGTTTAAGCAGTTGTCTATTTATATGGTCTTATGCATATGATAGATGTACAAGCAAATGTATTACAGATGTGTTTTGAATTCGGGTTTGAATTCTGTAGAGTTTTTTGAGCATAGCTCCAAACGGATTTGGGTATTGTATTGAGAGAGTGAAGGCTTGTAATAAAATCTGAGAAAGTGATTCTTGGTGGATGTAGCCCAAATTGGGTGAACCACATTAAATATTGTCTCTCTGTGTTGTGTTATTTATTCTGCACTTTTATTTGAGATCTGTAATATTTTCTACATATTAGTTTCTACTGTTGCGATTCTGTAAGAGATTATTCCGCATATTTTATCTCTTATTTCCTAACACATAGGCTCAGTAATTACGTCATAGACTCAGGAGCATCAGACAATGTAATGCCTGCCAAAGTAGCTCACGCCTTAGGCTTGACTCTCACACACACTTACAGATCTTGTTATTCCATGGAGAGTAAGGAAGTACCCTTGGTCGGAAGAATTAAGGATGCACAAGTGGATTTTTCCACTTTGCCAGAGAAGAAAGTTTTGGCTACTATCCTAGTAGCAGACATTCCCCCTTCATACGGGATTTTGCTAAGCAGGAACTTCTGTAAGGATGTGGGTGGAGAAATTCAAATGGATTGGTCACATGCCCTCATACCTGTTAATGGGCAAATGAAGAAGCTGCTGCCTGAGAAGCAGTCTGAGTATATTGTACAAAAAAAGGATGATCCCAAAGAAAAAATACTCTATGAGGATATGGGGCATGGCAACTACATGATTATGTCTCCAGAAGAAATCCAACTCCCGAAAGTGTCACCTAAAGATCCTAATGGTGTTTGGATATTAGAGTTTGATGGAAGTTGTTCTTCAGCTGGTTCTGGAGCTGGTGTCATATTGGTGTCGCCTGAAGGAAGCATTCATCCTTTCTCATTCAAGTTGCAATTTGAAAATACCAATAATACAACAGAGTATGAAGCTCTCATTCTTGGACTCCAGGTGGCAAAAGAACAGGGTGTGAAGAATATTCTAGCTCGTGGGGATGCGGAATTGATTGTCAAGCAAGTTAGAAACCTCTTCCAGGTAAAAAATGGAAGGTTGAAACATTACAGGAATCAGGTTTGGGATTCCATTGAATTTCTTGACGCCTTCTCCATCGAAGAAGTGCCTAAGGAGAAGAATACCAGGGCTGATTCTCTAGCAGTCTCAGGGTCATTGCTTATTCCTCATCTTGACTTTTCTCAAGATAAGTTCACCATTGAAATGATTCATATACCCAGTGTACCTGATAATACAAGTAACTGGCAAGTTTTCAATAACGATCAACACTTGCTTTCTTTCTTAGAACTCAAGGATAATTTTGAACAGTTGTACTTTGAAGGAAGCAATAATTTGCCTTGTGAAAGTGTGCCCTTTCATGAAGAATCCACCCAAGAAGAAGAAGCGGATCAGGATGGATGTATCAAACTCAAAGGAAACAAGATTCCAAAAGGATTGGTGAGTTTAGAAAAACTGTTTGACAAACACAACAGGTATGTAAAGTTTAGAGCTTCTACTGGACCCCAACAATCAACCGAATATGACAAAATCAATATTGGGAGTTCTACTGATCCTAAACTCGTGAACATTGGAAAATGTTGCACCCCAGAAGAAAAGAAGAAGGTAATTAGTCTGTTGAAAAAGTATAAAGATGTTCTTGCTTATTCCTATGAAGACTTAAAAGCTTTTCAACCAAAGGAGATGCAACATTTTATCCCTCTCAAACCTGGGATTAAGCCTTTTAAACAGAAGCAGAGGCAATATAATCCTAAAATAGCTGACACAATTTTTCAAGAAATACAGAAGTTATTAAAAGCCAAAATCATTTTTCCTATCCATCATTCAACATGGATTGCCAATATTGTGCCCGTTAGAAAGAAAAATGGTGAGATTCGTATCTGTGTTGACTTAAGGAATCTAAATCAAGCTTCCTTGAAAGATAATTATCCCTTATGGATCAGGTCTTGCAAGCAGTAACGGGATCTGAAATGTTGTTTATGCTTGATGGATTCTCAGGATATAACTAGGTAGAAGTTAATACCACAGACCAACACAAAATGGCTTTCACTACCCATTGGGGTACCTTTGCTTACAAAAGGATGCCTTTTGGGCTCATCAATGCCGATGCCACTTTTCAGAGGGCTATGGATTTGGCCTTTGGAAGTTTGAAAGGAAAGTGTATCGTCGTATACCTTGATGACTTGACTGTATTTTCTAAAACAAGGGCGGATCATTTCCAGCATCTAGAGACAGTTCTGCTAAGATGTAGAGAACATGGGATCTCTTTGAATCCTAAGAAATCTATTTTTTGTGTCACAGAGGGGAAATTATTGGGGCACGTTGTCTCCAAAGATGGTATAAAAATTGATCCTGAGCGAGTTCAAGCTACTCAGCAAATTCCTCTTCCAACCAGCAAAAAGGGAGTGCACTATTTCTTTGGTAAGATCAACTTTTTGAGAAGGTTCATCCATGATTTTGCAGAGCTAACTTTGAATATCTCCCAAATGATGAAAGGAAAACAAATGTTTGGTTGGTCTCCTGAAGGGAAAGAAGCCTTTGAAGGTATTAAAAGGGCCATTGCTAAAACTCCTGTTTTAGCATGTCCATATTTCAACAAAGATTTCATTATCTATTTCTATGCCACGGATAACACCTTGGCTGCTGTTTTGACTCAAGAAGATTCTAATGAGCACGAACTCCCAATTGCATTTATGAGCTATATTCTAAAAAATCATGAGTTAAAATACACCATAATGGAAAAACATGCTTTTGCAGTGGTTAAAGCTGTCAAGCAGTTTCATTTTTACATTCTTAACTCTCACTCCACGGTGTTGGTACCAGATACAACTATCAAGTCAATTCTCACACAGTAGGAATTTGGATCCAAGAGAGGGAACTGGGTGGCCAAGGTTCAAGAATATGATATTGACATCAAACTGACCAAGCTCGTCCGTGGAAAATGCCTGTGTGAACTCATCGCTGTAGGAGCTAAACATGAGTTACTGGAGGATAAAGTTGGTCTTCCTACAGTTCTATTTCTTAGCTCAGTTGATGAATGGTATACTAATATCACTCAATTTCTCACCTATGGAGAATGCTCCTCTCATTTGACTACCAAAGAGAAGAGAGTCGTTAAACTGAGATCAACCCAATATGTGTTGTGGGAAAACGCCTTGTTTAAACGTGGGTTAGATGGAAGGTTTTTGAAAAGTGTGGACAAGGAGCAGCAGAAGAAGCTACTCTCAGCTTTTCATGATCAGGCATGTGGAGGGCATTACTCATCAACTGTCACTGCTCACAAGATTCTTCGTGGGGGATATTACTAGCCTACCTTGTTCAAGGATGCATCAAAATGGGTTGATAAATGTGAGGCTTGTCAGACTTTCGTGGGTAGACCCAAATTGGCCTCCTTGCCCCTGAAACCAGTTGTGATCGAAGAACCTTTTCAGCAATGGGGTTTGGATTTCATTGGAACACTTAATCCTTCTTCTAGTGCTGGTCATACCCATGTATTAACCGTCACAGATTATTTCACCAAATGGGTAGAAGCCATTCCAGTAAAGAGTACTATTTCAAAAGTAGTATGCAGTTTTATCAAAGAAAACATCTTGATAAGGTATGGTGTGCCAAACAAGATTGTGACAGATAATGCTTCAAACTTTTCTTCAACTGAGATGATGACTTTTTTCTATGGATATGGCATCTCCTTGGCTCACTCCTCAGATTACTATCCTCAGGGAAATGGAAAAGCAGAAATAACAAATAAAAATCTGGTGGCCATAATAAGGAAATTAGTCAATGAATCCCAACGGAACTGGCACAAGAAAATCTATGATGCTCTTTGGGCAGATAGGATCACACCTAAGAGAGCCATTGGGATGTCTCCTTTTCAGGTAGTATACAGAGTGGAGGCCCAATTGCCAGTTACAGTGGAGCTTCCAGCTCTGCATTTAATGAAGGCCATTGAAGATACCAGTTTCAATGATTCTTTGGATAAGAGAATCATGTATCTTCACAAATTGAATGAGGACAGATTGGAAGTTGCTGATAGGATATCTGCTCACCAACAGAAAGTAAAAGTCTTATTTGATAAGAAAGACAAGTTCAAGGATTTCAAAATTGGAGACACTGTTTTGTTGTGGGATAAAAGGCATGAACCTCGTGGCAACCATGACAAGTTTGATTCCCTTTGGCTCGGACCTTTCAAGATCAGGCACTTCGCTGGTAAGAATTCTTTTTACCTTGATTATATGGATGGTTCTTATCTCCCACTTCCTTATAGTGGGCAGTACCTGAAACTGTTTAAGTCTTAGGTGATTAGGAAGTCCTTTGTATATTTTGTATAGTGTGTGTCCTCCTTTCCTTCCCTTGTTTTTGTGTGTTGTTTGTGGTGTTGTCTTCTGTATTGGTTTGCTTTTTGTCTCCGTGGTCCAATGGATAAGTTACTGGTCTACTTCCCCGAGTTTGTCTAAATTCCTTCCTTGTCTCATTCTTTGAATTTATGCCAAGTCATCCCCAGAAGGAGCTAGTTGTTGTCCACTCAAAATTCCCCTGCTTTTAAGAAGTTGAAAATTAAATTTTGAGGTTAAGTGTCTTTTCTGTTGTCCTGGTGATGTGAAAAGTCAGGAAATTGGGAAAATCTGTGTTTTTTGGGTCATTTTGTGTGTTTTTTGGGCCTATCGGACATTTTTGTCCCACATGTCCGAGGTTCATTTGGGCTCTCTGTTCCCCGATCGGCCGGTTTACCCAAAGTCCGTTCTTTTCGGGCCCGTCGGAACTTTTTGTCCCACATGTCCCAAGTTCGCCCGGACCCATTGTTCCATTTTCGTCCGATTCGGCCGAATCGCGTATTCCGCGTACTTTCGTCCCACATGTCCCAAGAACATTTGTGCGTCTTTTCCCCGCATCGCCCGAATCGGCCGAACTGCGTACTTCGCGCTTTTGCGTCCCTCATGTCCCAAATAAACCAAGTGCCATTCATGCTAATTTTTCCCGCTCTACTCGAATATCTTGCTTTTCAATTTGGTAGATGTGTATTTAATGCGCATTGATTGTCTTTCTCTCTCCTAAACGGCTACATAATGAACTACCCCTATGCGTTTTTGCACACTACTTTCATGCTATCTATTGCTCGAACCCTTGCAACCAAAATTTCTGCACACGTATCCATTTCCCTTGCGATTCCATCCCAAGTATAGCTTGCATCTTGCTCTCCGAGTTACTATCAACATGAAGATCAAATTCCATGGGTAGGAACAAGTTTCACCACTCGAGTCTGTCGTTCTCGATATCGGGGACAGTGAAGTTCGCCACCTTGATTTTGGGGATTTTTGGGCAAGGATGACATATGCAAAACCTTCAGCTATGGCACAGATGATTCATAACAGTGGCTTGGCATTCGCCGGTGGCTTCCCAATTTCAGTACAATGTGCAGACACTGTACTCGCTTGCGGAGCTCATTTCAGTCCCGACTCAAGCAAACTAATGAACGTGCATGGAGAACTCATTACCAAGTTAGATGCCACCACCATTAGCACTGCCCTAAGGATTCCAAAAATGGACAATGCTATAGTTATCTCCCAGAATCAAGCACAGGCCCTTTTCGATCAAGACAATGATAACTATAAGGCGCAGGTGGCGAAGTCCTGGCTAAAAAACCCTAAAAAGGGGGCATCTTGTCTATCCAAGACTCTTTTCCGTGTGGATTTCAATGAAGAATTGTCGGATTTCATAATCCTACCGGCTCGCGGTCATGGGTTTACCCTCTACAAATGAGTTCCATTTCTGGATGTGCCCACTTATCAAATATGGTGTGCGAGGGAACTCAGAATATGAACTGGTCAGAGATCATTAGTATTAACCTGGCAGAGCAACTGTCAAATGTGTACAGCAAACTAAGAAATTTTATATGACTTCATACCTCATGTATACTCTGGCAGCATCGAGGCAATGGTTTGGCTTCTCATACATCGATGCTCACAAGGATGACCCCAATGTATGCCTACTGCCCGCAGTTCACCCTGGAGACTAGAAATCACAATTTCCAAAGGGTGAATGATGCTTTCACCATGTACATGGTTAGGCTCTTCTAGAGAGAGACACCGCAAGGAGATTTTTTGATGAGGCTATGAATCTGATATCACACTACTGTGCCTACTTTATTCAATTTAGAAAATTTTCCTATATCAGGGTTGCTGGCTATGAAAGAACTCCCCTCGAGCTTCCTATATTCTGCAATGACAAAATGGCCTTGATAGAAGTATGCAGGTAATTGGAAAAATTGCATAGAACTTGCAGAGATAAGAAAATTTACTGGCTTACATTTCCCCATCTCTTTGGGAAACTACACCTGCAAAACAACCCTGGACGCACAAAATATAGAAAGAGCCCTAGCTCCCATCACTGTCCATTTCTTCAAGCCAAGAACTTATTTTGACTTAAAGAAGTTTATTGAGCAGAATATCAAGATAACCTATCATCATAGGGCAGATACAGAGGACTATTGGGCTGACTGTGCTGATGATTTTGAAGCCAGAAGGAGGCATTATGGCAGTTTTTCCCTACAGTTAATTCAAGAACTTGGCTTGTACCAAGTTCCTGAAGGGCTCCAGGATGAAAATTCTAGCCTATACTCATATGAGTATGACAACGTTGTCAAACACACCCCCTTAGAAGACTTGGATTGGTTTAAAAAGGAAAAGGATGATTTGGCTGAAATCCTAGCCCCGGTCTTAGTGAGGACCAAGATTTGGTTTGATAGGAAAGTTCGTGAGCACAGGAGGCACTCAGGGGAATCCTCCTCCAAGGATGCTTCAACACCAAGGAGGGAAGCATCAACACCCAGATTAGAAGCACCTGTGAAAACCCCTCCTGCCTCGTCAACTCAAGGACCTGCAGTCTCTACTCCTTCCTCATCCACCCAGGTGTATCAGAAGAAATTCAAAGAAGTTAAGAAGGAGCCTGTGGAAAAAGACCCCCTGAGGAAGCATGCAGAATTACCTTTGGGACCAGAGAACATTATTGTTCTTAGTGAAAGTGAAGAGAGTGACGTTCCAGCTCCTGCAAGCGCCCCTGAAGCTCCAATGGATAAGGATAAAGAAGTCCAGAGCACTGAACTTCCAAGCACTGTTGACTCCTCTGCACCAGGAGCCCCAAGCGTTCCACTCATATCTCAACTTGAGATAATAGCAATACAAACCTTGGGCGCCATGATTTCTCTGTCTCTTGTTCCTCTTGTCCCACCTGCTTCTTCCTCCTCCTCTTTCACATGGCTGCAACCTCTTGTCGACAGCAGGAAGAGAAAGTCTTCCTCCCGGATCTCAAGACCAAATTTTGATGTTGTGGCAGCCTTGTTAGGCACTACTCCTTCTCACACGAAAAAAGCTAGAATTACCTCCAGGATAGTGTCTGACGCTCAAGGCCAACAATTCCTGGAGATAGCCAAGCCTAAGGTAGAAAAACTTGAGCAGGATTTACAGGCGTCTGATCTTGAGCTCTCAAGAATTCCTATGGGAGAATCTACCCCTGAAGGTGAGATCCACAATCTTCAGGAAACAGTTACCAGAGTCATTGGGAGGGTAGAGAAAGGGCAGTAAACCATTGAACAGTTGGAGGAACAAGCCCAGATTCTTACAAGTTTCATCAAGTCCCTGTTGTCCAAGGATAAAGTTTTGGATCCTACCCCATTGACTACTCTTCCACCACCTGTAATTCTGAGCCAGGATGAAGTGCAGAGTATCAAGGACATGCACAAGTATTCTGTATATGGAAGGGCTATGGAGGCCATGGTGGATGATATGCTGGTTGTAGGATTAAACTTCATTGATGAAGCCTTCAAACTCCACGGGAAGGTGAACAACTTGCAACATAAGCTCTCCTCCACTATTGGGAGAATTGATAAAGAACTTAAACTTTGGAGCAGTTGCATAGTAGACCTCCGCCTCATGGGACAAATAGATGAAAACATTTTATTGGCAAGCAAGGCCTTTGAAGATACAAAGGATAATTTGTCAAAGTCCTGGGTCTACAGCGTGGAATGTAAGATCAAGGTCCTGGAGGAGGCTTTGGGAGAATTAAGGAATAGCTGGTAGAAGGGTGAGGCCTTCAAAACACTAGTTATATCTGCCTTTAAAGATATACATTGCCATCTTCATGATGAGACTTTTGGTGTGCCTCTCACTTTACAAGAAATCAAAGCTCAATTCAGAGCTTTTGTCAAAGGGGATCTATTCAAGGAAAGCTCCATTTCCAAGGAAAAAATGAAGGAGATATGTTCTCTTCAATCTGCCATAGAAGAAGCAAATAAAGATTATCATACTCATGTCGAGTTCGATAAGGAAATGGAAAAGTACCTCGGATTTTGGACTCATTCTACCACCAACACATCAGTCCATGTGGCAGAGACACAGCCGAGGCGTTGAAGAGATTCAGATAGCGGATCTTAAAGTCGATGGGTCCGTCCTAGTCATAAGCACCTGTCTTCTTCTCCTGGTTCTTCTCTTCTCTTCCCCTTCTTTCTCTCGGATTTGTTGTAATTAGTTGGGGTATTACGATTAGCAACCCTTTAACTAATCATTAGTTAAAAGAAGTAGTTACCAAGAGTTACTGATTTGTAAACTATATAATGGCCTCTCCTCGCCATTTTCCAGGAAGGAAGAACTTGGCTTATTTTTGAAAGTGTAAATAAATCTTAAAGAAATCAATACAGAAGGACTTTTCATTCTTTGTCTATCTGGTTTCCTTTATTCCTAAGCTATTCATTTAATCTTGTTAGATCATTTGTTTGTATTATGCTGAGAAGCTTTGTATTCTTGTAGATGTTATTTACAAAACTTTGTTTATTTTCAAATTTCATCTTATTAATATGATACAAATGATCTTGTTCCAATTCGTTGTACCCTCGCATGCATAAGGAATTACTCTGTCATCTATAATTCTGAATGGTGCCTTTCTGCTCGTTCTCGCATTTTCATTCCTCAGTCCTTTTGTAATTGATGATCCTTATAGAAAACACTTTCATAATATCCAAGTTCCACAGTAAAATCATGCTTTGTATATGTGTAAATAGGTTCGTTTCTGAATAAGGGAACCTCTCCCATTAAAGAGGAGGGACTTCTTGTCCCCTGACTGTTGCTCTTCTTGAAGTCCTTTTTGGCGACCAACACTTCCCTAATAATATCACTCAGGGACTATCTGGAAAAAGATGAAGATTACAATGTGGCTCGACTAGTATAGTTATAGCTACTTTATGAGAAATGTATGAGGGCCTTCAATCATTTGAAGGTATACCAGAATTGAGTATCAAGAGGATACACCAAATGGATGATACCTTTCCAGTTTGAGGTAGGAAATATAGTATTCAAATAAAATCAATTCAACACCACCAAGGACCGAGAAATGAAAGGTATGTTTGAGTCTAATAGGTTAGGACCGTATGTCATAATTGCTAAATATGTTTTAGGGGGCTGTAAAATTTCTCATTAGGATCATGAGGAACTCAAGGAACCCATGAATGCAATACATCTCAAATGATTATATGCTTGAATATGGAGTTGCTTCAAAAATTGAAAAACAAACAAAAAAAAGGTCATACAAGTGTGAAAACCACGCAATTATGACACTTTGGACAGGTCCCTAGGTGAAAATTGGTTTCTTGCTTCTAGGGAGGATTCATTATTCACAAGCACGATTCATATCGAGAGAAAGTATGCTTGATTTAAACAGAAGATAAGTTTCCTACATTTGGAAAGTGTTGTTGAACTTATCCTTCATGGCCTTGATCCGGCTAATCTACTCTTATATATATGTGAAGTATTTTCTTTTGCATATTCCTATCTAATGTTGGGGGCACCTTCACATATGTACCTTCTTTCAAATATACATGTCACATTCTACCTTTGTATACTCCCATCTAACGTTGGGGGCATCAACACTTCTTTGTTTTGTGTACATAGCTTCGAAAAACTTTACAAAACACAAAAACATTCAAATATGTTAGAAAAACCCTAAACATCTAAAAATCCTTGTTAGGGATGAAGCTACAAATACAACATAACATTGTCTTATGGAAATCCCGATAACAATGTGAACAGTAGCCTTGACAAATATCTTTGAGATAACTCAAAAACAGTAGAAAACCTTTCAAAATTGACACGCAAAAACAAAGTAGTAGTTTACATAATTTTAGTTATCGGTTTGTATAGTTTTAATTGCATTGTTTTTTCATGTTGTGTGCTTTAAAATTGAATTCATTTGCTTCCTTAGATTAATTATTACTTAAATCTATTGTATATTGAATTGAGTTCATTTTAGCTAGCATATTTGTATATAGTTTTAGTTAGATTTGATAAAGTTGTGGTTTTTTGTTTTCTTGTACAGTTGTTGTCGTCATATCATCTATCATCTATCATCACATTTATACATCATATATCAATACAATCTAAGTTTCATCGTCATGAACATGAAAAACAAAAATGTATGCTAAGCTAACATCATATAATATCGCCAAGAGGGGCAAGAGGGACTGCATTTTGTCCCCCCTTGAACATAAACCATAATAAAAACGTTGACAATCATGAGTGTCACATACAAAAAAACATAATATCATATATTGCTATCTCATAAATCAAGAAACATGTGATATAATCATAACACATCATGAATAGGTCGATAATCACACACACACACACACACACACACACACACACACACACACACACATATTTGTGTGTTTCAAAAATCAAATGTCCATATACAATGTGTCTCTGTATATAATCATCTGGATACAAAATATGTCATCATAGGCATGGGTCAAAAATGTGCCTTCATAGCAAGGCATAGCCAAAAATAATACATATACATAGATAAAATAATGTTCCTTCATATCAAGGAATACATCCAAAAGTGTGTACATCTGTAAATATCATCATGAATAAAATAAAGTCATGCCTGACTTGATCTCTCATGAGGACTGACTAGCTTCCGAGGTGGTGGAGGACCAATCACCTATAGCTGCTTCTAATGTCTCAGCTGCTCTACATATTTGGATGATGTCATTGCTGTGTGAGACTGTGAACTAGAAATGCTCATGGAATGATGGCTAATGTATGGAGCTCTTTGTCCCTCTGGGAAAACCTCATAATATAGTGATCTGTAATAGGCAAATTTTCTTGTACTTGTAGCTAAATCCATGTGTACCTAACGTGTAACAGCTGCTCTGGAAGACTGACGAAAGGATGCCACCTCTGATGATACCCTAGCTACCTTGGCCTATGATATAGTCCACTCGGCTCAGAGCTGGCTCACTCTGCCATAACCTTCTGCAACTATGTTTCTAGATGGTCTCTCTCCCCTTGAAGATGGGCCCTATCTGACACTAACTGATCCCTCTCAATGATAATCCTATGACTCTCTAAGGTGACCTGCAGCTGAAGAGCTATAACCTACTCTAGATGATACCGCAATGCGATTAGCTCACTTATTCCCTCTGGAATTTGATCCCATTCCCCACCTTTGGGACTCTGTGGTAGATTTCCCCATCCATCTCCTCCACCTCCTTCTGATATGTGTGGAGGGTTAATAATGGGATCCTGCTGTGGAGGCTATTGTAGATGTGCCTATGGAATTACCTACTATAAAGTAACATCAGACCCACCAACATACCCGTATGAGCGATCGGAATATGTGAATGAACCTATAGTTATACAGGAACCTATATCAGTACTCTCTATACATGTGCCTGCCGATGGATCTATCCCTATACACCTTCATCATCTCCATTTGATTTGACATGATCATCACTCCCATTCTCACTTTCACTACTTTTCTGGCCCCTCCGCTATCCTCTCTGTTTACGGGGTGGCTGCTCTGGTGGTGGCCACACCCCTATATCCCATAAATCCTGTGGGATAGTGAGCCTCCTAGGATGAATTGTAACATATCATACGAAATAGGACAATGTAGTTCTTGGATCTACAATTTTTTATAACAAAATCCATACCAACAGAACCATCTACTCAAAAATATCTCTAGCCTGCTGCAACCTGATAAAAGGGTCAATTTCAAAAGTCTCACTGGCATGGAATTCATACCATATCTCAGGCATGGGCACATCCCATATTTCCTCAAACTTCCATTGTATTCAGTCAATCATGTAGTACTCCCTAATATATATGCAACTTCCAATCATCAAAAGCTCAACCATAGCAAGACTGAGCTCAACTGCATCCTCTGGCCACTGATAATGTCTATAAGGCCTCCAAACAATCATCTAGAACTAAATTTCATACAAATAACATCGATAAAAATATGTATCCCCATGTGTCCACATACATCATTGCCAATGGGAGTCCAACGAAAGACTAAAGACTCATCCATGGCCTGAGCTCATAACATTTATGCAAGGTGACCAATAGTTATATGGTCCCATGCCCATATCTATAGAAGTGTTTCCAGACCCACTGTCTTCTAACGGTAGTAGGTAATCAAATGTAGATCCACATATAGATGTGAAAATATATATTGTCCCCAAAAAAAGTTCTCTTCTCTAAGATGGCCTCAAATCACACTAATTAGGCCTAAAGGAAATGATGTGCCTATCTTGTCAATAAGCAGAATGCCACTGACAAGATCCATGAGATAAACTAGAATGCGATGTAACCTCAGATCTATGAAACATTGATGTACCTGTACTATCATGTTTCATCGATCTATCTCATCTATGCCAAAGAGTCCAATCAAGTTGTCGGTAATATGTGCCACGTCACTCTTATACTCAATCAATTACCCTTGAATTGGCACTCATAGAATCCTCCATACATCCTCCAGAGTGACTGTCATCTCACTAGTCAGAAGCTTGAAACGTTGGCTCTCGTTGTGCCACCTCTCAACTAAGGCTGTAATGAGGTTGTGATCCATGGTGATATGAGGCATCTGTGCCACGTAAGTAAGCCTTATAATGTATAAATTCATGTCCAAATAATGTGTCTTGCATCGCAAGAGGGTCACCTCAAAATTTTCCAATCAGCCATGTCGCTCCCGCACTTGTAAAATAGGTAGCTACCTCTACAAAAGCAAATGAATCCTACTAGAACCTTAGGATTCTTATTACCTTTCAACTTGAGTACACCATCCTCATCAATCCCTCTGATTCTTTTTTTATATTCTTCAGCCACTGACTGTCTATGTGGGTATTCACTTCCTTTGAAGAAGAGGCTGTTGAAATTATTTCTCTGTTCTAAGAAGGCTAAAAGCTAGTTGTCTTCATTGAAAACCTCCTAGTGATTTACATTATTCGGCACACTGGGTCTGAAAACCATCTCTATGGAATACTTCTTTTTATCAAAAGAGGGGTGTGGTATCATCAAAGAACCTAACACAACAAGATGATCAACCTTTTCATTTTGTTCATGGGGAACAAATTGTATATAGAAAGCATCAAAGGATTCTATGTAATCTAATACTCTATCCCTAAAATTTTTTAGCCGTGAATTATTCACTTGGTACTGATTCTGAAATTTTTTCACAATTACCTCTGCATCTCCTATGCATATCAATATTTTAATTCCCATGGAATTTGCTATATCCATGCCTAGGATAACGGCTTCTTATTCTGCAATATTGTTTGTACTTTAAAATTGGAGCTTGAAAGCAAAAGGAAACAACTCACCTGATGGAGAAACCAAAACCACACCAGATCCTGATCCTGAACTGCAATGGCTTCCATCAAATTCCATATTCCATTGTTTGTCTCCATCTTCTTATGATATAATAGGCTCATCATCCTTTCCTTCAGAATTCATGAACCATGTTCGTTTTCTTGATAAAGAATATCTACCCTAGGATCTTCCGATTTTTGCACCATATATTTCATTTTTCCCATTGGCAACAATTTATTTACTTGACATTTAACTAGAATATTCACTGAAGACCAATCCATCTAAATTTCTCCTCCCAAATCTCTACAGAAGCTTCTGCTCAACAAAATCTTGTATGAGGCCGAAATGTCTACTACCAGGATAGTCAATAACACCTTCTTCTTAGGAAAATCAGCTAAAGCAACTTGGGCATCCTTTATTCTCCTCATAAGAAGGAATTCTTTAATTACCATAGAATAAAACCAATATTTAGCCCATGTTAGAGTCGGACCAAGGGCATTAGCTACTTTTATTGGCATCATGTTATCAGAAGCACCTGAGTCTATGATATAGTTGTTCAGCTGATAACCTCCAATAAGAAGAGAAAGGTAGAACAATTCGATCTTATCACCCTTGGAAGCACTTACCGCTAGAATTTTTTGAGATGATGGGGAAGTAGGAGTCGATACTAACCCTTTGGAAGAGGGTATGAAAGAATTGGGATTTAGGTTACTACCTTTGATAAACCTGAATAGTTTATCAAACTGTTATGGATGGGTCTGCAAATATTAAGATTTAGATATTTGGACCTTAGACCTTTTGTCATGATCTATGATATAAAAAGAGGATGAAGCAAATGTGTCTGACGTGGTGGAAGATTTGGAAGAAGATACTACTTTGGGAGACAGAGTTATTTTGGCAAAAGTGGTAGATTTAGAAGCTACTGTAGGCTTATTAAGTACCTTTGAAGATTTGTTTGACACATTTACTATTTTTGAAGTGACATTAGAAACTTTAGAAGAAGACTCTTTAACAGATGTAGACTTGGGATACTTACTTTTTTCATCGGAGGTCCTCTTGGATGCAACAAGGTCTAGGTTTTCTTTAGTAAATTCCATGGAAGGATTCAGTGTAGCTCCTCTGTTTATTTTAGTAGACGAAGTTACCACGAGAGAATCTACATCTTTCTTATTCTTAGGAGTAGAACCAAAAGAACTTTACTTTTTTGAATGAAAATGAGTGAACACTACGCAGGAGAAACTTGTGGATCACCTTCTTCAATTTCATCTCCAGATGGGTACTCGAAATACCCAATCTTAGCATCTTTGACTTCTTCAATTCCGATCCCATATTCTTCTTCTTCATCATCATCTTGTCCAACAATCTCATCCTCATTATCACCTTGTGTATCACAGGTTGCATTGACAGTGGAGCCTCTAGTGCGAGTATTTGAGGTGGTGGGAAAATCCCTCAATCATTTTGGTGTATCACCTCATTTTAAATTCAGTTACAATAATATTTTTTCCCTTAAAATTCCAATAAACCCCAGAAAAATAGTTTAGGATACATCAATAAGGAAATGGCCTTGATACCGGAGACTCACCTTGACAATAGGTATACCCATAGACCTGATGTGTTTCCATTGTATCTATAAAAGTAATGTAGTAAATAAAGTTTAGAACCCCTATTGTTATCCATCAAGCAGGGTGCACTTCTAAGAAACAACAATATCCATGGCTAGCTTAGTAATTGCTAAACGGGGTGTCCACATACCATTTCTAGTCTCTCCACGAAGGATGAGACAAAAAAGTGGAGATATTGTAGATCATGTGATTTGGGATGAAGGAAATGATGTGTTTGATGAGATCTCTATCTAGAAGAGCCATTTTGGAATGCAATTTGAGCTCTTTTTAGGATAGCCAAGATTGGGTGCATTTATAGAAGCGGTCTTAGATGATGTGAATATTGTTCTTCAAAAGGAGCATAGGAATATAAGGAATTTAAACAAAATTCCATCAAGGAAGTCGTTTCCATTCCACCAAAGCCATGACTTGATATTTTACCAAGCTTTCCAAATTATTTTGAGCACAAAGGTACCAACCACTTTGAATAGAATAGGGTCAATGAGAGTATTGGTAAAGCAAGTGCCTTTCTAGGCATTAAAACCATACAAGGATCCTTCTTTAATACCATTTTACAGGATCGCCTTCCATGCTTACTTTCCTTTCATGCTTCAGATTATCAATTTTGTGTAGGGTTCTTTTGATTGACATAAAATTTCAATGAGGCCTAAGCTTCTTGAATCTCTGGAAAGGCAATAGGTTTCAAATGCAACTCTATGAAAACCTTTATTTGTGGAGGCATTAGTCCAGAGGAATTATTTGATTAGTTTCTATAGGTTTTTCACATACTTCTTAGACATGAACCAACAGGAGGAGTAGTAAACATGTGTGGATTATAGAACTTTGGAGAAAATATGAAATTTCCTTGCTAAGGACAATGACTTGGTGTTCTAGTATTCCAACTTCCAAGCCACATGTTGCATGACATATTACGAAAGCTTTGTTGGAAAATCTTGAAAGGTAATGTGATCTGGAGGAGAATATGGAAGAAATAAGCTTCCTAAATATCCAAGAATTGATACAGTGTAGAATTTGACTTTGGGAGCTTTTCGTCAACTACAAAAATGTAGAAAATGGAGCCCATACATGAAAATGGCAGCTAGTCAAAGCTGAGTCAACCCTAGGACATGATAGAATTAACTAGAAAGCCATGACAAAGTGGAAAAATTGGTTTAAGATGATCGAATAGAGTTTTTGTTTTAAGCCTCTAGTCTTCGACACTTGAGTAAAATATTCATCATCAACGATAAAAAAAAATTCCACATGGTGGGTCCTCGGGCCACCACGTGGCTTACCACCAAAATGACACATTGTTCTATGTTACCACATTAGACTGATATATTCAATGAGCCACGGGATGAGTTCCATTGACTGAGCCACATAATTATCTCGATGATCAATTGGGGAAAGTTGCTTGCATTTGTTTTGGTAGAAAAAGTGAGGATGTGACCTAAGCCAAGAATGGATATAGTGGAGTGAATCCTTCTCAAGGATTATCTTCTCCACAATCCTTGTATGTGGGATAACATTCCAACCTATTAAACCTACCTAAGTTCTCGAAATGGTCAACATTATCCAAAAGGCCCACATGGAGGGCACTAAACTAGGCACGAGTAACATGGCTAAGAGGACTTGACGTGGAGGGGATGTGTAACAGAGAAAGCAGGGGTCACAGGCGACGTGGCAACAACATAGTAGGGAATGTGGTGGTCAAGTGGCTTCGTCATAGTGCAACAGTTTTGGGTCAGTCCAAACTGACTGAGAAAAATGGGTGCGGGGCAGTCGACCCCGCAACCTCCACCTTATTTACGTAGTAGCCCAACTAACTTAGCTAGCGATTTTGTTGGGATGTAAGCTAGCTAATAAAGCATATAGCCTAATATGCAGGTCTAGCCAAGGGCTGTATAAATGCCCTCTCCCACTCATTTGAACACAAGCTCCTCTTGAGCTAAACACAAGCCTGTTAAGAAAAGACCGAGGAGGCATATAGAACAAGGCCATGATATGGAAAATATTGCCGAAGGGAGTGCACTAAGGGGTACAAAGAAGAAAAATGTATTTAGTTGTTTGTAGAGTGACAACTTGTACATCGATTTTGATTATACAAATGTGAACATAGAATTAGAGTATACAAGTGTTAACATAGACTTCAAGTATACAAGCATTATGTTGTTCATTTCTGAAATAAAAAACATTGTTTTTCTCTAATCTTTTTAGATGAAAGGGGTTATGCACTCTCATTGCACTCTCACATTTTTGTATTTGTTTAATCTCTCTTTAAATTTACATATAACAATGGATTTAATTTGTTTTAACCAATTTGCAATTGAATTAACAATTAAAATAAATTTGAATCATGGTTCACTTGACTTCAACCATTAATAAAATGTTAAAAAATGCTCTAGCCTTCTAAAATACTATGTGAGTTTCAATTTTTTTGTACTCAAATCTATAAAATTCCATGTAAGATATAGCACAGGTAAAGGACCTATAAATTTTTTTTTTAAAAAAAAAAACCCAAATTTTAATTGGGTGAGGGGTGTAAAATTCGCATCTTCTTTGTTGACTTATGCAACATTTAATTTGTTTTTCATAAATATTTATGATGCGTTACACTTTTGGCTGGATCGCACCATCCATCCATCAAATCCATGTCTTGTTATTGTCTTTTTCAATTTAATTTTTTTGAACAAAACTATAGAAAGCAAAGAAAAATGAATATTCTTTAATAAAGGAAACAAAATATTCCCACAAATATTTCATATACACTTTACAATACACAATAAATATGACAGGTGGCATATTGTTATTGATTATGAGAAAACAATTAATAGCTATGGTGAAAGCAATATACTTACCTTTAGTAGTATAATAAAGGGAGAAGGAGGAATAATGGAGGCCTTAGAAAAATTAAGAAGGACATGTTTTGGAGTTAAATACACTGAAATTCTATTATAGGCATTTAATAATTCATATCGACAATGAATATCTACTCTTTCCAAGAAGAGTACTCCGGGCCCAAGCCAAGGAAAACAAAGTTGAAGTTCGAATGCATTTTGTGGGAACATTAGGGAGGAAAAATATTGTAAGTCCTTTTTTATAAGCATTATTTTCGAAGTCCTATTATAGGAAATGGAGAGATGAGGCTTATATTGTATTAGTATGGGAATGATGATTATATGACCTATATTGTAATATTTTAGGCATATAGAAAATAAAACCCACATTGTAATAACATAGGCATCATTATCCTCATCATCATTTGAAGTCATATATTATTATTATCAACAAGGTCAAGATAAGTCCTATTATTTAATAGGCACATTATAGTTTGGGAAATATTATTTTATCTCACTGATCAAGAGTCTTCTCAAGTTGGAGCCCGAAGATGTTATGGAAGCGAGGGATGTGATAAAGCAAGTTAGAGCTCAGAACCTTAGTACGTTAGGTGTATTGTTAGATTGTTGTCTTCAGAGGAGGATCATTATTATTTATTGAGCTCTTTGGTGGTAATTGTTCGCTGCTAACATCTAGAGACATAACACCATACAATGGAGGTGTTGAGGTTTCTGGAAGAATACTTATCACCGTGCAAAGGAGACGTTGAGGTATTCATTATACGGGAGTTACTATCAACTAAACCTTAATAGTGCAAAGTGTCTGGAAGACTGACCTGGGGAGCCATAGGACATCGTCAAGTATCTGGAAGACCGATCGAGGAGCCATAGTACATTTTACCATGGAGGAGAATAGTGGGATCAAATTTTCTTCATAAGATGGGCTAGCTTTTTGATGCTCATGATAAAGGTTCTTATTCCTTTTTGTATTCAAATTTTGTATAGATTATATTGTAATTTTGTACTAGAGTGCAGTTTAAAGTGGATAATAAATCAGTTTAATTAATGAACTTGGAGACGTAGGCATTCTGTCAAACTCTATTTTCAACCAATGTGCATTGTGATTCTTATTTTGCATTACATTTATTTAAAGTTTATTTACTTAAACGTGGTGAAATTGGTAAAACAATTTTAATCCTGTAAGGGTCTGTGGTTGAGAAAAAATGGTTCAATTTTCAGATCATAAACTGAATAATACTAAAAAACTTCAACATTTATCCATGGTTGAACATCTTCCAAATAATAGGTAACCAATCACGGGGGTGTAAGAAGGAAGGAATGTCTATAAAATTGTGTTTTTTGCTATTGAATGGAAGAGATATGAGTTAAAGAGAATGTTTCAAGGCACTATATAACACTGCTAATGTTATTTTCTTCTTTAATGAGCATAAGGAAGGAATCATCCTTGAATTGGACATTAAAAAATTAGGATCCATCTAGATAGGGAAAATAATGCCCTTGAAAATCCTGTGGGATTTAGATTTGGCTAGTAGGTAACCAAATCCTTAATTTGCAAGAACATAAAGGGAAGGTGCCAAAGGGCATCCTTGCTAGATGGATCTGAAGAGACCAAATGATGCTGAACTTTTCCCATTAATGGTGATATGGATGGATGGATAAGCATAGAGCATATTGACAATATGAATGAAATTTGGGCCAAAGCCCATGACTTTGAGCATAATAAGAAAGAAAGTCCATTCTATTCTGTTATAATAATTCTCAAGTTCAATTTTGATGAAGAGGGCTTGTTCATTGTATCTGCATGCTCATTCCATGCATTCCTAGACTGCAATGGTATTTTCAAGGATATAGCTCCCTTGAATGAAGCAAGTTTGTTCAAGCCCAACATTGACAGGAAGGATGTGTCGCATCCGAATTGCAAGCTCTTTGGTTATGATTTTGTATGACACATTAAGTAAAGTTATGGGATTGCAATTACTTAAATCATCTTGGGGTCTCCAGGTTTAGGGATGAATTTGATATTCCCTTTGTTGATATGGGGGCCAAGTGACTGAGACTGTAAACCTTCCATATAAACATGATAAAGGTCCAAACCAAATGTATCCCAAAAATCTTTTTAAAATTCATAGGGAAATCCATCGCACACGAGTTCCTTGTCATTGGCCATTTGCATGACCACTTCTTGTAAATACTCTAATGAAAGCAGACGATTACAGAAAATTTTAATCTATGCTAGAGAAACTTTTCATGGTACAACAGCCAAGCATCTGTTCAAGGAAACATTCTGTTTCGATGAAGGGACTTGGGCTTTAAACAATTGCTTGTAGTGTTTGAAAAAGGCATGTAGCATAAGTTGGGGATCTCTGAGCTAGGTTCCTCCATCACAAACGCCTTGAATTTGGTTAAAGGAATATTTGGATTTGATAAATTGAAAAACATCCTTTGAAACATGATCCCTAAATTTAAGCCAGTCAAGGTGGGCATGAATTTACAGCCTTCAAGAATTATAGTTTTCCAAAATTTAGAGTTTTTGTCTAAGTTTAGCCACCTAGAGTTGAAGGAGTTTAGAAAAGGGATTTCCTTCAAGTGCCATCACACTCATAGTAGAGTGGAGGAGGCAGAGGAATAATACCGACACCTAATATTAGCCAGTTGTTGCCCATATATTCTAAGGAACCTGACATCCCTAGTCATCGTGTTTGCCCACTACTAAGTCTAGCTAGACAGGAGAGGTGGATGATAATTATGTAGGTGACGTGTCTAAGGCACTAAATTCCACACTAACTTAATATGAATGAGTGTGGGCCCATGCTCCATCAAGTTCATCTTAAGAAAGAATTAGCCCTTGTGACAAAAGGGATGCTTGGGTTACTAAGTGATACGAAATCTGATGGGAAAGTTGTAAGAAAGGATGAAATATGACATCACTTCCACAATAAAATAATAAATGATGTAAAAATAAAAAATTCTTGAGTGGACAACATAGCTCTGTCAAGTCATTTGAAAACCCGATTCGATCAACGTCAGAGATTGGTCTAGTGAAAAAAGTTTTAGAGTTGGGAAGGCATGAGGTGTTCGAGTCATAAAACCCAAATTTATTAAGCATGTAATATAAGGCCTCCATTTTGCTAGGTGTCTATCATATAATAAGGTGCCCACATTTATTCGTGGGAAACTTAGCCATATTAAAGTTGGCACAAATGACCCAATAAGCATCAATAATTGCATTAGTTATCCACCACCATAGATTAACCCTTTCTACTACACAATTATGTGCATAAATGTTGATGATACCAAAAGGGAAACTTTCAATGTTAAAGAGAGCCCAAATGGCTCTATTGGTAGGGTCTGGGACATGATACATAATGAAATGTTGCCTTTTAGGGGGAAGGAAAAAAATTAATTCCCCACACCCCCATCATCGTGACTGTTAATAGTGAGGATGTTGAGACAGATAGTTTTACAAACCATTGATAGCTAAAATCTTGTAACCTTAAGTTCCTGCAAACAGAAATGATCCAGGTTCGCAATTTGTTTACGAGCATCACGAATAACATATTTGTGATTGGAGTCGATAAGACCCCTCACATTACATGACATATAATTTATTAGAAACGTGGGTCAACGGTCATACCGTCGGCATCTAAACCATCCAAGGCATCGAATTCATGAAAAATCATATTCCCTCATCGGTGTTAAGGTAAACACAGTTCAATCAAGTAAATTTTTGAATACATATTGTGGTAAATTATCCACATTTGTACATTTCCAATGTTTCTTTCAAAGCAACAAAATAATTTTGTATAGTTTCTTGATAATATTATCAATTTTCATATTATTATTTGTGAGTAGGCATTTATATTCATTTTTTGTTTCTAGAAATATTGAATTATTTTGAAGATTAGGACTAGGTGGAATGTTCATCCTATATGTACGAATATATAATAGTAAAATCATGAATTTAATTCCCTTTACCTTATCAAAATGTTCATTGAAAGATGGATACATGTTAAAGACTAACTTTTTTTTGAAAATTTATAATAAATTATTTATGAGTACACTCCAAAGCTAACTATTTTATGCTTGATGAGCCAATCAAGTAGTTAATATTTTAAACCAAAAGAAGTAGTCACTAATAATTTCTTTTTTTACTTATTTTACTTGAGCTAACTATGAAAATGTGACAATAAGACCAAAATTTATTTAGAAAAAAATTAAACTAAGATAGTATCTAGCAAATGAATATATCATATGGTAATGGATAAAACTAAACAATTGCATACGAATTAAATTCTATGGACAATATAAGTTATATATTATAATTGTTCTCATAATCAAAGAAAACGCATAAAAGTTAAAATAGGAATAGTTGAAAATATATGGTGATAGGGTGAACAATTCCATTAAACAATCCAAACCTATTTAAAGTAAAACGATTTGGGAATGGACTTGCAAAAAATTCACGTGTTAATATCTCTGGAAAATGTGATTAGAGTGAATATCAATATGTGTATAGAGAGATCTACTTGATGATGTTTGGACTTTCTTATAGAATTCAAGCAATGCACTCTTTATGTATTGCATTTCATAACCATGCATGCCTCATTGCCTAGTTATTGGTGTAGGGAATATTTAGAAAAGAGAAAGTTAGAGAGGCATGTATGCCTAGTCATTTAACACTCACTTTATTTTATAGCAATCTCTTCCCCTTTTGTAATATCTATCTCCACCGAGTACCGACCATTAGACTCCACCACCGAAAAAAGTCTAGTCTTTCCTCACATTGACTTGACTCGGTTATTCAAGACTTGAGTTACGGTAGGAAGGGAATACTCGACTTCCTAAATGATTGAATGCTGTCAGTGCATTTATTCAAAACAGTTGCAGCCAAATTGGAAAGAAGAAGCTTTGAAATTTCGTTCACACAATGTTCCAAAACATCTTTGATTTACTTATCTAGAAGATTGAATCGTGGTAAACAAAGTCTTGCATTTACCCACGGTCGTGGGCCCAGGGTTGGATAGCAGGACAGATTTGAATCGTTCCAAATAACGACCAAACCCTAAAGCTGTCAAACAATCAAATCGAAAGAAGAACATAGGTATACCGTGCCCGTCACGCCAACGAATATATTACAGTCCACAGCCGCGTGTACTTGTTTGAAAATTCAATTACCGGAGAAGCTTTAGTACAACGCTCGCTCCAGTTACATCAAATAATATGGCATATAATTTCATAGGCAAATTATGAAAAACTAAAAGACTCGTAAGAGGTTGAACGTGGGGGATTTCAGACATAGGAAAATATAAAATCGTTTTAAATAATATTAGATATTATAATAGAAGTAATAATAGACTCAATTTGAACAATTGATACTACATCTTTAAAATTTTGAAATGTAATTATTTGAGAAAAATTGAATGAAAGTTGTGAGAAATGTTATCTTCCACTTCATTGATGACTATAACAACGTTAGAGGGATTTTTTAAAGAAATATTGTTTCAAATTTTTAATAAATCATCCAAAATAGAGGGAAAAAAAAATTACAAAGAAAAAAGAAAAATAAAATGAATCAAATAAGATTTATTAGAGAATTAAAAATGATTCAAACAGAAGAAAACTAGGTCACAAATATTAGTACAACGTCAAATGTATCATAAACATACAAAAATTACATCAATAAAAAACAAACCTAAATGAATGGTAAATAAACACGTATATACAATTGCATAAAATAATTATGTAGTCCCCTACAAATTTTTTTATATATACGTAAATGGTTTTGATCTGAAGCTATGAACCGAGGGGCTATTGGCGCCCCACCCTTACATAGGGGAGAAGGCCAGTAGTGGTACACCCTAAGTTAAAGGGTCCACAAAATCAATTATTTATGATATGGGATTGTGATTTTTTCACTAATATGTAGTTTAGATTTGTGTTAACTTATATTTTTTGTTTGGAATGTTCAATTGGAGGGAAAACCATATTTTGAATTGATTTAAAATAATATATGTGAAAATGCTACAACCATGGTGGAAACCAATACTTGAATATAAGTGAAATTGCTTGAACATTGACTTTTTTGTACTTGTACATGGGTGAAAACTCTTACATGTCATGATGTGATTGGCTACTTGTACAAATTTTTGAACTTCAATAATCAAAATTTTGGTTTTTATTCCATCAAGTATTGAATATTTTAAATGCAAAATACTGTTCAAGTATTGGGACGTAATCACATAGTGGCCCTTCTCCCCTAGTTATGATCGACAGGATGCCAAAAAACATAGTCTACACATTATTCTTTTACAAGTGCCACCCTGATACAAGTATTTCAACAAACCTAAATATACATCGAGAAAGTTGAACACATAAAAAACTTCAGGAAATTAATCAGAAAGCTCTATGACCTCCTCCTTGACTCGAACCTTGGGATCGACCTCCTCCTTGGCTTGAACCTCGGCATCGATCTCGACCCCTGCACTCCCTTTGCATTTGTTGTAGTAACGCTCCACTTTCATCGCTTTCGCTGCCTTCAGAAGGAAGGCATAAGAATATTTTCCTTTGACCATAATCTAAGAGATATTGGAAGGAACAAGACCAATCGGGGTTGCCAGGGAATCAAGATCTAGAGGTGGAATGAAAGTTGGTCCTAAATCCTTCATCGTCTATTTCTTATAGACATCGACTGCAAATTCCAAGAGACCAGAGGATCTCCGTTCCATTTTGACAAAGAACTCCCTTGCAACCATTACGGTATCCCTTGCTACCATCTCCTGGAGAAAATCCGAGGGCATGCAAAACTAAGCAACCTCTTCCTCCAAGCCCACTGCATACTTCAGCTAGATGATATTGCGGGCTATCAGGATGACATCGTCTTTGTTCTTGCCAATGATTAACAGGTTTGAGACAAAAATAGAGGTAATTTCGGCATTCACCCTAGCTCGACCACTCCCCTGAATGTAGTTTTCCCCTAAAATGCGTTCGACCGCATTACAAATTGAACCTGAGGCGATGTGAAAGACTTTCTTCAGGCGAGAATGAGTAATTTTTCCCATAAAATGCCATCTCGCGGGATTTCCCTTTCAGTAAAAAGCATGGAAAGGTCGAAATAGCCATGAGACTGCTAAAAACAATCGACTTAGTGAACTCTGTATTCAAATCACAATAAATGAAAAATTCCCATCTGTTAAAACCATTCGCGCCTAATCAGCAGTTAACTCGGTGTCTCTTACAATGATGGCAACTAAGCATGGCCACTTATCGACATCCTTAGAAATGATTACCTCCTCAACTTGCATCAACCCTTCATTTGCTAAGCGATCGACTACTGAGTTGGCTTCCCTAAATATGTATCATATGCTCCATGATTCCACTTTTCCAAGCCAAAGGATAATGTTTGAGACGTATACGTCGAGAGCCCATTGCAGAACTTTACCAATGTTGTACCAATTGTCTTCCAAAAGTTCAAACCATGAATTTGCAACAATAATTTTCTTATATTGATGATTCTTATATCGATTTGTCGGTCACCAAATGAATTCTTTACGAAAATCAAGATTGTTCTTAAAAGAAAATTATGTCGGTCACTGCGTCTTCACTACCAAAATCAACTTCACCTTTTGACAACTGAAGATTTCTGACAAATGCAGATTTTGACGAAAAGGAAAACGATATTCATTAATTGAATGTGCAAATCTGATTCTAACATTATCTCTAAAAGCTGGAAATGAATTTATGTTTGAATCTACCTCTGACGAGCAGTTGTAGGAATTAATTTCTTTTTTGTATGTATTTTTGTTTGTGCTACATTTTTTATGCAAGAAGGGGAAAATAAAAAGTAGAAGTGTGGGAAAGAGAAGGACTACAGAGAAACAAAGCTCTACTGTTATTTTCCGGATATCAAATATATTTGCTGGTATTTATTACTGTTTTGTGTTGTGTCCATTATTGTTGCGCATTTATTTTGTCTACTTTATTGTTGCTGGGTGTATTTTCAATTTGTTGTTCATAATCTATGTGCCCACACCTCTTCCCATGCCTCTTCCATTCATTTGGTATCAAAGAAGGGGGTTTAGCCATCAAACTTAAGTTATTGTGCTTCCAAATCTCTACATAGTTTATTGACAACCATTAATGGTGTCCACATCTAGAGCACCTTTTTTAAGTCTGCAAACTCCACAATTCAATGCAAAAAATTATGAATATTGGTCCTTAACAATGAAATATCTTTTTATATCCCAAGATGTTTGGGATATTATTGAAAATGAGTATACAAAACCCGTAGACGTAACATCATTTAACGCACTACAATAAGCAAAAAAAAATCTCTTAAAAGAACAAAGGAAAAGGGATGGAAAAGCCCTCTTTTACATTCATCAACCTATGCATGAGAGAATTCTTACCAAATTTGCAGCACCAAACCAAGCAAAGGATGCATGGGAAAATCTCCAAGTGAAGTACCAAGGTAAGGATAAATTTAAAGCGTCAAAACTCCAGTTGTTTAGAAAAGATTTTTAGAATCTAAATATGAAATATTCAAATTCTATAGAATCCCTTTTTACACATTTTGTTGGGCTTGTGAATCAAATAAAATCACATGGGGAAACCATAGAAGATCAAAGGATAGTTGAAAAAACACTTGTTACTAGTCCACCTTATTTGCATGTGCCTTGTTTTCTTCCATGCACATCCCATACCCCTGCATGTATCCACTTCAAATATTCATATCATATAAGGGTCCTCTCCTTTGGATCACATTCTTCTACAATCGTCACATGCACCCCAAACAAGGGGGCATCTATTAGGTGAAAAATTATTCCTACAACAGTTTATAGCTACAGTACAGAATAACACAATACACAAACAACACAGTTACACAGTCACAGATTAGCCTAGAAACATACTTGGGTCCAAAAGACATAGTAGACAATAGTGCCAAGACCTGGATAGTAGTAGTGGGAACTTGTGTCCCCTTGGGTGCATGTGTCATGAGGGTAAAAATAATCAAATTTTCATTACAACACACTCTTCAGCAATTTACACCACAGTTCTCAAGTAGTAGGCACTTGTCTACAGTTACAAAATTCAGTTTATAATTACATTTCAGTTACAATCAGAATAATCGGGACTAATCAGAACAATCAAAATAAATCAGGATGTACCATATGTAGTGGTTCTTATTCATGAAGTGTCATGGAAGGAGAGAAAAACTATGCCTATCTCCCCAACACTCTTCTCTTGGGGTGAGATATCCCAAAAACTCACAGTTGTTGTAAGATCACCCAAAAACTCACACTTAGTGTGAGATCACCCAAAAAACTCACTCTCTGCGTGATATCACCCCAAAAAATTACTCTTCGCATGAGATTTCCCAAAAACCTCATCATTTAGCAATAACTTTAGCGGCATTTCCAAGCAAATCACGATAATTTCCTATCTCTTACACTCTTATACATTAGGTGCACACTTTCCTTTTACATACTTTCACAATTTTTACTTACTTATACACATGTTACCTTTGTTTCTCATATACGTGAGTTTGAATACTCTTTTTCTCTTCTTTTACAGGTCAATCCTTAATACACAACATGCTACTACGCACATGCTTTACCCCTAGGGTCCACTTCTCTTTCGTAGTCTTCACATTTCACATTGCGATCACTCCGTGCTTCACTCGTCCACTCGACACACTATGCACTATGCACTACACACTTCTCTATAAGGTTACAAGCTACACATTTTCTACCTACTTAATGTTATTGAGTATTCACTCAACAACATAAAGTGGGGGAAAATGTAGACACAAAATCTATGCACTTGGGTACATTTCTAGGTCCTAAAAGAATGTTAGAATTTACATGATTCCTAAGTAATAAAACTAGTAATTGACAAATCCCTTTAGCCCTTTGCTTTATATTCTTCACTTTTATCAGCTTTATACATCTTACACTCTTGTGACCACTTGAATGTTTTATTTTTCTATGGCCTCGGACACTTATTTCGCACCTTTTTTATTGTTTTCATTGATGTCTTTGTGTTGTCCCCATGCTCCTTTGTCATGAAAATGGTGTATCTAGGGAGTCACAGAGTGTTGGTTTCTTTTTAGTTGATGTTAAGTCAAATTAATGCCTGTTAGGTGCATGTGAGTCATGTGATTCTCTGTGGTGCAAAGTGAAGTAGTAAAATACTTCTAGTAGGTGTATCTTAGGTGGATGGACTTAATCTAGGACTAACAATGTAAGGAAATAAGCTTTGGAGAAAAATGACACTTCTAGCAAAAATGCCCTTAAGGAACCCATTTGTTCTTGCATGTAAATGATATTTTTCAGATCTTCACAAAAAGACCTATGGCTAACCAACACATGGAATGTGTAGAGAGATGTTTTGTAGTTCTCCATGTCAAATTTTATTAGATTATGAAATGGGGATATTGAGTTATTCATGTTTTTCTAAAACTACCTTCTTGAAAAATGCATTTTAAGGCTCCTAGATTCTTAGCATTCAAGAAAAACCTTGAGGGATTCTTTGCATAAAACATAAAAGAAATTATTATAGTATACTGCTTAAAAGGAATGATAACCAAATCGTACCAAGCCAAGAACTTGGATGCTAATCAAACACCACGATCGATAAGATGAAAGCAGTTCGTCAAAATAACTTTACATAAAACCTTTGCAAACAAATGAGAAACAATATCATATATTATTATGGAACTCAATGAAATATAATGAGAATGGTCCTTACTTATATAGGTAAGGTATAACAATCTAAGAATCAGTCAAGGTTGTAGATCAAGCCATAAAGCAAGGAAAGAACTAGTCATCAAAGAACTAGTCAAGACCATAGATTTATGAAATAACTAGACATCAAGGATCTAGTCAATACCATAGATAAAGGACAGAACTATACTAAACAACTGGATAATATCTCCTTGATATCTAAATAAATAAAAAGAACTATCCACACACATAAGTGGGTGAGGATAAATACAATAAAGGTAAATAAAGTACCTAGGTGAACATGAGCTAAGCTAAATACCTACTCTAACACCCCCCAAGTAAAGTTAGGGGCCAAAATAGAAGTGTCATGTCCACAGTATGAATCCCAAAAACTAGGCTTGAGGAGGTACTTATGTACAATATATCCATGAAGAAATCTGGAACCCAAAGAAAGAAATATTCCTACTAGAAGGAAAGAGAAAGAAGAAGAAGAAAGAAGATGTTCTCATGAACACCCCCCAAGAACAACTTCTGAAACCCCAAGCATTCCACATTAATAAAGGTAGTGAGGTGATGTAAAAGGATTCGTAATGATGTCTGCAACCTACTACTGATTCTGAATGTACTCAAAGAAAATAACTCCATCCTGAATATGCTGACAAATGAAGTGTATGTATATCTCAATATCCTTGGTCCACGGGATCTCAAAAAGGTTACGAGAAATGTGAATTACACTTTTTATATCACACCAAAGTACAGTTGGTGAATCTAATGGGAATCCCAACTATGTCAATAACTATCGAAGCCAAAAAATATGCTGACTCATTGTAATTGTTAGCCTGTAGTCTGCCTCTAAAGATGAAAGTGTAATAGCCTGTTGGTTTTTGCATGCCCAAACAACTAGAGAAGAACCAAGAAATAAATATAGCCAGAAGTGGAACACCTGTAATCAATAGAACCTGACCAATTTGAATCTATTTACCTAACCAATTGAGTAGAACCACTAGTGTAGTGTAGGCCAAAGTAGGAAGTGTTGTGCAAATAATGAAAAATCCTTTCAGCAACCTATTAGTGACTTCTATGAGGAGAATGTGCAAACTGAGATGCAAGCCCTACTGCAAATGAATTATCAAGGTGAGTATGGGTCAAGTACATGAGACTCTTAACCAACTGCCTATACAATGTAGAATCAAAAAGTGGTGTGGTACATGTGGAAGTAAGAAGAACCCCATACTAAAGAGGAGATGAACTTGGATTGCAATCAGCCATATCAAAGCATTGAAGAATATTATGGGTATACTTTTTCTAACTCATATGAATCCTTGAATCTATATGAGAAATGTACAATCCAAGGAAATAATGCAATAATCCAAGATTTGTCATGTCAAACTGTGTAGAAAGAGCCCTCTTAATAGTCTAAATGTGGGAACAAGAGCTACTAGTAAGTAATAAATCATCAACATACAAGACAAATATCACAATATCCTCACCAACATGATGTAGATACACTATATGATTGGAGTGGAAACAAACAAAACCAGTGGATAGAAGAAAATAATCCGTCTTCTCATACCAAGCCCAAGGGGATTGTTTAAGACTGTAGAGAGACCTTCAGAGTCTACAAACAAGAGAAGAATCCTGAACAAATTCAATCAGTTGCTCCATGTATATTTCCTCTTATAAATCACCATGTAAAAAGGAACTCTTCATGTCCATCTAGTATATGGGCCACCCCTGTGATGCAACAATAACAAGTACAAGGCGTACATAATCCATGTTGGCAACAGGTGGAAAAGTCTTAGAGTAATCAATACCTTCAACTTGTGAAAAACCCTTTACAACAAGATGAGCCTTATACTCGTTAATGAACCCATCAGTTGCGTATTTGGTTCGATATACCCACTTACACCTAACCATAGTTCTTCCTTTAAGAAGAGATACCAAATCCCAAGTATGATTCTTCATCAAAGAAGAATACTCAGCTTCCATCACATCATGCCACTCCTATATCCCATGAGCCTTTGAAAAGGACTTTGGATCCTCAGAAAATGCCTAACACAAAAGTCCAGAACCTGTACAATGTGTGTGATGATGCCTAGTGGGTGAATTATCTTTTATGAAAGGTGTTACTTCAACAACTATAGTACAAGCCCACTTAGGCATAGTGAAAATATGAGTGGGAATAGGATCCTCAATGACATCTATAACCTCCTCATCAACCTCGTAAAAGAAAGAATCCTCAAGATGAGATGATGAAGAATAAGGAGTCATGGAAGAAGATGAAGAATCATGAGGAGTGAAACATTCGTCAAATTTAACATGTGTTCTAAAAATAATATCATGAGTATCAAGATCTAAAATTATATAAGCTCTCGTGTCCTCGCAATACCCTATAATTATCAATGGTTTTCTCTTCCTATCCAAAGCTTATCTTTTCTAATCTAGCACAAAGGCCCAAGCATGGATCCCAAAGACTTAAAAAAAATAGACATCTGGCTTAGTGTCGGACCAAGCTTCCTCTGGAGTGAAATTCTCAAGTTATCTATGTGGTGTGTGATTTTGAATGTAGTTAGCACAATTAACTACTTATGCCCAGTAGATAGGAGGGAAATCTCTAGAATGCATCCTACAATTAGCCATTTCCTTTAAATTTATATTCTTCCTTTCTACTAAGACATTCTGTTGTGGACTATGAGGAACATAATGTTGGTGAATGATGCCTTGAGTTTCAAAAATACTAGAAAACTAATTGTTGAAGTACTCCTTCCCATTATAAGTGTGAAGGTTCTTTATGCAACTAGAAGATTGTTTCTCTAGCAAAGCATTAAATAATTTGAAGGGTGAAAGAACATCACTTTTTTACTTGAGAAAATAAACATAAGTACGCATCGAGAAATTATCAATTAAGGTAAGTGCATAATTAACTCCATTGAAACAGGGGGTAGAAAAAACCATCAAGTCACTATGCACATGCTCAAGTGGTGGAGAGTCTCTCTTTGAAAAATTCATAGGAAATGGATCTTAGTGTTGTTTCCCTAATGCACAGCCATGACAAACTCCCTCAAGAAAATAAACTCTAGGAAGACCAAAAACCATACCATGAGTCCTTAAATCCTTCAAATATTTGTAATTGAGATGTCTAAATATTTCATGCCAAATCTTACTCTCTGAATCTGTATGAGAAGCCAATCCTATCCCTATAGAGAAAGTTTCATCAAAAACCTCAAAGTGATATACTCTATAACTATGATCAATAATACCCTGAGAAACAAGTGAATAAAGCTCTAAAAAAGTTTGTACTTCTACCCCATGTGGTGAAAAAGTCACTTTTTTCCCTTGACTAGAATGACAAATTTGATATACTGAAAGTAAATTTGTAGTGATGTTAGGAACATATAGTGCATCTTGGATACTGGCACCATAAAGTTGTATATCACCTTTTCTGTTGATAGAAAGAAAGGAAGAATCTCCAACCTTAATTTTTTTTATGAAAAGGATCTTATATTATATTAAATATAATACAATACAAGATAAACAAAAGACTCCTTGAAAGAATTCATGTAATGAGAAGTACCAGAATATATAACCCAACTATGTGCAAGTGGTGACTAAGATCTCCCAACAACATTAAGTGCCTTTCCATGTTGATTAGGAGGTGGAGTGGAGATAGAAATTTGTGTTTCTTGATCGATTCATCTAAGGCTTGCATTTTCTTATAACACCTATGTTCTTCATGACCAATACCCCCCAAAAAATAGCATGAAATACTATAATTATTCTTGGATTTAGATTATTTCTTGGATTTAGATTTTTTATTTATGTTTATGAGCACTTTGAGATGGAGAAGGGGTGGATTTGGTTTTACTTTTTGTTTTCCCTTGCCCTTTGGATTAGATGCAAATAATACCTTTTGAGAGGTGGAAGACTCAAGGTGAGACAATTTGGATTCTTCCCTAGTAATTTTTTCACAAAATGTTTCTAAGTCAGGCATTTTGAATGTGTCACCAAAGGCATCCATGCTAAAGAAAAAGGTAGAAGAAAAAATTTAGAATGATCCTTTCAACTTAGATAGAATCAAGTAACCGCACTCTTCATCTTTCTTATCTTTTCCACTCACATTCAATTGTGTCAAAAAAATCTTAAACTTGGTAAGATAGTCTATAATTGTAAGAAAATCTTTAGGTTTAAGAGAGGTGATCTCAATTTCAAGTTGCATGGATCTCATATGATCCACCTTACCAAATAAATCTTCCAATTTCTCCCATATTTTGAAAGGAGAGTCACATTTTTCCAAATGAAACAAAATAATGTCACTTACATAAGTTCCTATCAAACCCATACACTCATCAAATTTGCATTGGTACTGAAATTTATCATATTCTTTAGTGAACATTGTTTGTTCTAAAGAAGTTAAAGCCAATAATCCTTTCCGCCTAATTATTGTTTCCATTCTTGGTTTTCATGTTTGGTAATTATGTGTTCTTAATGGCTCAACATGATATAATGTAAAAGTAGACATCATTCTCAAAAAATCACCAAAATAAATGCAAGCACTAAGCAATGCAACAAAACCCCCAAGCGATTTAACAAGATCCCCCCAAATTTTGGCACTTTGTAATGAGTTCGTGTTACAATATGGCACTGTATAATTATAGTGTGATTGTTAAAATAAATATTTCCCATAGAAAGAGTGTGAAAAAATAAGCACTTTTACAAAAAATGACACTCAAATATGAGTTTTTGATCAAAAGATAAAAGATTTACAAGTTTATACTCTGCTATTTATTTTAGTTACCATTAAAACAAAATAAAATGCGCATCTTCACCACACAAATAAAATGAGAGGGGGGTGCCACTGGTTTTCGATAAAGTCGAATCCAATTGCTTCTCCTGGTAAAACCTGTTATTTCTAAATTGTTTCGAAAATGACCTTCGCCACCTAAAATAGCAGTCTACGGATTTTCTCAAAATAGAAAACAGTGCACAGCAGCCCGTCGACCCCTGCCAAAAAAGGAAAAAAAATGTCCTGCTAGAAACAATATGTTACACGCCAACTGAGAATGGTGGAACATAGAAGAAAAAAACCTAGAAATTGATTTTCTAGGTTTTTCTCTGATTGACGCGGATTTTAAGACAAACTAGTCTGAGCCTTTGCAACAAAAAATTTACCTAAAAGTCATCTTCCTCCAGAAATGGTTGCGTTGATAGTCGATCTTGGGGTTTTTCCACCTTTTGAACCCAATAGAAGACTGTTTTTCATAAAAACGTATGCAACAACAAAATACGAATAAATCCTGAATATATGAATATACGAAAAATATTTTTTTTTTTAAAAATAAAACTTACAGATGGATGTCAACATCAATCTCTAGCTCTGATACCATAAAAGGAACAATAACCATATCGTACCAAGATAAGAACTCATATACAAATCAAACACCTCAATCAATAATATGAAAGCAATTCACCAAAAAAAAATTACATAAAAACTTTGCAAACAAATGAGCATCAATATCATGTATTATCATGGAACTCAATGAAATACAATGAGAATGTGCCTTGCTTATATAGGAAAGGTATAACAATCTAAGAACAAGTCAAGGTCGTAGATCAAACCATAAATCAAGAAAAAAGATAGTCATCAAAGAACTAGTCAAAACCATAGATTTAAGAAAGAACTAGACATCAAAGATCTAGTCAATACCATAGATCAAAGAAAGAACTATTCAATACTATAGATAAAGGAAAGAATTATATTGAACAACTAGATAATATCCCCTTAACATCTAAACAAATAATAAGAAGTATCCAAATACATAAGTGGGTGAAGATAAATACATTAAATGTAAATAAAGTACCTAGGTGAACACGAGCTAATGTAAATACCTACTCTAACACTCAAAGCCTAAGATAATGCAAAAAGTTTCAAATAATTAGACATGTTTCAAGAAAGTTATGAACATTCTTCTGAGTAGGTTTGTAATGCCCACATTTTTTTTACATAAAGCCCCGAGAAACCTGAAAGAAAAGCAAAAATTATGGATTTTTTTTGTTTTGAAAGGTTCCAAGGCCTTAGCTAGGATTTTAACTAAATCCAGTTTACAAAATTTGAAACTATTAAAAGGAATTTGGGAATAAAATAATAATTAGTTGTCGTTGGTCCAACTCTATTAAAATAGTTTGACTGGGTTTTACCCTATTAAGTTTCGTTGCTTAAATTCAATATTAATCCATTTTACTCCTCGCTATTTAGCCCCAAGTGTCTTATTAATTCTATTTATTGAAATGCCCCAAATTAAATACAACATTTTATTACAAAATATTAATAATCTCCTATTTTAAAATAAAACAAATTAATATGGTTTAATACCTAAAGTGTCAAGGGTACACAACATGGTCTAACCCCTTAGGCCCCATTTGACATTACACACACATATTTTAATTAAAACAATCCCACTTAAATACCCCATCACTTAAGTGATGTAGGGTGCATCCTCCACAATTAGATGTAATATTTCCTAGCCCTTAGAATTAGGTTTGATAAGAAACCCTAGATATCCTTATGGAATACCATATATTCATTTTCTAAATCTAATCTCTCATTTTCTCTTGTTTTGTGTTGCAGGTTAAGGAAGAGGGCAAGAGGATGAAGCCATGGAAGGATATCAAACCCTTGGATGGATACTCACAAGAAGAGTGATAGTTTTAGCATCCCTCTCCTAGGGTTTGTTTATCCTCAAAATCTCCTTCTCTGGTTATTATTTGCATCTCATTTGTAAAGAAACTACCCAAATCAGGTTGTGGGTATTTCTTCCCTTTCCACACTTATTTTTATATGACATTTTACTTGCAAGTTTCTTGGGTAACCAAGGTTTAACAAAAATCCATTTGGGTTACCGCAAGATTTCTACATATTTATAATTACATATTACATTTCTTTTCTTTATTTCCTTTTCTTATAAATTTAAAAAACCTAGTGTGTATATAGAAAAAATGTATGAAAATAATTTTATATATATATATATATATATATATATATATATATATATATATATATATATATATATATACTGGAAAAACATTTCCGTACAAGAGTCAAAGCGCACTGACCCTATAAGGGGGGTGCGTCTCCATGCTCACAGAGCGACCGCCTCCCCCAAGATGGGCAAACCCCATCCGCGTAGGGTAGTGCACGAGGCGCTATCCAGGGAGCCAGAGGGACTCCCGGCCGAGGCAAATGGTTGGCCAGGCATGGGTTGGGGTTGACGACCTCGCATGCATGTGCTGATAGAAGATCTGGGCGAGTTGGGCGAGTTAAGCGCGTAGGCTGAAAATGGGTGACCTCCCGGGAACTTCCCGGTGGCACATCAATATAACTCCAGTTGGGCGAGTTAAGCGCGCAGGGCATAAATGGGTGACCTCCCGGGAAGTTCCCTGGTGGCGCACCAATGCAACTCTTGAGGGCTATGGAGTGAGTAAGAGTTGTGCATGGGGGAATATGAAAGGACCATGCTGTGAGCCCAGGGATGTCTCAGAATCAAGGTTTAGCCGAGGCGGGTTGGTGAGCTAAGTTGGTTGCACTTAGGAACAGTGCAAGGTGTCTTGGAGCGAAGAACATACCCAGTGTACGCGGAGCGAGCTGGGAAACTCATGTGGGCGATGCAGTGGCAGAGCGGGAGTTGGTTTGAAGCATGAAGACCTTGTACGATAGAGGCCTTGCGTTGAGAGTGCAGCGCATGCCTAAAGAGCCAGGTGAGCATGGCAGTCAATACAGACCAACAGGGGGAACTCACAACCCCACCAAGTGGAGTGTGGAACACTTGGTGCTCTGGACATTCAGAGGATGGGGTGTTCAGCAAACCTTGGAGATATACTCTACCCTTGCGGAGTATGTCCATGCAGTGATGTGCATCGTGGATCAGCAGTGGGACTCCGGGTGTTAAGTGATAGTGGACTTGGGGAGACCTTTAAGGTGGCAACGTCCTTAGAAGCAGAGTTCATGTGGGAAACAACCAAGAGGCGTGATGGAGTGAGACTGGGATTCGGGGGTCGAAACGGAGGAGAAGTAACTCAGACGCGAGCGAGCCAAGTGTGGCGAGCTCCTCAACCTTGCAGAGGTTAAAACAACGCAGATGAGTCGAGTGCTCACATAGATGTATCGGAGTGCGCCAGAAGCGCGGATGCGGAGTGGGTGCAGAAGTAGAGGCTGAGACTCAGTGAAGTGGACAGAGGATGGTTCACATGGTGATGCGCGACATGGTGGGCTGAGTCAAGGACATCATGGATACCGTTGCAGTGTGGTGAGCTGACAACGAAGGGCAGAAGACTTGTGAAGTCAATGCGGTCTGGACGCAGACAGGTGTCTCGAAGTGAAGGCACGCCGATGTCAGTGGCCATGGCATCGGGGTGAGATCAGAGGATGGATCGAGCTGAGGGAAGCAGAGTACCTCACCCGCATGTGATGCGGTCTACCAGGATGGCGAGCTAGCAGTGCTCCCCGCAGGGATCCTTGGTGCGTTGTGGACTTGGGTGACAGAAGTCAGCAGGTCGGGGTGAGTAGAGGCTCACACTCGGGAAGGACTCAGAGGAGGACTTCCCCCATCGGTGCACGCGTAGGTGACCGGTGCGGCAACTCAGGCAGACTCATGGATGGATGACAGATAGGTGCATGTGATGCTCCTCAGTGGCCTTGTGCAAAACAGTTGGATGTTCGACAGTGAGCCGGCCAGCGGCCTGAAGCTGGGTCAGTGATGAGTCTTGGAGGCGTGAGTTGTGCATTCCCTCAAGTGGACTAAGAAGGTACATTAAGAGCTCCCGGCGGTTGTATGGGCAGCCGTGGCATTCGGCGAGTGGTCTTCTGGAGCAGTTGTATGGGCAGCTGTGAAGGGTGTTGGAAGGGTTCACTTGTGCATAGTTGCAGATGCAGTTGGGGAATGGGTGGTGGATGAGAATGGAGAAAGGCGTAGTCTGGGACTACTGGAGTAACTTGATCCTCTAAGGCGAGTGAAAAAGGTAGTGTCTCAGTGCCGCACGTTGGCTAGTTTATTCCGCTTTAAAGCTAGCCCCGTGACAGCTGGTATCAGAGCTTCATCAAGTGAGAGAGTAAAGTGTGCCTGTTACGTAGTGTGTCAACTTGTATCAGAGCCGGTGAGTTAATGTTGTACTTGATACTCAGAGTGATCAACTGGTGTCAGTGCATTTGAAGTGATACTCTCTTTGGTACCTAGAGCACATTTTGAAGCAGCGATGTGGGATGTTGATTGAAGAACAGGGTGGCAGACTAGGGAGCCAACGCAATCAACATCGTTGGTGATCGGATGGGCGGGACACCAACGCGGTTGGGCGGAGCAGCAGTAGACTGGGGTGTGCTTGTGAAGCAGCGTCAGATTGAAATGCCTAACCTTATGTGTGGCTATGCAGGGTTGTGCATGTTTGAGGGAGTTGGTTGTTGGACGAATCGGATCAGGCGGGGTCTTGTGAAGATTGGCAATCAATGGTGTTGGCGATCGGAAGGTGGGACACCAACACAACTGGATCAAGTGGAGCAGTGTTGTTCCAGTTAAGAAGAAGACTGGTGTGGGCCTGGGCAGCATCAGATCAGAGTGATCCAGCGGAGTATCAGGGCTCAGTGGAGCTTTATTGATGTCACAGTGGAATGAATGAAAGACAGTGAACTTTCTCAGCTGTAGACCAGAGGGTTGATGAGGAAGGAGTCATGTAGTTGTGACGGTGGTCGGCATGGCGTTCAGTGATCAGGGTGTTGTAGACCCGTGCAGGTGTCAAGAGTTGGCTCTTGTGCAATGCAAGTAAGCCAGTGCAAGTTGCTAGAGACTTCGTGGGAGAAGAAGGCCAGTGTTTTGAACAGATCTCAGTTGTAGAGGAGGCGACAGGGATGCATACAGGATGGGCTGGGTAAGTCACTTCAGTGGGCAGTTCATGTGGAGGCTGGTGCAGAACTTACTCCTAGCAGTTTGGGTGAAGGGATAACACTTGGTAGAGTCCAGGTGCAGTGGCAGAGTGACTTGAAAACTCGGTAGGTGCGAAAGCACTGAGTAGCGCGACGACTCCCCAGAAGTTGTAGATGGGACTTGTACATTGTGGATGGCTGAATTGCAGTGTCTGTGAAGTGATATCAAGTTGATACTTGAGCCATGAAGTGGAAAAAGTGGCTCTCCCTTGGCAGAATCACGGTGGTGAATTTTGTGAAACCTCGGTATTTCAGGTTGGCAACGGTGGCAGTGGCTACATTCCAGAGTGAAGCAAGAGTTGCGCGTTCGGAAATGCTGGTTGGTTGAAAGCGGTGGTGAGTAGATCAGTCAAGTTGCAGTGAAATGAGGTATTCCTGGTGAAGAGTTTGCCAGAAGATCAGCATCAGAGGCACAGTGGTGGTTTGGTGTTGGTAGAAGTGCTGAACAAGGGCAGCATTTGCGGTGAAGTTAGGCCCCTGGATCAGTTGGAGAATATCATGTGTTGCGTGTGGAAGCGTGGTGTGACCAGTTTCAGCAGCAGTGAAACCTTGCAGTGGTTCGTCAATCGGCATGGAGGTTGGCGGTTCTCCAGTTTATGCAGTGAATGTTGTGCAAGAAGGGCTCAGAGCTTGGCAGGGCAGCTTGTACATCATGCATAATTCCTAAGAGGTTGTGGGAATTGCAGAAGGGGTATCCCATCAGACATTGTGTTGGATGTTTGGTGAAGTGTAGTTTCAGAGGAAGGGAGCTACAGTGACAGAAGTGTTGAGAGTTGGCACTTTTTGTCCCGAGCACAGGGAGTTAGCACAGCGAGATGTTGAAGAGATTGAGTTGTGTTATGTCAGCAGTGATTGAAGTGTTCCGTGTGTATTTGCATGTGAGTAGTGCAATTACATTTTGTCCAAGTGTTGCGAACACTTGCATCCTTTGCGCAGGCTTGCGAAGTCTAGCATCGGCGCCGTGGGCATCGCCACTTTAAGTGGGGGAGAATATAAGGGGGGTGCGTCTCCATGCTCACAGAGCGACCGCCTCCCCCAAGATGGGCAGACCCCATCCGCGCAGGGTAGTGCACGAGGCGCTATCCAGGGAGCCAGAGGGACTCCCGGCCGAGGCAAACGGTTGGCCAGGCATGGGTTGGGGTTGACGACTTCGCATGCATGTGCTGACAGAAGATCTGGGCGAGTTGGGCGAGTTAAGCGCGCAGGCTGAAAATGGGTGACCTCCCGGGAACTTCCCGGTGGCACATCAATATAACTCCAGTTGGGCGAGTTAAGCGCGTAGGGCATAAATGGGTGACCTCCCGGGAAGTTCCCGGTGGCGCACCAATGCAACTCTTGAGGGCTATGGAGTGAGTAAGAGTTGTGCATGGGGGAATATGAAAGGACCATGCTGTGAGCCCAGGGATGTCTCAGAATCAAGGTTTAACCGAGGCGGGTTGGTGAGCTAAGTTGGTTGCACTTATGAACAGTGCAAGGTGTCTTGGAGTGAAGAACATACCCAGTGTACGCGGAGCGAGCTAGGCAACTCATGTGGGCGATGCAGTGGCAGAGCGGGAGTTAGTTTGAAGCATGAAGACCTTGTACGATAGAGGCCTTGCGTTGAGAGTGCAGCGCACACCTAAAGAGCCAGGTGAGCATGGCAGTCAATACAGACCAATAGGGGGAACTCACAACCCCACCAAGTGGAGTGTGGAACACTTGGTGCTCTGGACATTCAGAGGATGGGGTGTTCAGCAGACCTTGGAGATATACTCTACCCTTGCGGAGTATGTCCATGCAGTGATGTGCATCGTGGATCAGCAGTGGGACTCCGGGTGTTAAGTGATAGTGGACTTGGGGAGACCTTTAAGGTGGCAACGTCCTTAGAAGCAGAGTTCATGTGGGAAACAGCCAAGAGGTGTGATGGAGTGAGACTGGGATTCGGGGGTCAAACGGAGGAGAAGTAACTCAGACGCGAGCGAGCCAAGTGTGGCGAGCTCCTCAACCTTGCAGAGGTTAAAACAGCGCAGATGAGTCGAGTGCTCACATAGATGTATCGGAGTGCGCCGGAAGCGCGCAGATGCGGAGTGGGTGTAGAAGCAGAGGCTAAGACTCAGTGAAGTGGACAGAGGATGGTTCACATGGTGATGTGCGACATGGTGGGTTGAGTCAAGGACATCATGGATACCATTGCAATGTGGTGAGATGACAACGAGGGCAGAAGACTTGTGAAGTCAATGCAGTCTGGACGCAGACGGGTGTCTCGAAGAGAAGGCACGCCGATGTCAGTGGCCATGGCATTGGGGCGAGATCAGAGGATGGATCGAGCCGAGGGAAGCATAGTACCTCACCCGCATGTGATGTGGTCTACCAGGATGGCGAGCTAGCAGTGCTCCCCGCAGGGATCCTTGGTGCGTTGAACTTGGGTGACAGAGGTCAGCAGGTCGGGGTGAGTAGAGGCTCACACTCGGGAAGGACTCAGAGGAGGACTTCCCCCGTCGGTGCACGCGTAGGTGACCGGCGCGGCAACTCAGGCAGACTCATGGATGGATGACAGATAGGTGCATGTGATGCTCCTCAGTGGCCTTGTGTAGAACAGTGGGATGTTCGAAAGGGAGCCAGCCAGCGGCCTGAAGCTGGGTCAGTGATGAGTCTTGGAGGCGTGAGTTGTGCATTCCCTCAAGTGGACTAAGAAGGCACATTAAGAGCTCCCGGCGGTTATATGGGCAGTCGTGGCATTCGGCGAGTGGTCTTCTGGAGCAGTTGTATGGGCAGCTGTGAAGGGTGTTGGAAAGGTTCACTTGTGCATAGTTGCAGATGCAGTTGGGGACTGGGTGGTGGCAGAAGACGGAGAAAGGCGTAGTCTGGGACTACTGGAGTAACTTGATCCTCTAAGGCAAGCGAAAAAGGTAGTGTCTCAGTGCCGTACGTTGGCTAGTTTATTCCGCTTTAAAGCTAGCCCCGTGACAGCACCATTAAGCCTCCCCTTCCTTCCAAATGAGCCAAGATAAGTTTTTTTAGTTATTAATAGATATTAGTAAAATATGTATTTATTGTAATATGAGAACATATTAATTTCTATTAGTAAATGTTTATACAATGATAAATTTATATATTGTGAGAATAATATGGGAGTATGTTATTAACATATAACAATTATACACTAATCATAAATATATATATTTATTAATTGAGTCCCGCAAAGCAATAGGGAAAAGTAAATAGTGTGGGAAAATAAGTGTTACACTTATAAATTTGATAAGGATAAAATTTGCATGAACCTAGGCAATAGTAATAGTGCACAATTGTGTATTTATCAAAATTTAATAACTTATCATTTTCAATGTTTTTTTTAGAAAACCATCTTAAGGGTATAATTAGTTGAGATTTATTAATTTACTTATAAGGATTCCAAATGAAACAAAATGGGAATTGCATTATAATCTGGTTTCTATCTAATCCTCTAAAAACTCAATCAACCCACTCTTATGCCTCCCTCAATAATAATAAGATAAACACAAACCATATTTATCAACAAGGTGGACATTCCAACCGAACTCCCTCCTAAACACCCAATAACATTTCTCTTATGCCTACCTCAAGTTTTACCCCAATTTCAATTTCTCCCACAACCTAAGGATCAAATCTATCTCCCACAATCATAAGCAATACAAAAACCATCATCCACACATATGTGTACAACAAAATAACAAAGTAAATACAAAAGTGAAGATCTACCTTCCAAATGAAGAGGATCAAGCACAAACAAGTTCCAAGCCTTCCAAAAGCCTAACCAAGCACCATCTATTCTAATCTCAAACTCCATTCTCAAGCAAGATCTCCAAAATTACAAGCATTCCAAAAAATAAATGAGTAAGTAGCCCTCAATACTTCCCAAAAAACCCCAATAACTATAAAAGAGGGAGAGGGAGATGATGTGGATCTATGAAGGATGCCACATCATTTCTTCTCAATCCCACATCACCGAAGTCAAACCCATACTCCAAAGCATAATAAATGGGTGGTTGAGAGGTATGAAAACCCTCTTACACACACCAATCCAACCCATACCCCTTTAGGACAAAAATTAAACACATGTAAGAAAGTGCAATAAAATCTTACCTTTTACTTTCCCAAAACACATAATGGGGTATATTTTTTACCCCCCAACCCATAGGTAGGGTTGGTATAAAAAATTTAGAGGTGTGGGACAAGTTTAGCTTGTCCCACAAGCCTCCAAAATTGGCCCTTAAGGACAAATACGAATTTCCCAAGAAGGGTGGAGTGTACCACACTTAAAATAACATACACTTAACTAATAACCACAAGAAACAAAGACACAACCACTCTAATAATTGAATCCTTTTTGTCACATCCAAAATTATCTTATTAATATGATTAGCTCACTTAATTAAGACACATAAACCAATTAATGGTAAAGGGGATTACATCACCAATTATATCACATACACCAAAATTAAATAAAAGAAAGGGAAAGAGCTATATAGAAACCCCTCGGTCGCAATTGGGGTCATCCCCCCACGGGAACCCCCTAACAAAAAATAACAAGACAACAAAATTACGCAAGTTGCCATGGTGACCAGTTACCTATACCCCACATTCCTTCATTGTTGGTGTCATATTCCCCTTAGTTTATTGTTTTGATATAATTACCTACAAAAATCACACAATACCCCTCTGTCCTCATGACCATATTAATGATGTTGAAGTAATAAAACACGTATATCTAAATATCAATTTCAACATCAAATATCATAACTACTATTGCTAAGACCAAGTAATTCAACAATTACTCCAATATACAACATTTGGATTCTACTCATAATAAGTTTGCAACTAAGATAATAAATGTACTGAATCACCTAATTTAAGGAATAATTTCACTCGTTCACAATTTCACCACTCCTCCAATATCAAAGAAATCACAAAAATAACTTTGAACATCATAATAAAATCAATACGAAAATGATTCGAAATATCGACATATATCTATCTGACAAGACATCATTTTCTTCCATACTGAATGTTTATCAAAACTTAATCAATTCAGTTACAATAATGTCTATCCTTCAATTTCCATATCACAATGTGTTAATGTCGCTCTTCTATTTATATTTACTGGTACAATGCGCAATGATGTCTATTAGTACAGTCACAATGTTGGATTAAATATAACAAAACAATATCAAAGAATAATGATATCACAATCAATTTATAACAAGGTAGCCATTCCAACTAATTGTCTTATCCTTAAATGCCCATCAGGGTCCACATTACGACTGTATGTAATGGAAAGTTACACAAGCTATGGAATGAGGCAAAAGAACCTCAAAGCTTTGCTTTACTTATCCATGCACCATGAGATAAGAGCTAAACAAGAAACTACCTATGCATATATAAAATTGAAGCAAATATTCAAACCCTAGCATATATACTACTCTCTACTCCATGAAAGCTTAATAAAAATGAGCCTAGTTAGATTCTAAGCAATCAAATTAGATGTGTTGTTTACTTCAATGGAGGCGAAGAGTTCTTTCTAAGATGGCTACAAGACCAAGTTATACGTACCCTCTTACTGACCTACTATGAAGTTATGGATGCAGGATGGAAGAGCTTCACCAATGGAGGATAGCCAAGATCAAATGCTTATTATCTTGGCTAATGCAAATGAGGTCTAATGCCAATATATCCAAATGTGAGAGAGAAGGACTTGTGAGTGAAGTTGTTAGTAAAGTTGTAGTTTGAATGGGTAGGCTTAGCCTTGTATTTATAGTTTTCCACTTGGGAGAATTTTGAATTTGGGTGCATGTGGGACTAAAGCTCAAAAAGCACTTTTAGATTAGATTAGGATAAACATGCTTTAGGCTTAGTTAAGCTAGGATTAGGCTAGTTAAACATGATTAGCAAGTGATTAGAGACTCATTGAGAGTTGGGAGGGGTTTGGATAACCAGTTATGACTGATAGATAGCCTACGAAGCCAATAGAAGTGGTCTAGAGAGAACTAGGGAGGTTCTGAATGGTCGAAAGGAGAAATGTTTAACTAATAAGAGAGATATTAGCCAAAGAAGCTGATTATAGGAGGAATACGACTGAAAGAGTGTTGTGAATGGGTATTCGAGAATGGAGCGAAGTATGGGGAATTAACGAAGTGTTGTTAATTGATTGGATCGGATGAAATGCTAAGTGTAAGCATATTCTAGGTGTCTACATTTGCCCCTCTTTGGGGTGACGTAAGCGACGCCACTCCAAAGAAAGTAGACAAGCATAAAAAAGTAGAAAATTTGGAAGGGATAGAAGAAAAATGAGAATAATGAAAAATTCCCCCTCGATTGGCGATGGGGTGATAGAAGAGCTCGATCAACGATCGAAAATATGACAGAAAGATAATAGAAGAAATGATAATGTGAAGAAGAAGAAAAGAAAGGGGATATAGAAGAAAAGGAGTATGAGAAAGGGGGAACGAGCTAACATCCATCCAGTCACTTTTAAACAACTTTATTTTTCATCATATTGCTAGATATCTTCATCATCAGTCCTTATTAAAAAGACTGAACAAAAGTGTAGTATGACATGAAAATCCATACACGAACAGATGTCCATTGCTAAAAACACTAACTCCATGTAACATACAAAATGTAATGTAATATGAGAAAGTAAAATATGCCTAACTCCATGCAACATATATAATGCAATGCAATACGAGAAAGTAAACAAGTTAACTAACAGAGAAACAAGATGCAATGTTTTTGTTATCAAGCTTCAATTTGAACCTGTGTGAATTAATGAAAAGGGTTATGATGGTTCCCCAAGAAAAGATACATGCAAAGGGAATAACGGAGGACACTTGGGTTTGATGAAAAATTAATGTGCACTACGAAACAGTACCAGGCAACTAGTTGTGCCCCATAGTACAGACGAAGTAAGAAACCTAGCTTTTATTAATGGAGGTAGATTAAGATGATCCACAAGTCCCACACATGAACAGGTGAAAACCAAAGAGCGACATTTTTTTATAGGATGATTTATATTGTTTTTGACATTTTCTGAAACATATTTGAATGTTTTTTATTTTTCTAACATATTTGAATTTTTTTGATGATTTTTCTAACATATTTGAATGTTTTTGATGATTTTGAAAGTTTTCTAAAACTATGTATAGGAAGACGAGGAAGCATGGATTCCCCTAGTGATAGATGGGATGTACAAGAGCATAAGGCCACGTGCGTATGATAAAGGTGAAGATGCAAAAATGCCCCAGTGATTAGGTGGGAGTATTCAAAGGAAAACTCTTCACATGGTAGAAGTGAGACCCAAGGCCATTATGGATAGGTTCAACATGATGGTGAACATAAACCAATGAAGTGCTGGGAAGAAACAAGGATTCCCCCAACGTAAGTTGGCCTAAAAGCACATGATAGAAAGGAAGGAGAAGATTGTTTTTGTGAAAGGGGACAAAGGTGTCCGAGAACATGGTAAAAAAGTAATTTTATACACATGGATGTTCTGAACAAAGTAGAAGAATGATGTGAATGATATGAATGTATCTTAGAAGCCTCACGATGAAGAAGTGATTAACCAAAGGCAAAAATCATGAGATGAGATATGGACTAGAGTAAGAGTTTGAACAAGGTCCAAAAAAAGACACTTGGTAACATACTAATATTGTTTACTCATAGAGATCCAGTCTGTGCACGTGGAATTTATTACCTCTTGAAGGGAAGATTTAATAGAAAACAAGTGAATACACCCTAGCCAATGTGTAGGGATGATTGATTGTGAAAGGCGATTTTGTGAATGGATGGTGAAAGGATAGCTGTACATTGCTCTGCTGCCAATCAGGCATCCATAGCCCCGATGGAGATGTATTTTATTCTAAACACAACATTTATCTACTACTAGTTAGGTGTCCATAGCCCTGATAGAGATTATTGGAAATACCCCAAGAGAGAATTATATATCAATTTTCTTTTGCTTTTAGCTTTTAGCTTTTGATTTTTTTGATTGATTTTGATTCTTTTTATTTCTGAAAATATATTTTAGCTCTCTTGTTTGAAAAGGGGTTAAGAACCACAGATGGCATGATGGAAGGAGGTGGAAGTGATTGTGATGAAGAAATTGGCTAGTGTCAACAAATATGTTCAAAATTTCTTCGCAACATGTTTATTAGATGGTGAATGTGATAGGATCTCTAAGAGGTTAATTGTTATTTAATTTACCAAGGTGATAAAAGACCATGGTCAAATAGATACCATAGAGATAAATGTCACAGAATGTGTCTGGATAAGCTAACCAAAATCACATCGAAGGGATGAAAATGGTAGATGATAAAAATAACAATAAAAATAATAACCACAATAGAATGGTAATCATAATGTCCCACAAATTTTATTGTATTCTAACTACAATATAACAACAAGGTTTGAGATTATAATCAATTTGGAATTTATAACATGGTTCACACAGGGTTAAAGTGGAGTGGGCATTACATCCCCCTCCCCTTAGATTTGAATTCCTCTCAGAAGTTGTGAAGAAAGAGGTAAGTAACGATGCAAATAAATAGGATCACACCCTTTGTGGAAATTATTTTCTTCAAACAAGTGTGTCTATAGAACCCTTATTTGATCCAATGTTATTTAATCAAGGAGAAGGGAGATTGTTAGGTACGAACGCTAATATTTATTCAAGTAAGGTTGTAAACAATTAATTCTTAAAAGTAACTCAACATGATCAACCAAGCTACAATACATAGCATCAAAACATGAAATTGAAAAAGGAGCCTCAATAATAACCAACAAGTAAAAGAATGACAGGGAGAATTTCATGAACTCGATATGACCACTTAGTATCCCATGGATACAACATACTGCAATAACAAAAGTTAAGGCTTCCACTACGGTTAAGTTATGCTTTCAAAGTTTTTTATTTAGACAAGGATAGAAAAAAATCAACCATGACCATAAATTTATACAAGAAAACATGTCTACTCAAATGCCTCACAATTTGGAGATCACACAAGAAGAGGTTTAACAACAAGGAAGGACACTTAAGTTAGCCAAAACATTTACAATCAAGAAAACTATTCACGGGAAGCACTTCTATAACTCAAGAGAGTAACATTATATTTTCATGGTAATCCTAAGCAAAATCATGAACACAAGGTTTCCTATAACTCAATTTTACACTCAAGATCAAACACACAACACTAACTTGGTTTAGGACCGTCAAACAGTTAAATAATATTTCCACTAGCAACTAACATATCAATACAAGAAGCACCATTCACTATAACAAAATGGGAATTATTTAACTTACATCCTGCTCAACCTCGAAATAACCATAAGGAGAACACATGCATAAGTCGTAACACCAAAGGGTACTCAAGGGAGCTCGAGAGAAGCACGAGTAACAGGAGGGGGTCCAAATATAATCTCGAGGTGCATCAGACAAAAAGTGAGCAATAACTTATGAAAACAACTTGCACTTCCCCCTCCCAATGGAAAAAAGGGGCAACAACAACAAGGTGTCTCAAGAAAATAAGAATAAAAGAGGACTTCCCAAAGTTATTTCGTATCCTTAACATATGTTGCCTTAAAATTACAATAACCTAGGTCACCGAGGACTAAATCAACACACAAGGAGGATTCTTTTCTTAAAAAAGAGGTAAGAACCGCTCGTAAAAGGCCACAACTCACACTCATCGAGTTACGAGGTAACAAGGGTATGACGACCTAAAAATCCTATAAGGGAAAGGCATAGGCATCTATGATCAAGGGGTACTGCGTAATTAGAACACATTAATACCAACAAGGTGTTTCACAAAATATGGGTGGGAAGAAAAACTAAAGGTTCAATCATACATAGATCTCAATACACATACATTTTACTCATTCTATAAACCAACTATTAAGTCAAAATTTATAGTTTCGATTGCTAAGCACTCCTCTTACAAGTTTTCTTAATTAAAATCTTCCTTTTATTATGATATCACATGTTTGCATTATAAGGAGTACCACTACAGTGGGCATGGTATCTCACCATTTTGTATAGGTGGAAAAAATTATTTATTTCACTGCTAGGGAAGGAAAATGGATAAGTTTCCTTTCTAGTCCTCACAAAGTTTTATTTCTTCTATCGCTCTACCAAGCTTATAATAAGGAACCATTTTCCTTTTTTTTATGTTCCAATTTATTTGTTAAGTTTCAAAGTCAAATTACCTCAATTATAGTTTTGTGGTGTTTGGGTGAGTCATCTTATCAATTAAATTTTAATGAGAAGGAAGAGTCAAACATATCACATTATTACTTTTATGGGGGAGAGAGATGAATCAATAGATCACATTTTAAATTCTAAAGGAACAAGTGACATTCAACATAGCAAACACATCATTAATTTTGTAAGAATTAGGAATCAATCCACCAACATGGGTCACACCAAAATTTCAAGGGTTTACCAAAGAAATTTCATGCATCATTAAACACTTCTAGTGGGTCTCCACAAGTCTCAAAAGAAGTTATAAAAATAAACCCATTAAAGAGGTATATTTACTTTTACGAATTTAAGAGGTTTACAATGTTTGTTGTTTAGGCTCAAACATTTTACTTACATAATAAGACAAGGAAAGTTATCGAATCAACACTCATATTTCCACAAGATACCACCAACCAAGCAACAAAATGATGATGAAACATTTTACTCCAAAGACCCCACATTTCCCATTAGAAGACATCGAATGTAAGAGGAAAATTAACTAATCTACTAAAACATGGACTTTATGACCAAGAGTTGAAGTTTTAAAAGAAGAAGCACGATATAAGTACCACTGATATTTAAATATTAAGATCTGCCAAACTAACATCTCTAAGAGAAAGGTCCAAAATACCCAAAGAATCCATAAGTGTCTCCACGTAACCCAAATATTAAGAGGTCATAAATTGTTATTCATAACAATTAAAAAATGTTAAGGCAAGGGTAGACTTATTTATAGGTCAATGAGAGCAAGACAAGCACACTTAATTAAACACATTGCCCAAATGGGCTTAAATCTAACCATAATTACCAAGATACATACAATCCACCAATTGATACTTACTATGAAGAAGCACGAATACCATGATAAAACTTAGCATGCCATCATGGAACATCTCTACCAAACCAACACTTATCCACTTAAAATATACAGTCAACCAAGAGTCAATTCGATCCTCACACAAACCATAAGCCTAGAACCAAAAAAATCTACTCTGACGAGGATCAAGCTCTTACCAGATTGTAAGAGGATCACCACCACCACTAACAACTGCCAACTAGACCTCACTACACAATGAAATATTTCTCTAGAAAGGATGATTAACAAAAGAGTCACTCTAAGGTCCTAGATACACTCAAGGTTATGTCCTTCCAAAACCAAGGCATAACTTAAAGCACCTAAGAAGACATTCAAGGCACCTAGGGTGTACGCCCATACGATGAAATGTCACAATACAACAGTGTTAAACCAACTCAACAACATGCAAGAAGGAATCACGTAACATTTAGCCAAGTAGCCAACAAGATAACGAGCTCCGAGTCACCAATAAAAGTAAATTTCAATAAATATTGGCAATCAAGGAAAGTGGCTAAGTAACCGCATTGCAATGTCTGAAAATTCTCGCAAAATAATAAATAACTAAAAGAGCCTCAAAGCTTCTCAATCAAATCATAAAATAAGGTGCTGGTCCTTAATAAAATAACAGAAGTTTATGAGTATAAAATATAGAAAGTCAACATCATGGTCACTTCGCATCCCCTTCTTGGACCGCCAATAGGGGTACTATACATCGATTTCAGATCTAAAAACACATACGCAAAGTTGGATCAAAAGTGACAGCAAGACCAAATATCCACTTACTCATACGGGAATTAATTCGCCAAAGTCGCAACTAAAACTAACTCGTCTTACCACTAAAGGAAAAAATGCATCTTTAGACGACTAAAAACTTATAATTTACTCTGTTTGACCCTAGAACACAACCACTAATGATAATCCACAAGAATCACACCATAAAAAATAGCATTCCAACAAAGAAGAGTCTCAATGGGTTTATTGCATCATACGACTAAAGCAAGAGTTAAGATTCATGAAACAACATCTTTTCAAAGGACAAACAAGTTCCTGCTACACCAGAAGATTGCAAAAATATCAATCTTATTCAACATTTACAGTTACCCAGGTTTGAAAAAAATGCCACTAGATGAGTATTACAATTCAAACAAATTTATTATTTTAATCACAGAGGTTCAAATTTTGCCAACTGATTTTTCGGGTTTCAAAGTCATCCCAGGGTCTAAGTGCTGAACCCTCGGCTCTGATACCAAGTGTAATGCCCACATTTTTCCTATATAAAGCCCTGAGAAACCCAAAAGCAACAACAAAAGTAATGGAATATATTTTTTTGAAATGTTCCCAGGACTTAGCTAGGATTTTAATTAAATCCAGATTACAAAATTTGAAACTATTAAAAGGTAGCCAGGACTAAAATAATAGTTAGTTACCATTGGCCCAACCCTATTAAAATATTTTGTTTTGGTTTTCCCCTATTAATTTCCGTTGCTTAAATTCAATATTAACCCATTTTACTCCTCGCTATTTAGCCCCAAGTGTCTTATTAATTCTATTTATTGAATGGCCCCAAATTAAATCCAACATTTTATTAGGAAATATTAATAATCTCCTATTTTAAAATAAAACAAAATAACATGGTTTAATACCTAAGGTTTCACGGGTACACAACATGGTCTAACCCCTTAGGCCCCATTCGACATTACACACACATCTTTTAATTAAAACAATCCCACTTAAATACCCCATCACTTAAGTGATGTAGGGTGCATCCTCCACCTTTAGATCTAATCTTTCCTAGCCCTTAGATTTAGGTTTGACTAGAAACACTAGATATCCTTATGGAATACCATATAGTCATTTTCTAAATCTCATCTCTCATTTTCTCTTGTTTTGTGTTGCAGGTTAAGGAAGAGGGCAAGAGGACGAAGCAATGCAAGGAATCTCAAACCCTTCGATGGATACTCACAAGAAGATTGTTAGTTTTAGCATCCCTCTCCTAGGTTTTCTTATCCTCAAAATATCATTCTATGGTTATTATTTGCATCTCATTTGTAAAGAAACTACCCAAATCAGGGTTTGGGTATTTCTTCCCTTTCCACACTTATTTTTATATGACATTTTACTTGCAAGTTTCTTGGGTAACCAAGATGTAATAAAAATCAATTTGGGTTACTACAAGATTTCTACATATTTATAATTACATATTACATTTATTTTCTTTATTTCCTTTTTTATATAAATATACAAAACCTAGTGTGTATCTGTGTGTGTGTGTGTATGTATATATATATATATATATATCTGTGTGTGTGTGTGAATATATATATTGAAAAAACCTTTCCGCGCAAGAGTCAAAGTGCATTGACCTTGTAGGAGGCTGCGAAAAGCAAGAAAATTTATACAGGCCGCAAAAGCTTAGTGGCCACATGTTTTAAAGGAAGAAGGTTTAAATGTTTATATCAAACGTGGGGTTTAAAGTATTGGGGCAAGGGGCGCCGATCCCACCCCCACCTCATAATTTGAAAAAAATGAGTTGGGGGTGGTTAGACGCCCCTCCTCCCAAACCTCTTATTTAATAAAAGTCCAACCCCTTTAGCCGCGGCCTATGGCCAGTAAACAACAACATCACCTTTTTGTTTTTTTTTGTGTTTAATTAAAATTTATTACACCAAGTCTCCCCTTCCTTCCAAATGTGCCGAGATAAGTTTTTTTAGTTATAAATATATATTAGTAAATTATGTATTTATTTTAATATGAAAATATATTTATTTCTATTAGTAAATGTTTATACAATGATAAATTTATATATGGTGAGAATAATCCAAGATTATATTATTAACATATAATAATTATACACTAATTATAAGTATATATATTTATTAATTGAGCCTCCCAAAGTAATAGGGAAAAGTAAATAGTGTGAGAGAATAAATGTTAAACTTATAAATTTGGTAAGGGTAAATTTTGCATGAATCTAGGCAATAGTAGTAGTGCACAATTGTGTATTTATCAAAATTTAATAACTTTTATCATTTTAAAATTTTTTTAGAAAACCATCTTAAGGGTATAATTAGTTGAGATTTTTTCATTTACTTATAATGATTCCAAATGCAATAAAAAGGTAATTTCATTATAAACTGGGTTCTATCTAATCCTTCTTTTACTCCTAGTTGGATAACGGAAAAATAAACCACTCTTAATGAAATTTTACTCCAATATTCAAGTAAAGAAATATTGTCAAGAATGCAGATAATTAACATTTTTTTTCCATCCAAGAGCACTAACCTTTAAAAATAAACACATTTGTAATGTAATTCCTAAATACAAACTTTGATTTGTGAGAGCTTAATTTCCATTACAAGATAATTACAAGTTCACATTCATATGAAGTAATCTAAATTATAATAAGCCATTTCCAAGAATGAATGAGATTACATTCAATAAACTTTTGATACAATTTACAAGTAGTAGGATCATAATAGCACAAGATGCAACTCTTCACTGCTTTATCCAACAAGAACACTTTCTCCATTGAGATCACCATCTTCATCAAGTCATGCACACAAGAAAATGGGGGAGTTGGCAACGATCTCCACCCAACCAAAATATCTAATGAGGGAGAGAAGCCTTCTTCCTCATTGGGGCCCGAGGCCCAACAAGAAAGCAATTAGGGCTATTTAGACAACCATGGCAACTCAAAAATGGCTTCAACATACACATTCAATCAAGACAACAATGAAATAACAAAATACCAATTTATTTACAACCAACCAACAATATCAAAACACAGAGGCTTCATACTAAAGCCATGGAAGAGAAAGGAACATGGGGGTTCTTCTTATACCTCCCAAGGGCTTGGGTGTCCGCCTATGGGCCTCCAAAAATTCCATGACAATAAACGCAACACTCTTATGCCTCCCTCCAAGAAAAACCACTCTTATGCCTACCTCAAGAATCAACCCACTCTTATGCCTCCCTCAAGAATAAAAAGATAAACACAAACCATATTTATCAACAAGGTGGACATCCCAACCCAACTCCCTCCTAAATACCCAATAACATTTCTCTTATGCCTCCCTCAAGTTTTACCCCCATTTCCATTTCTCCCACAACCTAAGGATGAAATCTATTTCCCACAATCATAAGCAATACAACAACCATCATCCACACATATGAGAACAAAAAAATAACAAAGTAAATACAGGAGTGTATAACTACCTTCCAAATGAAGAGGATTAAGCACAAACAAGCTCCAAGACTTCTAAAAGTCTAACCAATCACCATCCATTCCAAGCTCAAATACCATTCTCAAGCAAGCTCTCCAAAATTACAAGCATTCTAGAAAAGAAATGAGTAAGTAACCCCCAATACTTCCCAAAAAACCCCAATAAATAAAAAAGAGGGAGAAGGAGATGATGTGGCTCCATGTAGGATGACACATCATTTCTTCTCCATCCCAGTAAAACCCATATTCCAAAACATAATAAATGGGTGGTTGAGAGGTATGAAAACCCTCTTACACACACCACTGAAACCCATACCCATTTAGGACAAAAATTAAACACATGTAAGAAAGTGCAATAAAAACTTACTATTAGTGCAGAATCAAAGCACCCCTGAATGGTCTCATGTGAAGTGGGGAATTTAGTGTGATTACACAACATGGGACCATCTCTCAAGCTGTGGGACTTGCAAACCTTGAGATGGACCTCCGGAGAAAGTTGGTTCTTGCTTCATAATCCACCTGCCACAAGCTAATCCAGTGCAAGGAAAATATAACTAACCTATCCTATCCTAATCTAACCATTCCAAGGGGACAAAGAGAGAGAGATGGTGAAAGAGCCTACACTAAATGATGATACACCAGAAAATGAAGTGGATGATCACAAACCCGACTGCCTGAAGTGGAGAGGTGAGCAGAGGAGAGGGTGGACAAGATGCACCACAAACTAGAGATAGATTTCACACAGACACCACTTCAAAACCCATTAAACACATCTCCCAGGACCTATAACAAACTTCAAAGTATGCACAGTATACCCTGCAACGATGAGAGGTAAGAAGAGACAACAAAATAAGCCAAGGATGGAAAAATTTATCATGAAACATATTTTATTGCTCCAAAATGTTACACAGTACATCATCAGTGGGAAAGAGGCAAAGAAATGCCATTATAGAGCCATGAGAGGAGGATTCGACTCTGCATTCTACCCTAAGGAAGAAAGAGAGACAAGGCAGAGGAGAAACAATGACCAACCCTTTGAATATGCCCCTTCATTAAAATATATAGGAAGAATGAAAGAGAGGAGGGAAAAATTTGAATCCTGCTTTGAAAGATCAACCACTATCAATCAATGACACTCTCAAATCCACCAACAATATGTCGATTCTAGTTCCCCGGCAGATCAAATTAAATCTAGTCTAGTAGTTTATGAAAATGAATTTTGCATTAATGTCCTGGAAGATGTTTTTTGATTTTTCACCCACTAAAGGTTGTGAAGAATGATATTTTATGTTTCCATGGCATAGAGGATATCGAGAAATTTCCAAAAATTCTTCTCCCGCCAAAATCTAAGTTTCCATTCAAAAGATATGGCCATATGAAGATTAGGGTCGCGAGCGCACAATATTTGAAAGAGTCTATTTGTGCCGGGTCCATGTGGCAACTTCCCGCATCTTGGAAATTCGACCCCTGCCTTTCGCTTCTGAAATTACACCAGATTGACACCTGGCAACTTTCGCGGGGTGCTTGGGCTCCTTTGTATTTTTCCCAAATCTCCTTGCTTGGAGGGGCCAAAAGTCTTACCCTGGACACGTGGAGGCTTGGCGCTTGTTTGAAAATCTGCTCTGAATTTTACTTTTGAAATAGTGCCACGTTGACACTTGGCTCCCTCTATCGGCCTACCTCTGCTTTGACCATTCAACCCCCAACTCTATCCCTTTTTTGAACCTGGGCACGTGGAAGGTCTGCTCTCATTTGAAAACCCACTTTGGATTTTACCTTTTAAGGAGCATCGTTAAGACACGTGGCACGTTCTGCCTGCACTCTTATACTTAACCAATTTTGGGCCTGCTCTGTCCCACTTTTTAATTTGTACTACGTGGTAAGACCATGGTCATTTGGGTCTCCGCTCTTTGAATTTATCTTTTAAGTAGTGTCGTTTGGATACTTGGCAATTTCTACTGAGTCGAAGACTTTTCAACGGCCAGTGCAAGTTTTGGGTCTCTGGACACGTGGAGGCCTGGCACAAGTTTGAGTCTGCCTTTCGGATTTAACCTTTGGAGGTGTGCTATTTGGACACTTGGCAGCTTCTGCTAACTCTTTATACTTAGCCAATTTTAGGGCCCGTTCTTAGTCATTTGCAGAGCCTAAAGACATCGAGCCTTCATCATTTCTTTTCCTTTGAGCCTCTAGTTTTCTTTTTTATGTTGTTTTATCCTTTGAGCCTCTGGTTCCCTTTGACATTGTTTGGTCCTCCCTTGAACCTTCTACTCCATTATAGATCCTTCTTGTAACTTTTTTGTTGGATTTGAAATATGGGCTTGTACGATGGAACCATTTTTTGAATTTCTTTTCTACACAGGGTCGTGGGTGATCCAATTTTGTCGGGGGACAAAAATTGAGATAAAAATTGGAAACTAATGGGGACATCTTACTACTAGATGAAGGAACCACTAGCCTTGAAGCATCCATTGGGCATGGAGTCAATAATAATAGCCTGGTACTGACACTTTTGCTTTGAAAATATGATCCCTGAGCCATTGCGAGCTTGACTGCTTGCACTTGCTAACCCTGAGCCTGCCTTGGAAATGGACTGCCTCAAAAATGTTTTTAGTTGCTCTGTATTTTTTTTATTTTGGAAATAGCAATTGTTACAGACATCTATAGGTCTTTCTGCCATGAATACTAAAGGGCCTGGCCTCATGCACCTCCGGAGCAATGCGAACAAAACTTATGTACAAAGAAAAAATCATACATTCCTCAAATGAGACATGTAGAGTGTGCACAAGCACTTCTTCTGCTAAAAACAAAGTCTACTCCTACTCCTACACTAACTATAGAGAAAAAAAGCTAAACGAAGCCTACTACAGGCAAGGAGAAGTAGCTTCCTTTTCTCAAAACGGGCAACCATGAAAATGATTTGACACTGAATATGGCTTCCTGTATGAGTGAAAAATTGACTTTAAGATGATCCTCCACCCAAATCATCAAGGTATCTACATCAACCAAGAATACCTCCTTAATTTGATTGGTATTGGACTCCTAGAGGTGTTGATGGTGACCCTTGGTACTTTGATACTCATCCTCATGCCCAGAAGTAGGCATGAATATTTTTTGCTTCTCCCTTGGCTCTAATGAAGCCAAGTACCTGATTGGGCATGGTGTGATCCTTTGGATGTGCCCATTGTCCTGAAATGTAACTCCAAAAATGGAGTCCTTTTGTGGACCTTATTGGGTGGATGTTGTGAGAGATATGATGACATATTCTTGCCTTTTCTCTTCCTTCTCCTATGAAGAACATGGAAGACTCATATCTTCCAACCTTGGTTCTAGAGGGATGTTGTGAGACATAGGATTTTGTTCTTGAATGCCATCCTTTATGGCAGAAAGCTCATATGCTTGGAAGATGGGTGATAGAGGAGTGAATGATGTAATATCCATGGGCTCTTCTCCATAAAAGAAATCTTCCAAGTCAGACAGATAATTTGTCTCCTTCTTGTCCTACTGCATGTGCTCTACCTCCTCCATGGTGTCCTCCTGATCTGCAACAAGCTCACCAAGGTTCCCTTCATCCTCAAAGATGAATTTTTAAAGATCAAACTCCTCTTCAACATTAGAGCTTGAAGGGGATGAAGTGGGAGGAAGAACTGAAGGTTCTTCTATGGCCTGCCCTGCACTTGGAGCCTCTGAAACTGTATGATCCTCCTCCATCATGGGTTCATCAATCAAATTAGTACCTTGAAATGAAAGAAAAAAATATTCAATGATGTTTTCTTCATTGAGTGGCTTCAACTCTGATTTAATCTGTCCCAACTACTCCTCTTCAATGGGACTTGGAGCTGATTGTTCCTCCTCCTTAACGGGTTGTGTAAATTAGATTCGATCAACATTTTATTTAGAAAAAGTGCTATCATGGACACTGCATTTAGAGAAAATAGATTGTTCTTCTTCTTCTTCTTGTTTTTGTTCCTTCTTTGCTGTAAAATCAGCCTCAACCACCACTAGTTCTTCAACTCTAACCTCCTCTATTTGCTTAACCATCAAGGGGATCTTTGTAAACCCAAATTTGGTAGCCCAACTCTTCATATTGTCTGTCATCTCTTTTCTGTTGGGTTCATCCTCTTGTTGTTTTCCTTGACTGGATTCTTGAGTCTCTTCCCAATATGAACTTGGGAAAGCAAGAGGAGTGACAGGTTGGGGTTCAACCAGCTTTGCAATTGTTTGTGGTGGTGAGGGAAGTGGAATTTATTGTTTATTTGGAGGGGATGATTGTTTGGAAGGGAAAAGGGAAGAGGAACTGAGATGAGATGGAAGACTAAGAGATGAAGAAGGGAAATCAACACTTGGGGAAGTAATTGAGGGGCTTGACTCTTGACATTGCTGAAATGATTAAGATTGAGAAAGAGGAAAAGAAAATCTAGGAGGTGGTGGACTTACCCATTGACAAGGTTATCTTGTGTCTACTTCATAAGCTTCAATATCCTCAATCCATTATGTAAGTTGAGGTAGCACTTCAACCATGAATTAAAGATTCTCTTGAGGGCCGTAATGTCTTGGAAAAGGGCCTTCCCATGGGCAAGGTGCTCTAAAACCAATCTTGTATTCCTTCATCTGTGTTGTACCCCTAGATGGCACCATGCTAGCCTCCATTATTTGAATCTTCTCCAACAAATAAGAATTCTCCATATGACTATTGTCATTTTATGCATACCCCTATTCTTGTTATGCTCCATAGCCAAACTAGTTTTGGCAATTCTCATATAGGTAAGCATGATTATCCTAGATTTGATCATAATGTTGATCTAGAGGAGTTAGGAAATGCATTAGAGGTGGATTGCACTGCTGCAAGTGTGAGTTCTAAGAAGGAAATGAATCCATGATTGCACAACTTTATGGAATGGGAGAAAATGAAAGAGATGGAAGAAGAAAATGGATGAAAATGAGTGGAAATGGATGGAAAAGGTTTGTAACTCAGAGGATGGGTTATTGACTAGATGGAGTCACCAAATGTGCTTTGAATGTGCATCTAAAGGGTAAAACTTAACATGAACACACCAACCTACTAAAGGAAGTGGTAAGGTGCTTTAGACCTTTCCCACCGGGCGTGCCAAAACTATTAGTATGGTCACACAATGGCTTAATATTTGTTGTTGATAATGAGACACCTTGGAAAGATGGAAGATCTAACCTTAGTGTCCCATCGGGTGTGCCAAAACTATTAGTATGGTCACACGGTGGCTTAATATTTACTGTTGATAATGAGACACCTCAGAAAGATGGAATATCTAACCTTAGTGTCCCACCGGGCATGCCAAAAATGTTATTACATAATCACAACACCCCTGAATTACCTCATGTGAAGTGGGGCATTTGGTGTGATTGCATAACATGGGACCATCTCTCAAGATGTGGGACCTGCTAAACTTGAGATGGACCTCCAGAGAAAGTCGGTTCTTGCTTCCTAATCTACCTGCCACAAGCTACTCCAATGCAGGCAGAATCTAACTAACCTATTATATCCTAATCTAACCATTCCAAGGGGACAAAGAGAGAGAGGGTGAAAGATCATGCACTAAGTGGTGATACACCAAAAAAGGAAGTGTATGATCATAGACTTGGCTGCTTGAAGTGGAGAGAGGTGAGTAGAGGAGAGGGTAGACAAGATGCACCACAGAACAGAGATAGATTTCAAACAGACACCACTTCAAAACCCATTAAACACAGCTCCCAAGACCTATAACAAACATCATAGTATGCACAGTATACCCTACAATGATGAGAGGTAATAAGAGACAACAAAATAAGCCAAGGATGGAAATATGCACGAAACACATTTTATTTCTCCAAAATGTTACACAGTACATCATCAGTGGGCAAGAGACAAGGAAATTCCATTACAGAGCCATGGGAGGAGGCTTATACTCTGCATTCTACCATAAGGAAGAAAGAGATGGGGGGAAGAGGAGAAACAACGACCAACACTTTGAATATGCCCCTTCATTACAATATATAGGAAGAATGAGAGAGAGGAGGGGAAAATTTGAATCCTTCTTCAACCACCTTGAGATATACATTGAATCCTACTTTGAAATCTCAAACACTATCAATCAATGCCCCTCTAAAATCCACCAACAATCTGTCGATTCTGGTTCCCCAACAGATCAAATTAAATCTAGTCTGGTAGTTGAAGAAATCAGATTCTGTATTAATGTCCTGAAAGATGTTTTCCCATTTTCACCCACTAAATCTTATTAATAATGATATTGTATGTTTCCATGGCATAGAGGGTATCAAGACATTTCCAAAACGTCTTCTCCTTCCCAAATCTAAGTTTCCAGTCAAAAGATATGGCCATCTGAAGATTAGGGTCACGTGCACACAATATTTGAAAGAGTCTCTATGTGCCGAGTCCATGTGGAAGCCTCGTGCGTGTTGGAGATTCGACCCCTACCTTTCTCTTTTGAAATTACACCAGATGTACATGTTGCAACTTCCATTGGCTCCTTGGGCTCCTTTGTATTTTTCTCAAATCTCCTTGTTTGGTAGGGCCAAAAGTCTGACCCTGGACACGTGGAGGCTTGGCACTTGTTTGAAAGTCCACATCGAATTTTTCTTTTGAAATAGCGCCGCATTGAAACTTGGCTCCCTTTGCCAGCCTGCCTCTACTTTGACCATTCAACCCCCAACTCTGTCCCTTTTTTGGACCTGGGACAAGTGGAAGGTCCGTGCTCATTTGAAAACCCGCTTTGGATTTTACCTTTTAGGGAGCGTCATTAAGACATGTGGCGCTTTCTACCTGCACTCTTATACTTAAATTTTTTTTGGCCTGCTCTGTCCCACGTTTTAATTTATACTAGGTGGCGATACCACACTCATTTGGGTCTCTGCTCTTTTGATTTATCTTTGAAGTAGCGCCGCTTGGACACTTGGCACCTTTCGCTGAGTCGAAGACTTTTCAACAGCTGGTGCAAATTTTAGGGCTTTGGACACGTGGAGGCCTGACGCAAGTTTGAGTCTACCTTTTAGATTTAACCTTTGGAGGTGTGTCATTTGGACACTTGGAAGCTTCCGCTGACTCTCTATACTTAGCTAGTTTTAGGGCTTGTTCTGAGTCATTTGTAGAGCCTGAAGACTTCGAGCCTTTGCCGTTTCTTTTCCTTTGAGCCTCTGGTTTTATTTTTGACGTTGTTTGCTCCTTTGAGCCTTTGGTTTCCTTTGAAATTATTTTCTCCTTCCCTGACCCTGCTACTCAATTATAGAAACTACCTATAACTTTATGTTGGATTTGAAGTGTGGGCTCATACGGTGGAACCGTTTTTTGAATTTCTTTCCTGCACGGGGTCGTGGGTGATCCAATTTTTCATGGGGGAAAAAATTGAGATAACACTTACCTTTTTCCTTCCCAAAACACATAATGGGGTCTATTTTTGACCCCACAACCCATAGGTTGGGTTGGTATAATAAATTAAGAGGTGTGAGACGAGTTTAGGTTATCCCACAAGCCTCCAAAATTGACCCTTAAGGCCAAATCCGAATTTTCCAAGTAGGGTGGAGTGTACCACACTCAAAATCACATACACTCAATTAATAACCACAAGAAACAAAGACCCAACCACTCTAATAATTGACTCCTTTTTTCACATCCAAAATTAGCTTATTAATATGATTAGCTCACTTAATTAAGACACATAAACCAATTAATGATAAAAGGGAATTACATCACCAATTAAATCACATACACCAAAATTAAATAAAAGAAAGGAAAAGAGATACACACAAACCCCTTGGTCACAATTGGGGTTATCCCCCTAAAAAAAATAACAAGACAACAACATTACACAAGTTGCCATGGTGACCAGTTTCCAATACCCCACATTCCTTCAGTTTTGGTCTCCTATCCCCCATATTTTGTTGTTGTGATATAATTACCTACAAATATCACACAATACCCCTCTAGCCTCATGACCATATTAACGATGTCGAAGTAATAAAACACTTATATCTAAATATCAGTTTCAACATCGAATATCATAACTACTATTGCTAAGACCAAGTAATTCAATAATACTCCAACCTTCAACATTTCAATTCTACTCATACATCAATTTTCAACTAAGATCATAAACCAAATGAATCACATAATTTAAGGAATAATTTCACTCATTCACAATTTCTCCAATCCTCCAATATCAAAGAAATCACAAAAATAACTTTGAACATCATAATAAAATAAATACGAAAATGAATTGAAATATCAACATATATCTATCTAAAAACACATCATTTTCTTCCATACTTTATCTTTATCAAAACTTGATTAGTTTAGTTACAATAATGTCTATCCTTCGATTTCCATATCATAATGTGTTAATGTCATTCATTTATTAATATTAACAGGTACAATACACAATGATTTCTATGTGTATAATCACAGTGTTAGATTAAATATAAAAAACAATATTGAAGAGTAATGATATTACAATCAATTTATAACAATGCAACCATTCCAACTAATTGTCTTATCCTTAAATGCCCATCAGGGTCCACAGTATGACATACAATCGAAATAATAACTAAAAGACAATGGTAATCATGATGTCCCACACATTTTATTGTATGCTAACTAGAATACAACAACAAGGTTTGAGATTATAATCAATTTGGAATTGATAACGCGGTTCACACAGGGTTAAAGAGGAGTGGGCATTACAAGGTTCTTCTGGTGTCCAAGTAGTGCTCTAAATCGATAGGAGGAAAAAGATAAAATTGGTCTCAAATGTCTTGTTTGATCATTGATAAAGATTTTATCAATGCATTTATGATATTTCCAAGGCTCGCATGGATTTTAAGTACAATATTTCATGAGTTGCATGTAGTAGGTCAGTCTTGGACTTAGTTTGATTCGTTGCTCCTGGTATAATCTTGTACTTGAAATCAACAATAGTAAAATTACTGCAAAAAGAATCCTAGACCCTCTCCACAAGTGATTTTTAATGTTTTTGGTCAATTGAGGTGGTTTCTACGTGAAGGTCAAGGTGTGAAGTCATCCTATCTATGTTGTCATGGAGACTAAAGTTAAGAAATTCTGTCACAGTCCTTCATAAAGCCATTGTTATGATTTCTTCACTGGAATTCCTTTCTCTTTATCATCACTATCATCATATTAAGAGATTAGAGTAACTCTACTCACCACAAGTACATAGCTTTTAGGAAAAATAATGAATTTGTTGTTCCTATTGTTTGTTGAGAAGGGCCTTTGGAAGCACAATCTTAGCGCAACTATGACAAAAAAATAAAAGGATATATTTTAATGATACTCATACAGTCTCAGGTGGTTGAGAACACCTATGGAAGTTTTTTAAATTCTTGAAAACCATCCATAAGTCTAGAAAGGTTAAAACAAGTTGAAATGCTCTCTAATGTAACTTTCTATCATTGTACCTTTCTCAACACTATTTTTTTAATGCTATAGAAGAAATTTAAGGTTCTTCAAGCTCTCAAGTTAGTTGCAAAACATGGAGAACTCCTCCCTAAACTTTCAGAAGAATTTTTTTTCTAAATTGCATAAAAAACGAAGGATAAATCATCATTTCTATGTTCTTGAGCCATTACAATCATGTTACCCTGATCTAGGGTATCTGAATTCAATTTTTTTACTATGTAAATCTTTTAAGATAACCAAATCTCAAAAAAAAAATCATGCAAACCTATGTTAGAGGTATACAAAGTAAATGAAAAATGATATTTGTGATTTCATCGAGTGGGAGAGATAAAACTTTATCAAAAAATATAGAAGTCATGCATAATAATTTGTTTACAGCGAAGCAAATGTTTCTTATCATTTTTCAATTAGTTTTATGTAAGTAAAGGATGGGCTCCACTCCACTCAAATGCAAGAAAATATCTCATAGTAACAGTTTTTCCTACTCTTCCTTGAAAATTGAAAACCTCAAGGTGGTGTCTCAGCTTGAAATCAACCTTCAAGGTACATGACATGCCTTAAATAGTGTAGCAAGAAAAAATACAAAGGTATGAGTTCTTTGGAATGCTTTCATAGTTGTGCACACCTGAACAATTTGTAAAATGGCTAATATTCAAGTTGAGTTCATGTTGTGTAGAAATATGGATAGGTTCAAGTTTCTTTTCTCAAGGTAATGAGTCACTTATAATATCAAATTCATGATATAATCTCTCACATCAAAGTATAAGAGTGAGAGTCACTTGTTTGTCCTAATCACTCAATATGGAAGGTCATGAGTCAATGTAACTCAAAGTTGTAAAGTGGAAGTTCAAGAGTTATTTTATCCTCTATTATGAGCTCGAGTTAATCATGCAAATAAAAAAAGGTGGAATGTAAAGAGGCTAGAGATCAGTTACCAATGGGATATGAAAGAGCACTTAGGTGTGCAAGAAGAAAAATCAAGTTGAGCAGAACATAAGTTTTAAAGTTGAAGATATTGCAAGGTTTGTTCTATGTTAATGAGCTTGAGGAAAGAGATATATGTGGTTTACTATTGTGTGTGGAATGTGTGATTAACATAATAATTAAAAGATTATTTTTAAGTTGTAGACTATGGATATAAGAAAACAAAGAACACATAGAGAACTGAGATAGAAATTTTGAATGCAATAATGAAAAGGCAGTGAATAGTAAAAAAAAAGGAATAAAGGTGGGAAAAAGGAGCATAGATATATAAGGTAGGTGTTTTTTTAGTTGAAATAAGGTGTTATTCATCAAAGCAAAAACAATGAAGTTTAGGCAAGAAAGGTAAGAGAATTATAAGTTGTGAAAGGTATTGTAAAACCGAGTTTAGAGACATATTAAAAGTAGCTAATACAAGAATACATCAGGATCAATATTCATACATTCTTGAAAGTGTTTAAGTCAAAAGAACAGGGGAATTGTAAAGTGCTTTAGTAAAGTGTTCATAATATTTTTATAAAGTAACAAGGTAGCTACATGTTCATTTTCTTTGATAATATTGTCTAAGTATGTGCTTGGACTAAATTCAGCTGAGTAGGTGCTTGAAAGAAATTTTGAAGGGGGTGCTTCATGATCAAGTGGGTGCTAAATCAGTGCATTGAAATTGGTGTTCCAAATAAAACATTTTGTTTCAAGTGGGTTTTCTCCCTTCTTGGGTTTCCCACTATAAACAATGTGTCATGTTCTTTTTTATTTTTCTTGAAGTTCATTTTATCTTTTTGATCTAATTACTGAAACAAGTTAAGTGTTTTTGAAAGTTTTAAAAGACCTCAAGTGTGCTAAGCACTGATTCACCCCCCCTTTCAGTGCTTGTGATATCTATCAACACTAGCATCTAGTTAAGACACTAGCGATAGATGCTCCTGTTGTCACGGGCACTCATGTACTTATTTACCTTTTTCTTATCCTTTTGGAGCACTCTCGGTTCTTGATTTATTTTTATTACTTTTGGTTAGCCTTCTAGTTGCTGCCAATTACGAAATTCAAACATAAATAAACAGTTATGATTTCAAGATAAACGACCAAACACTTATCATTACATATTATCACGTAAGCTTGCACCTAAAGGCACAAAAAACATCTCAAAGCATTCATCTAGCACATCCACACAAGGGAGAAGGGTTGCATCACTCTGCATACACATCATAAGAGGGGAATTCTATTATATCCCATTACACACATTTTCATATGGAGCTTTTTAGATTCGGCTAGTAATCTTAGTGTAACTTGCACAAGGGTATCATAGGGCATCATTACATGTAATACACAAAGAACTACATGGAGTTTCAAATGTAGTGAATTTCTTGGTACTAATTTCACTCTTTGGGTGATCGTCGGGGTTATTCTGACTCCACATTATGGATCTTTTTTATTTTATTTGATGTGGTTTATGGATATGCGGAGGTAGACAACTTGAAATTTACATGTTACAGGAACATTCAATGATTAAGGAGTGAAACTGGGGTGACAAACAAAGACTAGTATCAAATATCCTCCTATACAAAATAGGGAATATCCACATCATTCACACAGACACTAGTTCCTAGAACAAATACTAGTGCCCAGGAACTCTTGTCCTCCTATGGGCGTTGCGGACCAGTACATTCCCGAGTCTTAAAACCTATAGATGACCCTATTCTTAGTCTTTTTCAGTTGTTCACATGTCTAGTTTTGTAATAACCCCTTGTGGGATATTAATAGGATATTATTAATACTTGTAAAAATTAGAAACACTTAGAAGTTGAACCCTCCTAGGTTTACCTCAACGAACCCTAGTGTCAGCTTCAATACAACCCAAAAGGGTTGGAGTGAGCCAAAGTGAGGTTTGGATGGGCAATCTAGTTGGTATTTTTACTTCTTTAACCAATACAATTTTTAGAATTAAAAATAATAAATAAAACTGCTGAAAACTAACTGAAACTATAGAAATTCATAACTGTCAAAGTGCTAACTCTTTTCACTTGAATCCAAATGTAGTAGAAAGGGAAAATTATGGGCTTCTTATTAACATAAATATCATAACCTTTTAATCACTAGAAACCACTAAAAACAACCCTTCAAATCCCAAACCTAGCCGCTAGGGTTAGGGTAAAATCTACAATTTAAAACCAACACTTCTCATTTCACTTGAGAGTCAATAAATGCAGTTTCAGATCTGCAATCAATTAATTTATAAAAACAGCTTGATAATCACCTCAAAATACTTCAAATCACCATTAAAATATGTCCATACAAGTCGCTTTTATCAAATAAAAAACCAGCAGCAAATAAACAAAGATTTCCACCATAAATCACATTCAAAAACCCCTCAAAGTAAGCTTTAGATCTTCTCCAACAATGACACCTTATATATATGAAAAGAAATGACTGCAAACTTATTACTTCAAGCTCAAATGGGCACACACACTTCACAAATGGTGGTGTTAAAGAACACCTTTTATTTTTTATCACAAGTGGGCATACATCCCTTCTTCAAGCATGAAGATAAGTTTCATAAACTGTCAATATGCCCAAAAAGGAGTAACCACATCTTCTTTTATAGCTTTTGCTTGCACATCCTCCAAAGCTCTTCTCCCTTTTTGGTGCCATACTCTAGGAGGGGATATTTATTTAATATAAACCTGAAAATCATATCCAACAACAAACATTAAATGCATAGGGATTTAAAATAAATGTGGCCCATATAAGTCGACCCATGTATAGAAGGAATCACTTTATTTTTAAATATTAAATATTAAATAGTCTCCCAAAAAATGCGACTTGCTTAGTCACTTGGTTCACCCTTTTAAAATGTATTTATTATCCCAAGGTGAAGTTGAACTTCCCCTTTTATCTTTGATTTGCACATAAAAATATATCTTATTTTTAATTTTACATGTGCAAATCGATTTTCTCTTCCTTTTAATTTTTAATTAAAAGGGGGACATTACAAGTTCACTTCTAGATTTCTCAGGAATCAACTAAGTATCTATATCTCCCTCTCTTTCTTAGGGTTTCACATTTGTACATGCTTATTTGCTTGTGTCTTACTGTATACAAACATATGTATATCATTTGCTACATTATAGTCTTTGCAATTAGATTTAATTCCTTTTATATTAAATCACTCCCAAAATAATTTTAAGGGATGATGCCACATACTTCTTTGATAAAAATATTTTAGGCATATGCTCATAGTAACCTGTCACGATAGCTTTTGTTGTAAGTGTGGGATAGAGGCGGGGAAAGAAGCAAAAGATGTTTGAGACTAAGTGTCAAGTGTAATGTAATGCAATATGAGTGGTGTGTGGTAGTGAATTCCAAATCACTAGTGTACCTAAGTGATGATGAAATCCATGTCAGTACGCGTTAATACAAGTATGAGTGACTAATATACAAGTTCTTTCCAAATTTGACAAAAAATGAGTTCGAAAATGACAAACATAAACCAAATCTATACCTGACTATTTTAGGGAAGTTTGTATAAAATTTTAAAGCAAGAAGTTCCTACATGAAAACATATTAGTAGTTTGATTTGATTTTGAATGATTTTGGTTTAGTTTTTAAATCTTTGACTTAATGATCCATCAAAATATGATTTGCCACATACAAGATCGATACAAGGAAACTTCAATCATTTCTAATTCTCAAGTTCACCCAAGGCATGTGAGAGAAGAGCATGCATGGTTTAGGTTTTATAAATTAAATGTTATAAAATTAAAAAATTAGATTAGAAATGAAACAAACAATAGTAAAGTATTATAGAAGACTTAATCACTTTTGATGCTCAACTTAACCCAAAAAGGATGTGAGAGAAGAGCATACACATTTTTATTATGAAATAGAATAATATAAAATGAGAAAATGTAACCACTATATTTTATTTCTATGAACTAACTTAAAAAAATGCCAGAATTGCAAAACAAACTATAGGGAAGTAAATACAAACATTATGGAAATTTTACAAAATTAAATTCTTTACATAGAACCCTAGTATAGAGACTAACACACTAATGTAAGGACTAACAGAGAAATACATAATACATAAACACACTTTAAATCATATAAAAATGCACCTTAAATGCACGGTAGCACATATAGTAGCATGCTAGAAAAAGGACATCCATGGTAACATAGCCTATGAAAATACATAGACTACAATGCTAGCGCAAGGAAATCAATGTTAACATAGGCCAGTAAAAAGGGTGAAAAACTTAGCACCCTAGTGCAAATCACAAGCTAAGAGAGCACAATGAAGGATATAGAATCATAAATCAATTTTAATTGACAATAAATGTTAGAAATTGGCCAAAAACATCTGCCTTTTGAAAAACACTCTCAAACCAACATATAGAATGACATGGAAATTTACAGTGACCTCCAAATATTATAAATAACATCAAAATGATGTTATATTTAACAGTATGATAAAAAAATCGTAAGCTTCCCACCGAGATGTCAGAATGTATACAAGAAACAATGTAAACAAGAGAAAGAAACAAAAAAATTGACATGAGTCAAACCTTTCTCAAAAAATTTCCTTTCAACCTAATATGTGACCATTTTAAGAGTGAGGTCATGTGACACTCTTGTTGGATTTAGATGAGAGAGTGATTCATTTTGATTTGTGGTTTCTTCAAGATATTCCAAGTGAAAGTGAAGCCAAGCTATGAGTAATGACGATTGATGTGGTGATCAATTGGATAACATAATGAGGTGCAAGGGTGATTTCCAATTGTAATTTCATAGAGAAAAACTATGAATTCTTCAATATTCTAATGACAATTTGAGAGGAATGGATCTTCTTATTTATAGACGTAGAAGAAGACATGGATTGAAGAAGGTAGAATTGAATGAGTTGTTGGCTATTGATTTTATTTTTCTTATCTATCATGTTTGATTTATTTTTTGCAGCTGGCTCTTTGAATGAGAAATAAAGATACTTTACTTCAAATTAGTTGGCTCTTGAATACTTCCAAATTATACTTGCATACTTTCTTCCATGTTGGTAGGGATCTAGAACTTGAGTGGGGTTACTAGTTAACTTAAGTGAGTTGGATAATGAAGTGGAGATGGATAGAAGGTGAGTAGATAATTAACTTTTATATATTTAAATACCTAATTACATTATCAAGAGGGTTGTATAGTGTATAGTGAGTGTAATAAAATTAATTAAATTAACTCTAGAAGTGGGATATGGGTCAATAATAGACTTAACATTTTTTAAACATTATAAATGTAATGGTTATTTTTAGGGTGTCTATAAGATGCACAGATTGGTACAAACTTCAATGAATGCAACAAAAATTCAAAAGGTGGCATATGTCACAATTCTTTAGGTTCTTACTATTATTCATGTGTAAAGAATTATATTGGAGATGGATTTAAATGAAATTCAAATACAATTTTTAAAAATACCCTTATTCCAACAACTATATGTGTCTATGTAGAATATATTTGTATACGCTTTTTCAATTTACATTTTCCAAAGTATCGTTTTGAGTAATTTCTATGTTTACTAAAATAACATGATCTGTTTTTTCCTTCATACTAGTTTCTTTGGGAGTGAGTGAATTATTTTGGTCCTAGAGAAGGCATCTCTTGATTAACTTAAGGGACATGTTTTTCCTACAAAATGGAAATTTACAACTTCATGAACACATAACTTCCATGGGATGAAGAAAAAGAATGACAATACTCTCGTGTAAAACTGTGAGATGATCCATATTGATGTGTAAGTGCATTATGGAGGAAAACATGCTAGCGATGATACTTAATGTGTTATAACAATCAATTCACAATGAAAGAGATATTAAAAAAACTTATTTTATTTCAATTACAAATGTATACAAACTATAGAACTGCATTAGATATACGTATTTCCATAGATCTACTTCTTTATTCAAAACAAGTTGCATTATAGCTATACAATGGAGAGTATGAAAATATACTAGAAATAAAATATGAAGGGTTTTGAATGGGAACTATAATGTCATCCTATATTGTGACCATTTGTACCCACCATAGGGATGGATTCAAAGATCTAGAAATGAAGAAAAGATGAAATACATCATATAATTACTACTTTTCTATTTAGTGCTCCTTCTTGGGGTCACGTCTCCTAGCACATTTACTTAATTCGCTAATCACAGGATGTGTTGGAAAGATGATGAAATGAAATCGGAAAACATTACTACAATGATAACACTTTTTCTATCATCATATATTTTGAAGCCCATAAATGCTCTGAAGAGCCCCCAAAATGCAAAATATGAAAATCTACAAAAAGAAGTTACTAACAATAGATTTTCAAGACTTTCCAAAAAATATTTTCAGAAATCATGTTTTAGATCATGAATTCATATGTGTCAATGCATTTCTAAGTTTCTAAGCTTTAAAACCCTTGAAATCATTTAAGCTCCTATTTACTATGAGTTTGTAAGAAACTTTTTTTTCCCTCTTCAAAACCCTAATCTAGGATTTAGGTCCATGTAATTTGTAAAGAAAAAAAGTGTGTTAGGACATATGCTAAACCAAAGAAAACTTCAGCTTCATTGAGATTTATTATGTTCAATTTGAGAAGGAAGTGACAATTAACATACTAATGTAATCAAAAAATAATTGTGTGTAATGCAAGTGTCTCAACTGTTATGGTTTCAATGCATGCAAACAAAATTAGTAAAATCTACACGATTCTTTGTATGTTTGAAATATGCTTTTGGTATGGGGTTGGTTAAAAAATTAAATATTATACCGTTACGACCACAATATGTTTTTTTGTGAGTACTTGTGTCCCATGTAATGTCCTAGATGTATCAATGCAACTTTGTATTTATAGAATAATTGAATTCAAAATAAGACCATATTGGTGTACAAAATTGGCTCATAATGGGTGAAATTTTAAGAAAGATGGACCAAATCCTAAGTACCTAAACCATATGTGAAAAGGGCCAACAACAACAACAAGATTTTTTGTTAATATGGACCTAGCATACCCAGATTTATGTAGTATGGGGATGAAATTATTAATAAAATCCTAAAAAATGAGAGAAGGAAATGAAAAACTAGAAAAATAATAGAAAATGAAGAAAATGAATTATATAAAATTCATATAGCGAATATTATAGAATTGATATGAAAGAAAAACAAGATCCACGATAATTAATAAAAGATGGAATGTGCCAAAAATACAAAAAGAAAAAATAAAAGTTAAAAATTAAACATTATAATAAATGTGTAAATTATTAAAAAAATAAAAATGAATGGTTAATAAACACACATACACAATAACTTTAATTAATTTAAAAATAAAATACATTAGTTGCATTGGATGGGTGCGGATAATGGTGTAAAAAGTGTTGCGTAGCCATCTACCAGAGGTTCACTCCCACCAAATATCCTTATTAAATAGGGATGAGATTCCCAAACCTTCAATTAAAAAATATACATTCGTTGTAAATAAATTCTCTTCAACATGCTCTTGCAAGATTTTTCGGGAAAAAAATAAAGAAGACAAACTTTAGTAAAGAAATGAAAAATTTCAGTCCTTAGCATGGAATGTTTCTTATGGGTTGATTTGTATATTGTGGACTATTTTTTGCACGGCAAAAGAAGGTTTGCATGTTTCTTTCTGTTTAGTGCGTAAGGAAACTTCCCGTCAGACCCATGTTTCCAATTCTCTTCCACAGCTTCAAAATATTGACGAAGATTCACTTTAGTAATCTACCTTATTTTGCGCATAACGTCGATAAAACGCTGGCTGAACATCAGTTACAGACGAGTCTTAATATTGACTCTTGTACGAATTTCTAGAGAGATCTTAATATCGAAGTGGGTCACCGTCTTTTGGAAAAATCTTGGAAGCAGTCGGAACGTTTGCCAGCCATAGAAAATGATTAATAGAATAAAAAGTAAATATAATTCCTTTAGTGTTGAGTGGTTAAGCAAAACTTAAGAAATCCTATTATCACTCAAATTTATGTATTTATAACTGTTTTTAAGTCGATATGTGGGTTTTTTTTATAATGTTAAGTTTGTAGCTTTTACCAATAGAAGACGTATGTGTGTGGTTTATCATCTCAATTATGTCTAAATGTTTGTTAAAGTTAATTATTTGTTTATCCACATGAGGAGAAAATTATGCGATTTGTTTTTTGGCAATTTGTTAAGTGTCGCTCCTAAATCAGTATATCAACAAGCACTACTAGAGAGGGCCTCATTTTGAGGCGAAACATAGGGATAAAATTAAAGTTTCTTCTCTAACTTATCTACTTTTAATTTTCCTATTTTTAATAATACACTCACTTTGTTTATCATATTAGAACAAAGCATATGTGTTTTCTTTTTTCCCCTCTCGTGTCGGTTCTTTCCTTTGCATGTTAACAATTATAGGGAGGTCAAAGGGATATGGTTGTTGCTACTGTTATTTTAGTTGACCCATATGCCACCCCATGAAAAATTAAAAATGAGAGCAGCAAATAAAAATAGATGTTAATCAAGTAAATGTGCAAAGATGGTTTTTATGTAATAAAACTTATGTATATATGGAAAATGGTGGATTGAGGATTTGCAACATCAACTTCAAAATTTAGGGAGATTTATTTCAACCTACCAATTAATACCTGCGACACCCTAAAATATAGCATTACACTTTCTAAACCTCTTAAATCATCTTCTAATTATTTCACAGTGCATTACAACCACTTTTGATATATTCCGTTATTTTATTCAACCTTTAACAACATAGTATGATATTTTCTCATGTAACTTCTATCATTCTCACAATTCTTCTAATCATTCTTATTGCTCGCACATGGTCTCGAATTATTAAATATTCACACTGTGGACCCTTTTACATGTGTATTCCATTCCTAGGAATAATTATCTAATCCTATCACTTTTATTAATCATCCCCTAACCCATTAAAAAGTTTTATTATCTAATTCAATATCAAAATAATTAAATAAATCCTACATTATTTGTTCTAAATCCTACATTATCTATAACAAACCCTTTGAATACATAGAAAATTATATTATTATTAAAATTTTACTTTATTTTCTATCTTAAATATGGAAAATGGTTAAATTTTAGGCTTAGGATGTTACATCCCCAAAGACATGTAGATAACCTCCTGATTACATCCCCTAAAACTTGTAGAAAATCTCCTGACATGGTATGTTGCTAGAGCTAGGATTTTTATCAAGGAGGAGTTATGTGTGCCAATAACTCCTGAATTATATAGTTATTTAGTTTGACTTTAGATTTATAATTACATATCTCTAAAACTTGGGTAAGTAGTCACTACCACCATGCTTTTCTACGGAGGTCTCTTTGACTCATTGAGTATACTAACAATTTGATTTTAGGGATGATATTTTTGTTTGTAGAAAGACCTAACTGTCGGATGTTGGCATTGTTGCTTCCATATCACACGCTCTTTTTTCTCTGCATTAGATAAAGCCCCCCTTAGCCATCAACCAAGTCATTGGATTTCCTCATTTATGTTTGTATGTCACTCCTACATAAGTCATATTGTATGTAAGGGTCTATGAATGGCATTAACAGAGGGTCCTTAAAATTTTGGCTCAAACTTCACATCAAATTATCATTCTAAAAGTATCATTATAAGCCGTGTTATACATAGACTTATGTAGTTACCATTTTTTTGGGGGTTTTGTTCATTATGGATGTGATCTTAAATATATTAGATTACACATATGTTTGCACACATAACACACTCATTTACCTCCTTTTCTCCAATAGACATGTTTTCTAGCCATAGGTACTAATGACACATGTTATTCTAAGTCACTTATACATTTTGGATATGCGCATTGATATGGAAAAAAATAGCCTCAAATACCAAACTCTCTCTTGCTCTCTCTATCTCTCTCTTTTTAAAACCTAATAAATAAGAATCAACTTCATATTATTCATATAAAAAACAAAACAAACTAAATAACCATTAAAACTGCTCATTATTTAATTGAACTTGGACACAAACATCATCCTAACAACATTTAGTCAAGATCATTTATTTCATATATGTTATTTTCATCCTTTTTTATTAAGGCTTCTATTTTGTACCTTCCATAGAATAATACTACTTTAGAAACTGTAATTTCTGTTATAATGATATATTAAGTGTAAAGTAGAATACATAATTAAATAAACTTTTCCAAGCCTGAAAATGGCCTAGAAACCATTACACAGGCCTAGGTATGGTTGGGTATGTTGGTACTCAATTGATTCTCCCTCAAAGTCTAAGCAACATCACAAGTTTGGCAGGAAGCTTAGAGACAGATAGATCATAGTGAGTTTTTTTGTAGCCAGGGATGGGATCTAACTGGCCCTCTGTCACTTAGATGTGGAGAAATGGATAACACCCTCAAGAGGATTTGATCTATCCTTAGTACTTTATGGTTGTGCCTTTCAACCAGGGTGAGAGGACCCTTTTGTAGCCTACTGTTTGTGGAGGAGATGGAGATATCCTTCCTTGTGAAGTTGTTAAGGAGACCTTGAAGAAAATATGATCAATGCAACAAAACCTAACTCTCATGAGTTGTCACTCTAGATAATGGTGATATTTTCTAAGCAAGGTTCAGGATACTAAAGACATTTGGAATCCTGATTTTTTCTGCATATTTTGGTAATATAAATTATGCATCTGTACACACATAGGATAAACAAGGGTAGTAAAGATAAGATTGGTTGTTTTTAAATGAATTTTTGGTGGGAGGTGAGGCAGAATGAACTTGGTTCACCAAATATTTGAGTTATTTTACAAAAATGGAAAGCTTATCAAACAAAATGCCATAGGATAGCTAAAATGCTCCTTTAACTAGAAGGTGTGCTTCAATGGAGGCCCAGATCAACATGTTTTCACACAAACTTCAAGAATTCAAAATGAAGGCTCAAATTAAAATACTTAAGTAAACATTATCAATCTCTGTTTCATCACACCTAAGATAACCTCAAAGGCTAACAAACAATCTTATAGTCATGCTAGGAGTCACAATGATTTTAATTTTTTTTATTTCACTATCAAATGAAAGCTCTTCTGATAAATGAAATTGAAAATGCCACCAAACTATCACAAGGATAAGATCTTGTGTGATTCAAAAAGATTTCAATTTAAGATTGCAATGGGAACAAGAGAAACTACTTGCAAACATTCAGAAATGAAGCAAACTTGAATTTTGGCCAAAAATAACATAGGTTAACTCAAGTTTGATTAAATTTATCAGAAGTGGAAAGTTTCTAGAACAATCTCAGAGCTTGTCAATGGTTGTACACTTGCAACCACCTTGACGTGACCAAATTTAACACAAAGGAGATAAACTGGTTTCTTTAGATGGTTTCTTAGAAAGACGAACTTTATCAAGCTTTTCTCTTAGAAAAATTAGTCCCGACCTCTAACACTCCAACCCGTTGCATGAAAAATTCATGAAATTTATAACATTTTACAACAAAGTTTTCCCCCAAAAGTAAAAAAATTCAATGTACCAGTGCTTGTTATGATCACAATTGCGATTCCCAGAATTGGATCTATAAAAAGTTGTCAGGTGCTCAGGGAGGCAAAACTCTTCAAATATATCAGCATTCAACTCTTTCATTTGGTCTATCACTCTTCCTCCTATTCGCCAACTAATTCTACCCATAATCTGTCAAATCTAGTTCTTTGCATGCCCATGAAGGGAAAACTGGAAAATAAAATCAAACCTGATATCCAAATCACGTCTTAATGGTAAAAGATGTCTCCGGATCTTCCTTACCAAATTTAGATATCAAATTAACTCCCCCTCTTTGTTTCGCGTGTAGGAGATTCAAGAAATCATGAAGACTCATATCTATAGGAGCTCTGGAGTGAAAATGGCAAAAAAATCAGATTAATATGCATAGCTGCCGTTGATTTATATTTTGAATTTGGACCATCCACGTGGGAGATCCAATTAAAAACATTCCTATGGGTTCCTTTTTTCCTTTTACAACTTTTTGGAAAAATGTAAAATTTTCACATTTTGCTCCGCACCTCCGCCCTTGAGAAATGGGCCTGACACGTGTCCTATGGTGGGTCCCAATGGAAGCGCCCTCCCTTGCTTCACTTTAACCTCTTTTTCACAAAAGGAAATTTTTCTAAATTTCCTCCAGATGTCTACACCTCCGCCGTTGACCTTCTCATCAAATTTTGACTTATCCTTTGCGGGCTTGTGGGCTATTCTAATGATTTAAACCTCTTTGATGGCAAGAGGCAAAAAAACCAAGTTGCCCCGGATGGGCTTCTTCCCCGCCCCTTTGACTCTGAAAACTACCGCACATCTCAATGGCGCATCTTAAGTTGGTCCCCAAAAGTTGAGACCCTGAATGAGCACATGCTCACCAGGCATCCTAGCATGGTAATATTTGTTTGAAGGTTGAAAGCTCAGTGGAAGGTGCCATGTGTCAGGGTCTGAGGCTATCTCCTCTATCTATTGAAAATTCCAAGAAAAATGTAAAGTGAGCGAAAGCCTCTAAGTGTCCTCCTGGCGCTTCTTCTAAACAAAACTCAAGGGCCGGTCCCTGAACATGTGCGGTCCCTCCACGTGTCCCAGGCCGCTCAAAAATAGTTTTAAAACTCTAAGTATGAAGCGAAGCTAGCAGAAACCACCACGTGTCCCTGTCCCGCTAAAAATTATACTGGCTGCAAGAAAATTTTACCTAGGTCCCGACAAAGCAGCGAAAGCCTCCACATGTCCTCCTGGTGCAACACCAATGCCAAACAAAAAATAAAATCTTCAAATGAGCACCATTATTCTGCGTGGAAAATTTTTGGGCTGAGGCGATCCATGGAATTTTTAGAGTACCCTACCTAGCCGCGTCCAACCAAAAAAGGGCCACATTTCCTTTTGATGCAGAGATGTAAATTTCACTAGGAAAAACACCCGTTAAACCGTAAAATGCAGGAATACAACCATTTGATCCTAAAAATGAAATTTTCTCCAAGGAAAAAGAATTTAGAAATGTTACAAGGATCAAACATATTCCCCCAGGCTACATCCATTCATTTTATTCAAGTATTTAGGACAAAATGACAGGGACAACAATTTTGGACTGTGGAAAATGGAAAGAACGGGAGAACCTGAGCTTTTACACCTAATTTACATACCTTTTCAAATGAACAAAGAAATGACGAAACAAACTATGGATCCATAAGTGATCCTCGACCCAGGAAAGGATTGATTATGGTTGAAAAAAGGAAGACAAAGTCATTTCAAGCATAATACGGGGAGATAAAAGGTAACAGTGGCCGTAAACTGAGAGATTTTAATGGCAAATGGGGTGAAACAAATCTGAGCACCAACATCAGCTCCGGCTCAGGTGATGGTGCATGAAGGAATAAATTTTATTCAATGCCTGTAGAAACAAATACATGCGAGCCATATATAGGCTGCGGATAAGAGAGGAACGAACAGGAATAGTTAAATAACTATTCACAACTAAATGTATTAACTTATTAATTAATGCACTAACATTCCCCCCCTTAATACATTGTCCCTACATATGTACCCCCTAAACAAATCAAACTTCACCTTACCGAGAGGCTTGGTGAGAATATCTGCAACCTGAAAAGCAGTAGGGCAGTACTGGAGCTAAATTTGGTGGTTCAAGACCTGTTCATGAATGTAGTGACATTCAACCTCAATATGCTTTGTTCTTTCATGAAAAATTGGATTCTTCACAAGCTTCAACACACCTTGATTGTCACAGTGAATGATGGGAGGTTTCTCTTTAGGAATCCCTATATCTGCAAGAATGCGACATAACCAAATCACTTTGCACACAGCTTCTCATGCGACGTGATATTCAGCCTCAATGGATGAGAGAGCAACAACAGTTTGCTTCTTGTTAATCCATGAGATAGGCCCAGATCCGAGATGAAACTACATTAATCCCATAAAGTAACTGGAACGCTGACATGCCAATTTCATTTTTCAAATTGATCATATCGGCCCATAATCCATCATAAATCTTCTTGTACCAAATTCTCTAATTTTTTATCAAAAATATTACGGATAATTGTCACAATATTTTTATTATTGGATTTGTCCTGACCATTCCCTTATGGGTAATATTATGATACATATGAGAGTGAGATTCCATAGGTATAACATAACTCAATGAATTATATAGATTAAAAATATGTCGCACTATCAACCACCACATTTTGAGGTATTCTAAAATGAACGATGATGTTATCTTTAAGGAAGTTACACACAATTTTAGAGTTGGCTTGTTTGACTGGAATGGTCTCCACCCATTTGGTGAATTATTCTATAGCTATGAGCACATAATCATGTCCTGCACTTGAATGAGGATTGAGTACATAAATAAAATCTAGGCCCCCATTGTTGGAAAGGTTCCATAATGACCACCAATCGAAGATGGAGTGCATAAAGTTACGGTCTTCCCACAAATTGTTGACATGGCTCACACTAAGAAACCCATTGTTGAGCATCTAAAAATAATGAAGGACAATAGTACCTACCGCAGAGGATATTTTGAGTAGTTACCATGGTAGAGAAATATCCACCACAAGCTTCGTCATGGTAATCCTTTAACAATGTTTCTTGTTGCTCCTTATCAAAACATCTTAGGAAACATTCGTTTAATCCTCTTTTATGTAGCATATGAAATAAAGATACTATTTCATCTTAAGATTCATTATTTTGTTATAATCATGGTGTTTCAGGAGCTCTCCATTCATGAGATAGTGTGTAATATCAAAATACCACTCATTTTTTATGTTTACAAAAAGAACTTGAGGTAATTCTTGCTCAGGAATCTATATCATTGACATTCATTTTCTTCTTTTTGGTTCATGAGAGACTCATAAATTCAACCATTAACCTACATATACCATTACTTCTAACTATGTTTGATGGTCAGATATCTAATCCATACTCCTGGATCCTCTTGAGTTAGAATTGATTTTATAGTAGATCCTAAAACCATCACTATAGTGTGGGAGTTGAGAATGTAGAATCATAGGTTCTTAAATACTTTGACCATGATATATACATACTTATCCATTGGATTTGTATTCATCTTGTGATATTTCAATGGACATCTCTTGAAGAAAATTGGTGCTTCAATACCTTCTTCATTCTTCTAAACTAAGATGGCCAAAAGAGTATATTTAGAAGCATATTAGTATTGAATAAAATATCTGTCAAATTTTAGACATACTAAAGTAGGAGATTTATGAATTTATTATTTGATTTCATTAAATTTTTCCTTTCCTTCCTTACTCTACCTAAAAATTTCTTATGGTTTTATCATGTTAGCAATTTACTTTGTCAATTCAGAAAAGTCCAGAAAAAAGTGACAAAGAAATTATACCTTTCCAAAGAAGGAGTGAAATCCCTACTTGTTTATGGGAAAGGAAAGGCCTTTAATTTTATTTATTATTTCAAGATTAATGTTGGATTCCAATGAGTTTCCATTCTATAACACCAAAAACAAACTTTTTAGGATTCAAATAGATCATTTTTTTCTACACCTGATTAGTACTTCCAAATGTTTCAAGTGATCTCCCAGACTTTTGGAAAAGACTCTGAGGGCATCAAGTTAAATGAAAATATAGTGCTTGAGATCCTTGAAAGCTGGATCCATTTTCCTTTGAAAATTTTCTCTAGCATTAACGAGGAAAAATGACATTCTATTGTAAGAAAAAGTGCCCCATAGAGTGGTGAAAGCCATTTTGTGTCTATCTTCTTATGCTACCTCCAGTTGATTGTATCTAGAGGATTCATCCAGTTAAGAAAGAATCTCAAATCTCGTGACTTCCTTGAGGATATGGTCCATGATGTGCATAGAGTAGTTGCCTTTTAATGAATCCTGATTCAAATTTTGGAAGTCGACATAAATCATTATTTCACTATTCTTCCTTCACACTGTGACAATGGTGGCCACCCATGTTGAATGGTGAATAGGAAAAATAATTCTTGCCTTCAACATTTTCAGAGATTATTCTTTGATCATGTCAGAAATATTAGGGTTATATGATCATTTCTTCTACCTGAATGGCCTAGATTTGGGCTTAAGGTGTATAGAGTGATGCATTTCTTTTGGCTTGAAGGATTTAATCTCATCAAATGAATATGTCAGTACATCGGAGTATCTACTCAATAATTAGATGAAACTCCTTTTCTCCTCTAGTGAACAACACTTTCCAATATTGACCATTCTTGGCTACTTCAAGGTACAATTGTTCTCTTTTTCAAACTTAGTGGTGCATCAAGAGGATTATTTTTCTTTGATAAACCTGTCATGCTTATCAAACAAGTCTTGAAGAGAACCTAGGACTTTTAGAATTTTATTACCCTTCATTCTAATGATTCCCTCTAAAATAAATTCCATCAATCTCACCGTTATCTTCATATGCAATGGAATCATGATTCAGAGCATTATTCCCTTCGTAAACAATATTATTTAAACTATATCTTTTCTCCAGAAAAGAATAATATGACTTCCATCATTGAACACTTTTCGGTGATTTACATTATTTGGCACACTTAGCCTGAAAAACAACTTGACAATAAATTTTTCCTTGTTAAAAGAGAATTGTGGGGTCATTAGAGAGTCTGAGACTATGAGAGAATAAAATTTCTCATTTTATTCATGGGGATCATCCTGAATAGAGAAAACATAAAAAGACTCCACACAATCCTATACTCTATTCTTGTAATGCTTAAGCCTTGGAGTTTTTAATTGATATTAGTTTCTAACTTTTTTGGCAATCACTTCAGCTTCCCCAAGACATTTAAAATTCTTAATACCCATGGACTCAGCTATGTCCATTCCTAAAATGAGAGATTTATATTTCGTGGTATTATTAGTGTTCTCAAATTACAATTTATAAGAAAAGTGACGAAACTCAATCAAAGGAGAAGTTAGAAAAAAACTGGCTCCTGATCCAACAATAGAATGGATTCCATCAAACTCACTTTTACACAACTGACCATTTTCAGCTGCTATGAGAAATTATAGGTTTCCATCTCTTTCTAAAGTCAAGAAGTAATTACCAAGTCCATTGTCCTTGAACAATACATCATCCCTTGGATCATCTGATTTATAAATAGTGTACTTCATCTTTCTCATGGGAAACAAATTCCTCATTTATCCTTTTACTAGAATGGTTGTGGAAGATCAATCCATATTTATATCACCTCCCAAGTCTCTACATTAAATTCTGCTTAAAACATTAGAAATGATGTCAGGATGTCATCTACCGATATGGTCAGCAAAACTTTCTTATCTGGAAAATCGATGAGATCCACGTATTCATCTTTGATTCACCCTACCAGTGGAACTTCCTTAGACTCCATAGAGTAACAACATGCATTGGCTCAAGTCAAGGTAAGTTTAAGAGGATTAGCAACTTTTATCAACATCACATTATCCAAAGCTCCAAAATCTATTATGTAGTTATTCAAATTATGGCCTTTGATAAGGATGGAAATATATAATAGCACAACTTTTTTGGTCTTAGATGTGCTCAAGGAAATAATTTTCTAAGAATGAATTTTAGGTGGAGTTAGTAGTATTCCTTTATAACTAGGGACTACAAAATTGGGATTCAAACTACTACCCTTAATATATCAGATAGGCCTTTCAAATTGCTCTGGATTTTTTTGCAAGAATTCATATTTATAAGTCTAAAATTTGGACTTGTTTACATGCTCAATAATTTCAAATAGAGTGGTAGGAGATGAGGAAGGTACTCCTAGGATAGTAGATGTTTTCTTGGGCAGAGGAGGTGCTACCTTAGAAGTTGAGATAATTTTAGTAATGGGAGTAGATGATTAGGAAGTAGTGGCTAAATTTTTAGGTATATTTGGAGCTTGCAAAGGACTGCATATTTTGGAATCAAAACTAGAAATATAGAAAACATTAAGAGACTGAATTAAGACACTAGAAAACTTCTTGTTTTCCACGAGGTTTGGCTTTTCTTTCACGGACACCATCGAAGGTGGAAGCAGAGATCCTCTATTGATTTTTTTACAGAGTCACCACCTAAGGATATTATTTCTTCTTATTTTTTAGAGATTCAGTGGAGGAAGAAGCTCCTTTTTTAATTTGGGAGTGGGTGAATACCAGATATGAGAATCTGTGTGCATCTTCATCATCATCATATTTTCTTGATGAATACTCAATGAAATTTTCTTGTGCATCATCTTATACTTATTCAATCTTTAGGACATTACAATCCTCATTTTATTCTTCCAGTTATTGAATTTCTTCTTCTCCCTTCTAAGCATCATAGGATGTATTTATAGGAGGTTCTTCAAGAGAAACTATTTGAGGAAATGGACCAATAATTTTCTTATTTGGAAAATTATTCCTAGGATCTTCTTTGTACATTGAAGCTTGGGCCAACTACTTATTAAGGGAGATTACATCATTAGTCACTTTATGTACTAACAATTTTTTGGTTCCTACATTTGAGCTATGGACCTTCTCTACTCGGACCTCTTTTTATATTTCTAGACATGATCAAGTCATATTCTACCTCAACCACAAGTTTTTGTGCATCTTCCAAATTATATAGTTGAGTTCTTCTCAGCATGAAACTAACTTCATGAAGCTAAGCATTAGTGAATTATATTTTAACTTATTATCCTCCATAGGTTGAGAATCTTTGGGGATCTTATAAAGCATTCTATTAAATTTAGGAAAAAACTACCTCATGGGCTCATAGAGTTCTTTCTTCAACTGAGACCATTACGCAAGAAGAGTGTGAGAATCTTTGATAGGTTTGAACCTAGATTCAAATTTTGGTTTTCATAGAATTATAGTTAGTGATAAGCCTCCTTGGTAAATGATAGTATCAATCCACAACCAAATCTTGTAAAGATTATAAAAACAATAAGAACTTACACATCTTCATATGCTACACATAACACCCCACAAACAGTTATGAAAGATACAATGGGATTATCAGGGTACTGATTCCCATCACCATAGAACTTAGGAAAGTTATTTTGTGACCCTTTTGGTGATTCATGTAAAAAAGGATTATGATCCAATGAGCTTGTGTTTTTTCCCCAAGGAAACGGCGTTTGTTGATCCATATCTATTTCTTTTTCTTCAACTCTTTCTACATATTCTTTTGCAACTTATCATTTCAAATGAATGTAGTTCAATAGATCAACTCCTAATTCATCAACGAGGTATTCAATAGATAATGTGGGATCAAATTCAGGAAAATATTTTTGACTTGTTCTTCTTACAATTTGATTAATAGGAATTCTAACATCATATTGAAATTTTTCTTCCAAATTCAGGTTAATCACACAACTAGCTCTGGAATAGCTTGTATACCTTCTTTCTGCCAGCTAGAATGCATAGTTCGAACAAAGTGCGTATAAGCTCTTCTATGCTGATTTTGAGCTTGTTTTGCACATTGTAGAGATTGAGAACGTTCTTCTTCAAGTTAAAAGATTATTGAAGTTTTCTTATAGTAATTAAAGATCTCTCTATTATGCCTAGTATTTTTTCTTAAATCAGCTAAGAGGTCTTCTTGGGTATCATAAAAGAAAGGGATATTATGCTGTAGTATAGGAGGATTTCTAGGAATAGCCATGGATGAGAAAATGTAGAGCATACATGAAGACTCTTATGACATTCAATATCTATTTTTTAGTATTTTTCATATATTTACTTTTTATGGATTTTGCAGTTTATGATGTGGTGCAGAGACAACAAAATATTCCCCATGGTGGGAGCCAAAAATTGTTCACAAAATAATTTGTCACAAGGACCAATTAGAAGATTTTCAACAATGCTCTGGGATTACATCCCTCCTTCTTGGAAAATGGGAGGCTCTCTTTATTATATGAAAATAAAACAAACATTGTGGGTGGCCAATCGGTTTGGGATCATAAAGGTACACTCCACTGAACCTAAGGAAAATTATTGCACATAGTGCAAGGGAAGAATTTGCAATGGAGCTGAGATAGTAGGAGTGATCATTTTGAGAGAGGGGATCCATCTCGAAAATAGGCTCAATCATATTTTTAAAAGTATTAACCAAAATTCATCCACACACAATTAGAATAAAATGTAACTTTTTTAGATATGGAAAAAAATGAATGATGAATAATGAATTTCATTCATCCATTAATCAAAGAGTTTTACAACATTTTTAGTTTTCAAGATTCTCGCATTCACAAAGATGCAAAATAGAGATAGAGAAGAAACATATGAAAAGGGAATATAGGAAATAATATCTTTTCATGTTTCTTTGTAGTGGACTAGCTATCTGCTCAGATACTCACAAATTGACAACCCTTTGAAATGATGGAGTCATACAGTATATATATTTCCAAAATGACTATTTTCCTATACCCACCCATATGAATTTTCACTAACCTGTACAACATATGACATTTTGTGTCACTAAGAAATAAATTCAGCCCTTTTTTTTAATTGGAGGAAACTCATTACAATTTATAATCATAGGTAAAATTTTCATGAATAATAAAAAAGTTAAAAGTAAACCCGCCGACAAGGAAATAGAACATGAGAGAAGAGAGAAAGGGGGTAGGAAAGAGATAAGATATGATATAGCTACTATAAATAATATGGTGCATTAGATGATGAATATCCACTCGCTTATGGACTCAGGGAGAGTTCTTTTGGAAATATCTCAAATCCGTTAAACTCCGTGCTGAACCGAGCTGCAGTGGGCACAACCTTCTCTACTTGAGGAATGTGTACAAAATATAGAGCCTTAATCCAATCCTTAGAGGTGTCATTGATATGTTTACATTTTGTGAACCAGGTTCGATACTCCTTTGAAGTTTTTTAGATAACACATACGATCTTTGTAATAGACTATAGTGTGTCTTCATCAAAATAGAATGGGTCTCTTACCTCCTTAATGAGATCTTAAAATGGTTTCATGAGATCATTCACTCAAGTGTTCTTTTCTACAATAGGTAATTCAAGTTTTTTCACTTCAACATTGATATCCCCCTGCATTTTTGAATTGATCTCATCACATCAATCCAAATAATCAAGAACATGATTCATCATCTCATATTGAGAAACAAGAGTTTTGTACCAAATTTGAGATGGGTCTTCAGATGCCGAGGTGAACACATTTCTACCTACAAATTTTGATGATTTAATTTTTCCCATTTCAATCACCAGTTGAAATACCTTATCCCAATGTTATTTCTCTCTTTTAATCTCTTTTTTTCACATATTTACTTTTGCGGAAGTTGCAAACTTGAACTAAAACAATGAGATAATTTCTAGAAGAAAGGTCCTACCTTTCTCAAGAATTTTTCTCATCCACTTTCAATTGGCCCTGCCTTGCATTGTGAAGTCCTATGTCTTCCTAATTTATTCCAGATCAAAGCTATTAATGGGAGTAAATTTTTCAGCTAGGAGATACATGATGGAATTTGGATATATGAATGTTTGTACATACAAAGAGTGATTTCTTATGTGATCTTACAATTATTTAATCTTTTCCTTGTACTCCTCATTTTTGGCAAGAAGGCGAGTGGAATATTCTTCGAATATGTGAGCATTATCTTCATGTGTTACTAGCCCCAAAGGAATGGTGCTCATTTCTTCGAAAAATTGTGTCATCGCTTAAACAAAAAAAATAATAAGCAAGGGAAAATTTTCTGTAGAAAATCCTTGCCAAAAAAATAAGTCCAAGTCCCATAGTGAAAACCTCTTTGAGGTCTTTTTGGATGAACAAAAAGAAAAAATGGATATAATAGTTGACCCATGTGAAAATAAAACTCTCTTTTATCCACCTATAGAAGTGGATCTTACTCTCCCTCTTGATCTTACACGCTTGGAAGATACATCCAAAATGTTGGTCGAGGAGAATATCAATGTTAACATCGGATCAGAAGAGGATCTGAAAATGGTAAAGCTAGGAGCTTCACTCTTAGTGCAAGAGTAGAAAACATTTACGACACTGCCAAAGGAATTCATAGACATATTCATGTGGTCATACATAGATATGCCAGGTTTGGACCCGACATTAGTCATGCAAAACCTTTTTGTGCACCCAGATGCCAAACCTATCAAACAGAAGTTGAGAAAGATGCCCCTAAGAGTAGCGCTTCTCATTAAAGAAGAGATAGAAATAATACTGGTAGTAGGTTTCATCAAACCTATTGATTACTCAAAATATGAACAGACTTCAAAGATATAAACAAAGCATGTCCTAAAGATGGTTTTCCTCTACCTAACATTGACATGATCGTCGATTCTACTGCTGGTTATGAAATGTTGTCCCTCATGGACAGATTTTTAGGATATAACAAGATCAAAATAGCAAAGGATGATCAACATAAGACTGGATTCATAACCTACTATCAAGTGATCCCCTTCAGCCTTAAAAATGTGGAGCCACTTATCAAAGATCAATGAAAGTCATCTTTCATGAAATGTGGAGTGTTATCATGGAGGACTATGTGCACAATATTTTTTGAAATTCTAATACCAGAGAAGAGCACCTAGAAGTGCTACGACAGATCTTTCACCACCTCAGAGACTACAAGGTGCATTTGAACCCTAAGAAGTGCATCTTCAGAGTACAATCAGGTAAACTCTTGGGTTTCATCATTTCAAGGAGATGGATCGAGGTAGATCCTGTGAAGGTTGCAGCTATCATCGAGATTCCACCACCAAAGATTCTTAAACAACTACGAAGTTTACTAGGTAAAATTCAGGAAATCCATTGATTTATTTCACAACTTATGGATAAGTGCCATCTCCTTACAAATATTGTGAAGAAAGATGTTGATTTCAATTGAGGTCTTGAGTGCCAAAATTATATTTAATTACTTAAGAAATACCTAACCAGTCCCAACTTCTCATACCGCCTACCCCATGCGAACCTCTGTTGTTGTATATCTAACCTACCCAATGTGTTAGTGGTGCAATACTTGCCCAATATGACCTAAACCAAAAAGAAAGAGTTGTGCATTACCTAAGCCACACCTTAATCACCTATGAGATGAACTATCCTTAGATAAAAAAAAGAATGCTTAGCTTTGGTCTTTAATTTTCAGAAGCTACGCCACTATCTACTTAACAATAAATCTAAGTTGATTTCCAAAGTTGACTCTCCAAAATACCTTTTATCAAAACTTGTGCTTACATGATGGATGACTAATTGGATCATCCTCCTAAGCAAATTTTACATTGAGTTTATTAACCAAAATTCGCTTAAAGGATAAGAACTTGTTGATCAATTGGTTAAAGCTCCCCTGTCAGGGTTGGAACCATTGTGTTTGGATCTATTAGACACATCTATAATATACATTAAGGAATCCATCGTATGGAAGATGCACTTCAATGGGTCATTCAATTACCATGATTTAGGAGCTGGTGTGGTGCTCATCACCCAAATAGGAGACTTCATTCCACATGTTTTTCGGCTAGGTTTCTCATGTACAAATAACATAACTGATTATGAAGCGCTCATTACTAGTTTAAATAGTGTCATTCGATGGGATATAATTCAGCTCAAATTCATTGGTGATTCACAACTAATCATCAAACAAGTTAATGATGAATACAAGGTCAAGGATGAAAAGCTCATCATGTTTCAAAAGATGCTTGAGACCTTAAAGGAGTACTTTTTACAGGTAGCTTTTGAACATATGTCATAGACATAGAATAGGTCAGCAGACGCTATGGCCACAATTGGGGCTTTGCTTTACATTCTGCCTTAGACAAAGAAAATTTCATTCTTCATTGAACATATGTAAGAACCTACATATGACATGTTGGAATCATGTTGTTTATGCAAAATTTTTGGTCCTCTTCCCCCCATGGTATAATCCCAGTTACACCTACCTAAAAGACAAAACCTTCCC